>CM071871.1:28441274-28474736 GCA_036759665.1 Gynandropsis gynandra | reverse complement strand
GGGCAACTCGTGCAGATTGTGCTGCTGGAATGATGCCCGATCGGGCATGGCATGTGTGCCCGCTCGGGCACAAGGAAAAATGGTCGGGAATGCTTGCCCGAGTCGTGCTAAATGGTCCACACAATTGGCCGTAGGTTTTGCCCGATCGTGCAAGGGTTGTGCCCGACCGGGTGAAGCTTTTCTTGCTCAATCTCGTCCCGTTTGTCCCGTGATGATCCCCAAAGTTTCTCCTTAGCTCCGTGCATGTTCCTTTAGCTCCAAAATGGTCCAAATACACGTAAAAACCTGTAAGAACATGAAAAGCATGAAAGCAAGTAGAACGGATATGGAATCATACGTAAAACATCACATATGTATCAAAAACGTCTCCTAAATCGTGCAAGAAATACGTATGAAAACGAGATGATCAAGTAACAACGCACAATTTTGGAATCTAGTTTCTTTTCATCGAGTCGATAAGATCGAGCCTCTGCTGGACATCCCCAAATTTGAAAATTCCTTAAGCTAGGACGTCTGCACGTTAATAACTCATAAGGCATCTTAATTGTTGCTTTAGTTAGTACTCTGTTCAGGATATAAATCGTTGTCTTTAATGCCTAAACCCACATGGATATTGGGAGAATAGAGAACGATATCATACTTTTCACTGTTTCCTGAAGTGCACGGTTTCGTCTCTTCATAATACCATTCATGCTAGGTGTACCCGACATTGTGTATTAGGGAACGATTCCACACTCCTCGAGGTACTTAGGAAATCGTCTGGGACGTTGTTCACCTGATCTATCGTTTCTACCATAGTATTCACCACCACGATCAGAACGAACGACTTTAACGCGTTCAGTAAGTTGAAGTTCAACTTCAATCTTAAACGCTTTGAAAACATCCAAAACCTCTGACTTCTCATGAATAAGATAAAGGTAACCATATCAATTATAAACATCTATGAATGATACAAATTAATGTTGACCATTCCAAGAAGGAACAAGAAATGATCTGCATACATTCATATGTATCAATTCCAAAGTCTTTGAAGTTCGATATGTACCTTTACTTACTTTTTTGTCTCTTTTCCCTCAATACAATTGACAAAATGGTCAAAATCCAAAAAATTCAAGAGTTTCAATTATTCCATCTGATACTAAACATTCCATTCTCGGTTTCGAGATATTGCCTAATCGTTTATGCCATAAAACATCGGAATTTTGATTCATCAATTTACGCTTCACACCACGTGAACCAACATGCAAGATTTCATTATATGAAGGGATAATATCGAGCATATAAATGTTATCTAAAATATATAAAGAACCAGCTCTAATCATATCCGAATGAAGTGAAAGGGTAAACTTAAGATCTCCAAATGAACAAGAAAATCCTAATTTGTCCAATGCAAAAACTGAAATCAAGTTTCGCCAAAAACACGGTTCAACGAAAACACCCTTCAAATCTAAAAATTGACTGGTCTTAATTAAAAGCCTAAATTTCCCGATCGCTTCCATTTCCACCATTTTACCATCGCCCACATGTATGTATCTTTCACCATCCATTGGCTTTCGGTAATGGAGGCAACCCTGCATAGTATTAGTTATGTGAGTTGTAGCACCACACTCAACCCACCAAGTATGACTTGGTACATAATCTATATTGATCTCAAAACAAACCAAAGTGAGAGTAACCTTTATACGCACGCCAATTATGATACTTCGTGCAAGATTTCTTCATATGACCGATCCTGTGACAAAAGAAACAATTTTGAACCTTAGCATGGTCTGTGTCTTGTTTCTTTTGCACACGAGTTGTTCCCGAATAAGCGGTTTCATAACCTTTCTTCCTTTTCTCGATCTTGCCCCTTGAGGTGGTAGCGGCAAAAGCACTATGTGTCTTTTATGCCTCAATCTTTTTTCCTCTTGCACACAGTGGAAAATAAGCTCAGTGTCCATTTGTCACTCTGACATTTATAGTAACCTTAAAATAACCGTATTGTGCAGGGAGAGAGATCAAAATCAAGCACAATAGGACGTCTTTAGACAACCCAAGTCCAAGTGCCTTTAACTTAGAGGCATTGTTTGACATTTTCATGATGTACTCTTGAATACTCCCATTGCCATTGTACCTCATGGAGATAATTCCCGCTAAACGAGTGATTGTTTCCGCTTTGTCATTTCTGACAAAGCATTTCTCCAAGGCCTCGAAATATTCCTTAGCCAATGTCACCTTATTGGGCATAGAGCCCATGAAAACGGAGAAATGGAATGCTTGATGATCATTTAACACGTGCGGTTCTAGGTTTCTCAGCGTTCAAGTTTGTTACGATCCTCAACAGAACTCGATTCCACTATCACTGGACAAACCTCCCTAATCGCAAGGTCATGAATCAAAGCAAGCACAATCAGTAAGTGATCCTTCCATTCAGCAAATTTCGATCCATTCAACATAGGGATCAAACTGATGTTGGCAGAAATACTTGATGTCGATTACACAATTGTAAAACAAAAGATAACTCGTGTTAGAAATACACTCAATAAAACCTTAACTAAATGATAACACAAGATCTTATCTCATGACAAGACATCTATGCAACATAAAAATTTAGTCTTTGGAAATTAATTTTAACTTGCAATAGACGACTCAATGCATTTAAAAATTAGTGCAAACTAAACATCTCATGTAATGGTCAACCTTTGGGCGGACCTATCACATTTATGTTATACCGCAAATAAACACTAATTATCAATGCACATATAATACAATACTGCTAAACCATGATTAACCTTTGTGTTTATCAAAGTTCGTATGAATTATATTATGTTACATTATCAATGTAATTGAAATAATTATTTATCTATAGATTGTCTACTTTGGTAGAATGTTGAAAAAATTAATCAGATCGCATACATTGATCAAATGATATAATAATAACGATCATAATTCAATGAATAACTTTTATCCAATGTCTATGATTTAACCTTATAATTACACTATCCATATATGTAATTAATCGTAATTAACTAAATTCACCGAAATTATTATACGCTCTAAATAAATAAAATTCGTGACAATTCTAATTCAAATTAATTGCACAAATTCATTAAAATATAAACTTATGCCTATGGATATTAATTGACGGACTCGATTCTAAATTTACCGAATTATTTTAACGGGACAGAATAAATGGAGCCCTTACCACAACTGACAGAGTGTTCACAGGTTCGAATTTTCATGATTTTACCATATTTTTTTTAGACGAAATAAGCTGGATCATAAAAAAAAACTTGATCTGTGCCCTCTTTTAAATTGCCGGGCCCAATTCCATTAAACTTTGCCATTATTTTTTAAATGAAATGGGCTGGATCATTAAAAATTTCATTTGAGCCTTTTTCAAGTGGGTGGGGCCCAATACCATTAAACCAAGTGGGCCAAACTTAGAAAAAATAATAAAGTTTAAAAATGGATTGAGCCCACCTCGTTATTTAAAAAAAAACAAATTAATTAACGAATCAAATCTGTTTATTTTTTAAGTAAAAAATAATAATTCAACCATTAAGGTCCCTTTTCAGAAAAAAAAAACTCATCGATCATTATTGATTATATATTTTTCTAAAAAATATAATAAAAGTTTCTATATCTCTTCATGGAGAGATCTCTCAAAATCAACTTTAATTAACTCCAAAATCTGATTAATTAACCATATTCAAACTCAAATCTGAGATAAAACACGTAAATTTGACGTAAATATAATAGATCGACTCTGATACCAAATGAAAGAATTCGTTTTAATTTTATACAAATTCTACATGTTAATTTTCTATTGTGAATTACATCAAAATTGAATAGAAGATCGTGTTAGATATCTGTATCCATAGAGTACATAATGCAACAGAATTGATTTTCTAGTTCTACGTGTAAACACCGGATTCAACACATAAATTGCATATGTGAAGAAATAATGAGATTTCTGTAAAACCTTTTTTTAGTGTGTCTGTAAGAATGAAAAATAAATTATTCATTAAAAACATCTCATATATATATATATATATATATACACGTGAACCAAAGACCATAAAGTGAGGTTTACCGGTTAATTATCCGGTTCTAAATTGTATCGTTTAATTCCACACATCATGGAATTTAACGATATAAGCAAAGGTATCTACACATATAACATCCACATTTAATTCAATACCGAAATTCAATTAGTTAAACTTAAATCCGATCACATTTATTTTGGATTAAACCGAATGACAACACTTATACCATAATTATTCACAAATATTTGTACACAAATATAAAATTAAGGAAATATGGTGTAGAAAATACCAAACTTTTTAATTTTTGCCTATAAAACACAAATAATTACTTTTAACCTAAAAACATGAATTTTTAAGTTTTATCTAGAAAAACGCAACTTATCAAAGTAATCATATCCGTACACAAACACTAACTCTCGATAAACTTCCGTTAATGTTCACAATGTAAAATTATATTTATTTGTATTTACTTTTGAAGTTTTATTTACCTCTCTTTTATATGAAATAAAATATAATATTAATTTGAGAAGTTTGTTAGAGAACAAATGTTCGCAATCACACATAGATGTATATTCGTGAATTAGTATTCGGCAAAACGAGTAGCATCGAACGGGTACAATTGAAATAAATCCCAAAAGTGTGCATGCGCGTTATGACATAGATGCATGACCACTATGAACGTCATAAGCATTTGCCCGTTACCGTTGGACATGATCCAAAAAGTATATGACTTACTAAAATCTACAAAAAAGGATGTAAAAGGAAGTCCGACCCATACTCATGCTTTCGGTTTACCTCGTTTGAGCTTCTCCCAAAAAAAGCCAACACATGAAGTCTGATAGTTGAAAGTGGTTGGTTAGTAAACGAGCAACATAAGTTTCCAGCACCCACCCATATTGAAATTTTTTAATTAGTCTTTTTTATTTATTAATTAGACTGTATTTTTTTTTTTGCGGTGTTCTTGTTTTTCTTGGTGCCAAAAGCATCAAAAATGTAAAAATATCTCAATGATGGGGTTCTCACATTATCAACATTAAATGAGTTATACGTCTATTGGTGTTGGTGTAAAGAAAAACAAAATATTAAAAATTTGTGTTTTCAAACAAAAAAAAAATAGATTTTTTTAAGTTGAAGATAATAATACATATTTTAAAGGCTAAAATAAAATAATTTGATATTTTTGATGGTATATTCCTAAAATTAACCATAAAATCTTATACAATACTAATACATAATCAAACTGATATGTATAATTCAACTCATTTGTTTACCCAAAAGAAAAATTCGAATCTTTGCTTGCCCCTAAAGAATTCCCATATGAATTCCGAGCTCTCAGGAACATGGCATAGTACAAGGGTTATCGAGACCAAACAAGGTATATAAGATTACATCAACAATTTTATATTAGTCTCTGCAATTTATTTGGACAACCACAATACTCTTAGTCATTACATTGACCCTCATACCGCAACCATTGTATCATGCCATGGTACATTGGAAAAAACCGCATCTGAATAGCGGAATAGACGAAGTATGGCACTAACGCCGCTATCACAACAAGGAGAGTGATACTCGAATAGGACGGTACATGCGTGATAGCTTCAAGAAAGACGTTACATGCATCGGTAGACATTCTTGTTGGAAGAGCCCCATAGACTATGAGGAAAATGTACAACACAAAGATTACTAAATGCTGAATCAATGTGAAATTAACTGATAGCCAACACCATCTGCAAGTTCACTACCCATACCACACACGAATACATTGTTCCGTCCAGAATAACTCTTGTTTACAAACGAGTATAAAAAGGTTGAAAACGTTGAGGAAGAAAACAAAACACAAAACTGTTTCGACAATCTAATCACAATTTTTATTACATGTTTAACTAGTACTTAATCTCGGTTTCAGAACGGATTAGAGCTTCTTCCTTGTTATCGTTGCAAGGGGATGTCTTTGCTTTAGATCTGAACCTGAATCTCTTGTTGAAAATGTTCCAACCTCCTTTTGTCTTCAAAAGTTTCCAAAGATCATGCTTCAAATTCAAACATTCCTTCTCAAATTTATACACACTTTCTATCATGTTGCTTTCGCCTATGTTGACGGCATTAGAGCAGTCGTTGGGTCTTGCAAGGGCTAAATTCCCATTAAGGTCCTGCGAGTTGTTGACATCGTTGAAGTTTTCTGAAACAAAGAACCATCCTGCTATCGATGTCCTGAGCCGCAGCTGTTCAAAGAAGAGGACTTGCACGATGACTCTCACTGGTAGACGTTCATTTTGAGCTGCGTGGGTGCATGCTTCTAACGATAGTTTCTGACAGTTGATGAGCCGACACAGTTGCTCCCTCTCTGAATCTATCATCCATGGGTGAGCCTGCCCAAAAGATAAGACTTATTGCACTTCACTCCTCGCTTCCGCCAAATTTTCATGAAACAAACATGATTGTGAAAACGCCGTGATTGGGAGTATGATTTGATAGTTCTATTATTCAATATTATCTTATCTTGTTAAACTTTTCCCAACGCTAAACTATCTTAATTTGGTGTACACATCAACCACTACGAAACTAAACGATCAGTTACCTTGAGATATATATCGATTGCACGGTATATTCCATCGTCTAACGACCTGGCATATTCCGGGATTATTGCACCAAGTGCTTGAAATTTGGAGACCTTCAAGTTAACATCAGACGCCACCTCCGCTAAGTACCCATCTATAAGATTAGCAACCATTGTGACTGGAGTAAGAGGATGAGATCCACCCATCAGTTGGCTCTCTTCAACTATGTAATTTGAAGGATCAAATGAATCATGGTCCACCAACATGAAATGGTCAAGAATCCTCTGGACGCAGTCTATGTCATAGAGGGTTTCAGTTGAATACCCCATATTTGGTATTAGAAGATCTTCAAGAGCAGCTTGATCTAATTGAGCGCCGATTTTTCTCTCTAGATTGTCTTGACAAGCCGGGTTTGTGTGTAAAACCATCGATGTCCGAAGAAGCCTGAGAAGGAATCTGGTCGGCGTGACCCTCTTTCCGCATGGTAGCAATTCCACAATTTCCTCAAGGAGAGTTCTCTGATTCTCACGTAGCGGAGATGAAGCAAGTGTCGAGTAAGTATCTGTAAACGTCCCATTCTCTGAGCCTAATTGGCGACTACTACCAAGTAGCGGCAAATGTCGTTTTGCATAGTGCATAACTGATCCTACTATTTTCTCTGGTTTCATGCCTCTCGATTCAACTGCCTCGATGAATCTTTTGTACCATTGAAATTTGAGGAACGATGCATCATCGAACCACCAATCTTCGTTCATGGAAGGTGGCTTCACCGTTGTCCGAATTCCGTTCCAGAAGATATTTCCTTCTGGTCCTGACACCGGCCAACCGAAGAAACTCGCGTCTGCACAAGCCCTCTTGGCTAGGGAACCTATGCATCTAGAGACAATATGTAGTTCTTCAGTATGGCGCAACACTTCTTCGCATGTCTCCAGGGCTTTAATCGATTCGTTCCAATTTCCAAATATTTTGTTAAGGAAATTCTCAGTTTGAGATATGAGGTTCCCTTCCCCATAGTCATCACTCATTTGAAGGTACTCTGCAGCACATCTGAGACTCACAACGTTCGATGCTGTGACTTCAATTCTTACACCGTAACAGAACTTGGCTACAAGCAAGAAAGTTCTGGCTCCCCCAGGTATCTCATGTAGTTGAATAACACAATTCTTATCATATTCTCCAGATACATCGCCAAGAAGATTTTCTAGAAACCCGCTTCTCGATATCAGCGGAAACTAACCATAAGAACAAAAAACAGATTACGATCACAAAATTGTGAGTTTACTTGAAGTAAAACTGCGTACGAATTAAGCAAACCAGGATTGTATTTGTATACCTTATGCAGGCTAAACGTCATTTCCTCAACTTCGATCACGACATCTGTTTGAAGTCCCGTCGAACACAAGCTGAGACAACATTTTTTTAGCATTTGGTTTTAACAAAACAACAGAGAACACAAAACACCATAACTTTGACACTTTGACGTTGTTTATTAAGCCAATTACACCAATTTGACACTACACATCACCAACTTCGTTTCCATGGAGAATTCAAAGAGACCATTACGAAATTGTCTGAGGCACCATACTTGTTGTATTACGTTAATCCAACAAAACTTGTTCAGCACTGCAAAACAAGACTTTGTTTCTTACGTCGAAACGAACCAAATATTTTACACAAAACTAAATGCTCCTGAAGTCGATAAATGTTGTTATGAGGAAAACGTAAAACCCAGATTGCAACTATATTGACAGATAGATTCTCGGTGAAATTTGCATAACTGAAGCCAAATTTCTGGAATTCAAAACGTCATATTCAAGCAAATGATAAACAGATGATGGAGAATATATAAAACCACCATTTCCAAAGCCATAAAACTTTCGGAAGAAGTTAATAGAAAAACACAAAAGCGAAGAACGAGAACTAACCAGGATCGGCCATCGAGATGAAAGACTTCAGATTTTGAGCCCAACTTCATGTACGCCATGAATCAATCAATGGATCACTTCCTCTCAGCCAAATCGTTTCTACTTCTTATTATAATCTTTTCCCTTATTAGTTTTAGTATAATTATAATTTATTGCTTGGACCCAAAATCAAATACGGGATATATGAAATTTTCCGCAGGTGAAAATGAAAACGATGATGGTTTCCAACAAAAAGAAAAGACATTCCAAGAAATTGATGACTGGAAATTGAGAGTTCTTATAATTTAATTGGAGAAATATCAGTTCAGAATAGATGGCGATGGTACCGAGTCTCCAGCAAGAGATTCAAAGAGCTTTTCCCGTTGCTGCTGTTACGTTGCGAGAAAAGGCCATATTTGGAATTTTAATCTAATTCTTTGTATGTATTATTTTGTTACTTACACGAGTATGTGATTTATTTGGCAATCTATTTCATTTAGATCTCTTTTGTTTAATTCAAGAAAAATGGATTATCTATAAAAAATCTAGATCAATTAGACATTTGTTTAGATATAAAATATATTACAATTTTAAAAAAATAGGACACCCAACCTTTTTTCCCCTAAAAATTAGGAATGAAACAAGGATATTTTTTTCCATTTTTTCATATATTTCACACGCAAATTATCCTGTTTCAACTTTTTTTAATTGAGCCACTTAGTTTTTATTAGGAATAGTTTTTATCTGAGAAATACCAAAAAGAAATCAGCAAACCAAATTCTCAAAGTTACCGAACCATGTTTCCGATAGATTTTGTGATCCGGGAATTCGATCAAAATGAAGTCAAGACGTGTAAAAAAGTAAATATTTTTTATATACATTCGAACCACAGTTTGTCATGTATCTTTTGTATCGAGTGATCAAACAAGCACCTTCTCGTATGGAGAAGGTAGATGAGACCGAAGGGAAAACATGGAGTGACCCCACTATGCTGAAAATAACTATGTCATTCCATGAAACCATCAGACATATGTCTTCATATGTTCATTTCTTGAAGGATATCCTCCCAAAAAAGTGGTTGATTGAGAAGGAGATTGTGACCCACAACCCCAATGTAACACCATCCTTCACATAAAACATCACCTAAGATGACATATTTAAGTAGCTTTCCAATCCTTTGATATTTCAATCATTATCGAGCATTAGTTTTTTTAACACTTTGGAGTAGTCTCCATTTAATGATGAAGATCGAAGATGAAACTCTTGAGTTCACCTCATACCAAAACTTCAAACATCCATGAATTCCGTTTGTTTTATTCACGTGTTAAAGGCTATTGTGGACAAGACATTTTAAGAATTTTGGGATGTATATTTTTTAAAAGAATATTCTCTTGGCTTCCGATGAGGGATGCATAAATGAAATGTTGGGATGGGAAAGCAAAAAGGGAAGATAACGGAGATTGTTCGATTGAGCAATCATCAAACTCCTCAAACCGAGGATACCTACTACTGTCAAAATGTTTTGTCCATTCGACTGAGCCAATGGAATGTACGACTTGAGCAAACTCATGTTCCCTACAAGTCTCATATACCCGGCTTAACAAGCAAACAACTTGACCCAAGCATTTTTATGGCTATCTAAAAATGTCGTTTGCTCGGTCGAGAAAATCCAATGGCTAGCCAGAGTATAGCTTACTTAGGGAAAATATTTGTTAATTGGAGCATCTGTGCCTACAACACAGAGGTTATAATTGTTGGGTTGATTTGGGGTGCGAAAGCGTGTTTTATCAACCCGAATATTTAGATTTAGTCATATTCGGATTGTTTTCGGGGTTCAACGACGAACTAAATTTAGAAACGATTTCATAATACCTTTTTGCGTTGAACGTGTGATTGTTGGATGCGATAGACTTGATAGCACAAGCCCTCTACGCGTATCCACGCCGAGATCGGATCTGCTTTCCAACCGTTGGTGCGGAATTCTCCGATGAACGAAACTGTTTCGTTCTTCATTTTCTCTTTTGACGGCTATTGGTTTTTAGGGTTTAGATTTTGCGTTTGTTTTAATCTGATAACAAAAACATGTTTTCGTTTATTAAATAATTATTAAACTTTTTAATAATTAACAACTTAAACCCTCAACTATTGAAATATTACATAATAGGCATAATACTTTCAATCTTCCACTTGCCTTTACGTAATATCTCAAATAGTCGAAGTACATGTATCTCCATACATATACTTGCTCGTACATCTTATGTACTAACCCCAAAAGAAAAGCAAATACAATTATATTATTCAGTGTTAGCGGATGAATATAACTGCACTCCACACTGATTGTCTAGCAATCACAAGCAGATACCGAGACACTCGTATGCGTGTGACCTCGTAGGTTCATCACTAAATCGGTAGCCAATTAGTCTCCCTAATTAACTTAATCGAGGTTGGCATCTAGCAACACTCCCAAACGATCGGATAGCGTGAAGTAACATCCTTACTCATTTGAGTAACAACCTTACCCAAAACGAACCAGGGTGAAGTTGACGTTAGTATTTTCATTGGTTATTTAACCATTAAGCATTTCTCCCTTTAGGTCAGTTCAGTGATCACATCATCATGTGTATCACCCATATATGTGATTCAGTAAAAGAGATGTACTGATTTCTATCACCATAGAACTTATAACATACATGTTGTTTTTTCCGAATCACTATAGTCCGAGTAGTGATCCTACGAACAAGAACAATTCAGATTAAATCATACCAAAAACTTGAATCTCTTTATTATGATCTCTATCATAATGTCAAGTTTCAGATTTAATCTTGGACTCTATCATACACTTATGAAAATTCATCAAATGAAAATAATGCCATATATTATTACAAAAAAATCGATGTCTAAAATGTACAACTCGCTACATGTCTATAAACTAATGCCAGCTAGTCATCTCTCTCAATCCGGTCCTCAACTTATGCTTGTTAAACTCCTTTGACCCAAGCGCCTTCGTGAACGGATCTGCTGCTTTTCCTTTCCATCCAACTTTTGGATTTTCACGTCCCCACGCGTTATGATCTCTCGTATCAGATGAAACTTCCGCAGAACATGTTTCGATTTCGGATGAGACCTTGGTTCCTTCGCCTGAGCAATAGCTCCGGTGTTATCACATAATAAAGGAACGACTTCCTTTGTCGAAGGTACCACACCAAGTTCATCTATGAACTTTCTTATCCAAGCCGCCTCTTTAGCAGCTTCGCAAGCCGCTATATATCCTGCTTCAGTCACCGAATCTGCTATAGTAGTCTACTTGGAACTCTTCCAACTTACTGTGCCTCCATTCAGACAAAACACATAGTCTGAAATGGACCGACTGTTATCCTTGTCCATCGAGAAACTCACATCAGTGAATCCTTCTAACTCCAAGTTAGAACCACCATAAATGAGGAACTGGTCCTTAGTCCTTCTCAATTACTTAAGGATGTTCTTAACAACCTTCCAGTGTTCCTCACCAGGATCTGCCTGATATCTACTCACTACACTTAGTGTGCAATCCAAGCAACCTCTTCGATCTATCCCTATAGATATTTATTCCTTGAATATAGGTTGCTTCTCCTAGATCCTTCATGGAGAACTGATCAGACAACCATGACTTCATCTCTTGCAACGTCGAAATGTCATTTCCCATGAGCAATATGTTATCCACATAAAGCACAAGGAAGACAACCATGCTCCCACTAAACTTCTTGTACACACAAGGCTCTTCATCGCATCTAACAAAGTTGAAATTTTCAACTACCTTGTTGAAGTGAATGTTCCAGCTTCGAGAAGCTTGCTCGACTCCATAAATAGACCTCTGAAGCTTGCATACCATATGACCTTGAGTCGGCAACGTGAAAACCTTAGGTTGAGTCATGAAAACCTCTTCCTGGAGCTCTCCGTTAAGGAAAGCTGTTTTCACGTCCATCTACCAAATCTGATAGTCATAGTACGCCGCTATCGCAAGCAGAATCTGAATAGATTTGAGCATTGCCACGGGGGAGAACGTTTCTTCATAGCCAATTCCTTCTGATTGACTATACCCCTTGGAAACTAGACGAGCTTTATCGGTTTTTACTTGCCCGTCTGCTCCAATCTTCTTCTTGTAAACCTATTTACAACCGATCGGTCTAGAAGCCTGTGAAGAATCAACCAAAGTCCATACTTTGTTGATCTTCATAGATTCCATCTCGGATTCCATGGCTTTCCACCATTTCTCAGAATGTGGGCCTTGTATGGCTTCTTGGAAAGTCAACGGGTCGTCATCTCTATGACCAACCACGTCCTCTTGCACCATCAGATAAGCCTTTCAGGTGCACGTCGAGAACATGTTGACCTTCTCAAAAAAGCCTGTGTAGCAGGTTCAACCTGCACTAGGATATCTTGTTGGACTTGTTCTTGAACAGGTTCCTGAACGGGCATTGTTACTTCAACATTTGAAGATGAAGCGCCTGAGCCTAACAACGTATCTCCCAGCCAAGATCGCTCATTTGACATCTCATGTCCATGAGCTTGTGTTGGTTCGTCGGTTTCTTGATTCTCGTCAAGAACTACTTCCCCACCATGAATCCTTCCTCAAGGAATTCCCTTTCAAGAAAGGTTGTCGTTCTGGCCACAAACACTTTGTGTTCAGACGGGTGGTAGAGATAATATCCCATAGTTTCCTTGGGACAACCTATGAACCTACACCTGTCAAAGCTAGCATCTAGCTTGTGTGGCTGAAGTCTCTTAACGAAGGCTGGACACCCTCAAACCTTGATGTGTCTCAGGTTTTGTTTCTGTCCCTTCCATATCTCATATGGAGTCTTAGAGACTGCTTTAGTGGGAACTTTGTTTAATATATAAGCAGCTGTTTCTAAAGCATAATCCCATAGGTTTATTGGAAGATCTGTGAACCCCATCATGGATCGGACCATATCTAATATAGTTCGATTTCTCCTTTCGGACACACCATTATGCTGTGGTGTACCGGGAGAAGTCCACTGAGACAAAATCCCATTTTTCCTTAGATAATCGACAAATTCATGACTAAGATATTCACCGCCCCGGTCAGATCTCAACACCTTGATACTCTTTCCGGTTTTATTCTCCACTTCACTGCGAAATCTATTAAACATTTCTGTAACGTCTATTTTTGTTATAGTATTTTAGTCTCGTTTTATATTTAGTTTCATCATTCATTTGAACTTTACCAAGCATTAAAGCATTATTTAGTCCTCTTTTAGCGTTCTCTCGTGTTATTACAGGAAATGAAATATCGGGATACAAACTAAGAAGAGCACGGTTGGAACATGAAAAGGAAACATGTTTTATATAAAATAGAAGCAAGTTGCTGGAACAAAATGTAAACTTCCAACCTCCTACACAAAAATGGAAAGATTGCCACCTACCAAGAAAATGGAAACTAGCGAAAAAAGAAATTTAGCAAAACAAGAAAAGGAATGTGTTGGCTACTTAAACCAAATGAAAATATGGTTAGAGAAGAGGAAGAGGAGATACATGACTCAAAAATAAAGGGGAAACGTTGACAATTACACATAAATGGAAAAACAAGAAATGGAAAAACTCGGAAAAGGAAAACTGCACTGGCTGTAAGAAAAAGGAAATTCCAGCCATTAGAGAGGAAGAAAATAGGATGGCCAAAGATGAAAAATTAGAGAAAAGGCAAGAGGAGAAAGAGGGCTAAAAGGGGAGAGCTTCAGCAGCAAGAGACGGACAGGAAATTAGAGAGAAAACAGAGCACACGAAGAGAGAGTAGAGAGAGAGCAGAACGCGTACAAGGGCAAAGACGGGACGACGAAGCCGGAGCGTGGAGGAGCTGTTGAAGACGTCACTAATAGAATAGGGAGGGATCTCATTCTTCATCCATGTTGAATATATTTATCTTTTGTGTTTCGTTTTCTAAGTTCATGTCCGAGTAGGTCTATAGCCATGGGTTAGAGAACTTTGCCGATATGTAATGAAGTTTTGTTCTTAATGTTTGGTTATAATATTCGTTTGTTTGGGATTGATTGGCTGTTTGTAATGCTTTTATTCTTGTTGGTAGACTGAATGAATGATGATAAAAATCTAATTGCATTGGGAGATGAGTTGGATTTTGGAACGTAGCCATGATATTAAGTCTCAATTGATTTAGAACCTTGGCCGGTCGGTCGATTGAACTTAGGAATTAGGATAGCGATCTTAATGCGTCTAGTAGGTGAGATACACAATTGGGAGATTGGTATACGCATGCTAGATAGTGGGTTTAGGCATCGGCCGAATACGTGATGATATCTATAACCATGATCTTGTTAGAACTTCGTTACATCATCGTGCATCTCTCGAAACCTGTGGTGTCTAGTCTATTGAGTTTAAATCCGTTAGTTAGTTAGATAGTTTATCTTCATTCGTATTCCATTCATCTGTTGATTTTACACGTTCTACTCATTAGTTACTAGCTTTAGAGTTGCATCGATTCCTCGTGTTCGACCCTGGTACTATACGATCCGTATTCTTGCGGAAGCGTTAGTCTAGGTAATTATTACTTGAGATTAACCACATCAATTTCAAAAGACTCGGATTTGTGTCTCATCAAGAACACAAATCCATATCTCGACATATCATCAGTGAACGTGATGAAATATGAATATCCACCCCTGGCTTGAACTCTCATAGGTCCACATAAATCGGTATGTATGAGTCATAAGAGTTCTGTAGCTCTGATCATCTCGTTTTCATACGTATTTCTTGCACGATTTTAGAGATGTTTACGATATAGATGCGATGTTTACGTATGATTTTGTATCCGTTTTACTCGTTTTCGTGTTTTCATGTTCTTACAGGTTTTAATGCATATTCGGTTCATTTTGGAGCTAAAGGACGTGCACGAGACAAAGTACCAACAACGAGGATCATCACGGAACAAACGAGACGAGAATCGGCAAGGAATGGCATCAGCCCGCGCGGGTAACTCCCTAGCCCGAGCGGGGTGTTTAGTCAGCAAGTTTGTCCAGCAACTTGAGCCCGACCCGGGCAAGCAAGCAGCACGGCCGGCCCGAGCGGGCCACAACCCAGCCCGACCGGGGCACGCATCAGCCTGACCGGGGCACTCCTCAGCCCGTGCGGGTTGCGTCCGTCACCTGCAACTCCAGATAAGTTAATTTGTCTTAAAATGAATAGGAGTTTGTTAGGGACTTATACAATAAGGAAAATGACTTTAGAGAAGAGGACTAAGTGATATTTTGCTGGAGAAAGTAATTGAAACGTTGCCCAACTTATTCAAGAATGGAAAACTCATGAAAAGGCAAAATCGGTGGCTGCTGCAACAAAAGGAAAAGAACGAACGGACAGAAGGAAAAGGGAGGAGAAAAGGAAAGAAAAGAAGAAGGAAAAGAGAGAACAGGAGCTAGGGGTCGAAGGGAGCTTCAGTTAGAGAGTTTAGTTCGAGTTTTGAATCGAAGGAGAGAGAGAACCGAAGAAGAAGACATACAAGGAGCATTGGAGATCAACCCAAGACTTCGGTTTCGTTTGGTTTTCATGTTCCTTAGACTTTTTACTTCAATTATGTTTGTTTACGGACGCATGAGCGAGTAGTTTGTTTTGTTCTAGGAGAAGGGATTAGCCCTTGGCTATCCCGGAACCACTTTGATTTATCTTTGAATGCATTTTCCCGTTTTCGTTTATCTATTCTTTATCTAAGTGCTTAAATGACTTGTGTTTACGAAGGCCAAGTAAATTCATGTATTAGGGGTTGGGAGAAGGACCAAAAGGAGAATTCTAGTCCTAGAAGATCAGGTTTAGAAAAACCGAGGTTAGGCCACGAAAGTAAGGTAGCAGCGGTTGAGGGTAAAACGGATCAGCCACGAAAGTAGGGGATAACTTGACTAGATCACGTGTCTATGCCTTGAGAGAGGGTAGATATCATATTAGGATCGTCTGCCCTAGATAACTTGACTGGGATTGCATGATAGATAGGTTGATTGTTGGTTTCGGTAGTCTTGTGGTGAAACCGTATTCCTGGAACGTTTGTCTCATTGTTAGGAACTTGTTTGTTTATTTGTTTTTAGTATTTCATTCTCAAATCCCATATTTCGTTGGTTTGCAAGTTTGATTCGTAGTTTGAGTTTAGGTTGTGTTGCGTAGTCCCCGTGGGATCGACCCCTAAAGTACTACACACGTGCCGTGCATTTGCGGGTAGTTTAGGTTAAATATTTGTTTAACTTTGATAACACATCAAGTTTTTGGCGCCGTTGCCGGGGACTATTGTCAACACGTTTTAGATTCGAGCCTAGAGTCTTTCTTGTTTTGTTTTTTGTTTTTGTTTTCTTATTCTTTCATTTCTTTCTACCTAATTCCGTTTATTTGTCCTTTGTTGGTTTATGACCAGATCTCAAGGTGCTTCTAGTCTACTCAAAATTGACCCTGAGATCGTGCACACTTGCAGACAACTGAGAAAGGGCAAGGAAGAAGGTAACACAGAGCCATCAGATCAACGAGATATGGATAATCAGAATGGCCACAGAAAACATTAATTTTTTCTCGGTAATTTGGGGCACAAGCAGCAACAACAACTCGCGCCTCAACCGCGAGAACCACAGGCTCCTCCAATACGCCGCCTCAGAGATTATGTGGTGCCGAACATGAACAATGTGAAAATAGCCATAAGGATGCATGCTGTTGTGAGAGAACAGTTTGAGATTAAGCCGGTGATGATCAACATGCTTTATCAGAAGCAATTCATGGGTGGAAATCACGAGGATCCCCATCAGCACCTCAGAGACTTCCTTGAGCTTTCCGGTACATTCAATATGCACGGAGACTCAGAGGACGCGATCTTACTGCGTCTCTTCCCGTTCTCAATTGGGGGACGAGCGAAAACTTGGCTGCAATCGCTTCCCGCTAGTTCAATCACGACTTGGGATCAGCTCTACACATTGTTCTTATCACGCTTCTTTCCTCCGAGCAAGACGATTCAGATGAGGGGGTAAATCACAACGTTGAGATGCAGAGATGGAGAAACCTTATTTGAAGCATGGGGAAGATTTAAGGATCTTCTACAGATGTGTCCACACCATGGTCTTGAGCAGTGGTACGTTATCCAAACCTTTTACAACGTAATTTCAGATGAACACCGAACGACGTTGGATAACACTGCCAGAGGATCATTTATGGATCTGTGTGTCGAGGAGGCATACGAGCTGATCGATAACCTTGCCATGAACCACACCATGTGGTCAACACCGAGAGGTATGCCTAACA
Source organism: Gynandropsis gynandra (assembly GCA_036759665.1). Classification (NCBI taxonomy): domain Eukaryota; kingdom Viridiplantae; phylum Streptophyta; class Magnoliopsida; order Brassicales; family Cleomaceae; genus Gynandropsis; species Gynandropsis gynandra. The sequence continues at coordinate 28,456,970 of CM071871.1, read as the reverse complement.
ACACTCGTCGCCTATACGAGCCGAATCAGAGCAGAGCGACGTGCAACACAACAAACGCCATGTACTGTGTGAATTACGGAGATACGAAGCATGTAGCGTATCAATGCACGGTACATGAGGAATTTGAAGAGATGAATTATGCTCAGAAGCAAGGGAACACTCAATTCGAGAATACCTACAACCCGAATTGGAGGAATCACCCAAACTTTTCGTATCGAACGACTCAACCGGTAAAGTATTCGGGATTTTAGCAATCATAGCAGCCATACCAGCAAAATAACCATTAATTCCAGCAAGCTCAGCAAGTTCTGCAAGCTCCTCAACCTCCTCAAGCCCCTTCGTCGAACCTTGAGGCGGTTCTGCTCGAATTTATCAAGGAGCAAAGGTAGCAACATTCAACTCAAACAAAATTCAATGCGGATGTGGGGACAGCGATCAACGAGCTCAAAACTCAGATGGAATCCTTGAGCAACCATGTGAAGAGCTTAGAGATATCCGATAGCACAGCAACCTGCCTCATCCTCTCGGAATCCCGGACAGCTTCCCGGTAAACCCGAATTAAACCCGAGAGAATACGTCAATACTATCTCCATGTGCAGCACTGATATGATCGATCATTCGCCCTCCAAAGAGCAAGAGCAAGCTGCTGGTACGTCCATGAGAAAAGGAAAAGGTACGATTGCGATTATGGAAGGAGTCGAACAAGATTTGGACAAACCATATGTTGCTCCACTAGCATACAAACCTCCAATACTGTTTCCTCAACGGTTGGGGAGCAGTAAGAATGAAGAACGAGTGGGCAGATTCGTAGAGGGTCTCAAGAAGCTTGACATCAACATCCCATTCGTGGAAGCCATCCAAAATATGCCTAATCATGCCAAACTCATCAAAGAGGTTCTTTCCAAAGAGAGGCATATCGAAGAGAACTAGACGGTAGCACTCACCGAGGAATGCAATGCTATCCTTCAAAACAAGCTGCCACCAATGTTGAAGGAGCCCGAAAGCTTCTCCATTCCATGCACAATAGGTAATATTGATATTGATAATGCTTTGTTCGATTTAGGGGCCAGCGTGAGCATCATGCCACACTCAGTTTTCAAGCGGATGGACTTCGGGAATCTCAAACCTACAAAGATGTCTCTACACCTCGCGGATCCTTCGGTAAGATATCCGGTGGGAATTGTTTAAACGTTCCCACCATGGTAGGTAAGCTTTTCATTCCCACTGATTTTGTTGTACTTTAAATAAAGGAAGATGCTAGGATACCTATTATTCTTGGTAGACCATTCTTAGCTACTACAGGTGCGATGATAGACGTACAACAAGGAAAGCTTTCCTTACGTATCGGAGATGAGACGATAGAATTCAACCTGTCAAGCCCCATGAACGGAACCTTCAGCAAGGAGTCTCGCTTTAGAGTCGATTCGCGGGACGAGTTATCAAAAAACACGCTTGATCAAGTAAGTGCTTCTGATCCTCTTGTACGGTATTTAACACGAGTTTGCGATAATGCAGGATTTACGGACGAAGGAGCCAAGATGTACACGAAATTCATGAGTGCTATTGCAGCACTAGGAGATGCCCCACGTGAGGAGATACCACACAAAATGCACGCTGGTTTTGCAGTGAGAAGATGTCCAAACTTGAGCTCGAGCCAAGTCCGTCTTCTTGTTGGTATGAGTACGTTGAACGCGATAAAATATATCCAGCTATTATGAATACTAACTTGAGTGCAGATGAGATGAGGAAGCAACCCATACGCGTAAAGAGCGTAGAAGAGTCAGCTCTTCAGTATGTACGCACGGAACTTATACGAAAGACAACCACGAACCTTCCATCGAAACTCAAAAGAGGCTGCACCCGCACTTGCACGAGGTAATGGAAAAAGACGTCATAAAACTTTTCAATGCATATACCATTTATCCAACCTCAGACAGCGAACGAGTGAATCCCGTGCATGATGTGCCAAAGAAAGAAGTAGTGACTAAGGGATGCAAGACAAAAATACCCTACCTCATGACTTCTAACCAGGTTATTTAGTTCTAATTTTAAGTTCTCGTCCTAAGCTTTTCTCGGGCAACCTACGGTCTCGTTGATCTGGTCCTTTTCAGGTACGAGAAGTCTTCATACATGGAGACGTGGAACTATGGGGCGATTCGAGCGGAACATTCAAAGCTAAATGACAGTGACTAAAGCTCTACCAAGCCGCTTAACCGATCGAGAATGGAAACTCCATTTCCCTTTCCGATCCACCCGTCGTGCACACATGAGAAATGGAGACGTCAAAGCTTAAAGACGTTAAATAAGCGCTTTCTAGGAGGCAACCCAGCTGTTTGTTTTCAATTTTTCTTAGTTTTTAGTTTAAGACTCGGTTAATTGTTAAAAAAAATACCACCACAAATGTGACTTCACTTCCCTTACTCTCCATCGGAGCTTCACGTCGAGGATGCCGTTAAATTCAAGTCTGGGGGAGCAACTCACTTTTGTCAGGTGATTTCGTTTCATTTTCTCTTTGATTTCGTAGTTTTTAGTTTGTTTTTGCTTTCGTGAGTCAGAGTCATCCCAGGCACTTGTCTGGTGCCACGTTTTGAGATGAACCCTGAACCCAGGATGCTTAAGAAGTTTGCCTTTTCAGTGAGATTTTGCATGTTTGAGCTAGGTTCTTCCTAAGCGTTAGAGCTTATTAGTCGGCTGAAAAACAATAGATCGTAATTTTTTGGGAATCCTAGTTTTACTTGTGGGGGGTTTAGACGAGGTTGCTAGGCTAGTTTGTCGTTTATTCTCTCTATCCCGATGGTCATACTTCGTGTAGATGATGCTTTACTTCTTTTCATGAGGATTATTATATCATATGAGATCGAGCTTATTTTGCAGATTAAGAGCGCACACTAACACTCCGCTGTCGATAGAAATAATTCCTAAAAGCATGATCTAAAATCGATACGAGTGCATCGGATTTGATACTCTTTCGATGGTTCGGGTCTAAGTGGTGGGTTGGCGATCATCTTTCTACGTCCTAAGGACAAGGCAAAATAAAACGCCGCCTACTCCGCTGCACTCTTGAACGAGATGCATGAGTATACCGTCATCGGTAGTCTGGGTCTAAGTAGAGGCTGGATCCCGTCAAATCCGACACCCTAGAAGCCTAGTGTGTATGCAAAGAAAAAAAAAAGAAATAGAAAAAGAAGAGATAAAAAGAAAATAAAAAGAAAGAAAAAAGAAAAAAAAAGAATAAAGAAAGAAGCTCGGAAAGAAACAAGTATCCTCGGTTGTTCTAGGTTTAGCATCTGTCTGAAGTCTTGTTTGCTGGAGAGAGTTACGGTGGCTTGTCTAGTTTGCCTTCGATTTACTTTCTCGTGGGTAGCCTTGGTGAACCTAGGATGAAGACTGAAAACTTAATTAGGCCGAATTTTCTCTCGACTTGCTAGTTGATCGGCTAGGTTCGCTTTAGCGGTATTTCTAGGAGAAAGGGGAATTCTCGGATTTTGTATACCCCACGTATTCCACGATTACATTTTCTTAGGAAAAAGCAAACATTCAAGTTTGGGGGATTTTGATCATCTCATTTTCATACGTATTTTTTGCACGATTTTAGAGATGTTTACATATGATTTTGTATCCGTTTTTCTCGTTTTCGTGTTTTCATGTTCTTACATGTTTTAATGCGTATTCGGTTCATTTTGAAGATAAAAGACGTGCACGAGACAAAATACCAACATCGAGGATCATCACGGAACAAACAAGACGAGAATCGGCAAGGAATGGCATCAGCTCGTGCGGGTAACTCCGTAGCCCGAGCGGGGCGTTTAGTTGGCAAGTTTGTCCAGCAACTTGAGCCCGACCCGAGCAAGCAAGCAGCACGGCCGGGGCATCAGACCGAGCGGGCCACAACCCAGCCAGACCGGGGCATGTATCAGCCCTACCGGGGCACTACTTAGCCTGAGCGGGCCACCATGTTTTCCATCGCGATCCCGTGCGATCATGTGCGCCGCACCCGCGCGGGTCACACACTCAGCCCGCGCGGGTCGCGTCCGTCACCTGCAACTCCAGATAAGTTAATTTGTCTTAAAACGAATATGAGTTTATTGGGGACTTATACAAAAAGGAAAACGACTTTAGAGAAGAGGAATAAGTGATATTTTGCTGGACAAAGTAATGGAAACATTGCCCAACTTATTCAAGAATGGAAAACTCATGAAAAGGCAAAATCGGTGGCTGCTGCAACAAAATGAAAAGAACGAACGGCCAAAAGTTAAAGGGAGGATAAAAGGAAAGAAACGAAGAAGGATAAGAGAGAACATGAGCTAGGGGTCCAAGGGAGCTTCAGTTAGAGAGTTTAGTTCGAGTTTTGAATCGAAGGAGAGAGAGAATAGAAGAAGAAGTCATACAAGGAGCATTGGAGATCAACCCAAGACTTCGGTTTCGTTTGGTTTTCATGTTGCTTAGACTTTCTACTTCAATTATGTTTGTTTACGGACACATGAGCGAGTAGTTTATTTTGTTCTAGGAGAAGGGATTAGCCCTTGGCTATCCTGGAACAACTTTGATTTATCTTTGAATGCATCTTCCCGTTTTCGTTTATCTATTCTTTATCTGAGTGCTTAAATGACTTGTGTTTACGAAGGCCAAGTAAATGCATGTGTTAGGGGTTAGGAGAAGGATCGAAAGGAGAATTCTAGTCCTAGAAGATCAGGTTTAGAACAACTGAGGTTAGGCCACGAAAGTAGGGTAGCAGCGATTGAGGGTAAAACGGATGAATCACAGATCTTATGGGTTTAGTTCAAGGTGTCAGCCACGAAAGTAGGGGATAACTTGACTAGATCACGTGTCTATGCCTTGAGAGATGGTAGATATCATATTAGGATCATCTGACTTAGATAACTTGACTAGGATTGCATGATAGATAGGTTGATTGTTTGTTTTCGGTAGTCTTGTGGTGAAACCGGATTCCTGGAACGTTTGTCTCATTGTTAGGAACTTGTTTGTTTATTTTTTTAGTATTTCATTCTTAAATCCCATATTTCGTTCGTTTGCAAGTTTGATTTGTAATTTGAGTTTAGGTTGTGTTGCGTAGTCCCTCTGGGATCGACACTTAAAGTACTACACACGTACCATGCACTTGCGGGCAGTTTAGGTTAAATATTTGTTCAACTTTGATAACACATCAAGTTTTTGGCGCCGTTGCCGGAACTATTATCAACACGTCTTAGATTCGAGCCTGGAGTCTTTCTTGTTTTGTTTTTTGTTTTTGGTTTCTTATTCTTTCGTTTCTTTCTACTTAATTCCATTTATTTGTCCTTTGTTAGTTTATGATTGATAACACGTAAAGTGTATCAGTTTTTGGTTAGGTATTAGTATCATTTTCGCATAAGATTTGATAGCACGATTTACATTTCCGATACGGTTATTCTTTATATACGCCCATTTTATTGGTTTTCAGGTTTTAAGGCGACAAGGCCTAAACGAGCATAAAAAGACAAATTCCTGAATCAAACCACTCAAATTGAAGATACAATTCACTCGGAGCCAAAATCAAGCCACAGCGAGCATCGAGCGGAAAAGAGAAAAATCATGAATTGAAGAGTGGCCGCTCGGGCACTGATGTCTACCCGCTCGGGCAAAACCTACGGGGTTTAATTACAACAATTTGCACGACCCAGGCACGAAGACAACATGTTCGGGTAACCGTACCCGATCGGACGCAACATGGTACCCGGTCGGGCGTCAATTAGTCCTGAAAATCCCCGAGAGTTTACACGACTCGGGCTGTTCAACCACGTGATCGGGAAGCATTGCCCGATCGGGCTCAACATTCTACACGATCGGGCGCGCCTCTGCACGACCGGATAAAACATGTACCCGAGCGGGCCGCCTTTCTCGCGACAACCTTGATTTAGAGTTTGAAGAAGGAAATTAAGTTGAGAGAACAGATCTAGACGCAAAGGGGCGACGGCTAGGGCAAGGAAAGGCTTGGAAATCATCAGGAAAGGCTCGGGAGACGCTGGAAAAGGAGAGAAGCATCGATCCACACATTGTTAACACAATAGGGAAGATCGAGGCATCGAGTTTCCTAGGGTTTATCATGTTTAGGGTTATGTCATCTTCATTGTCAATAAACTCCATGAGTGAGTAGATTCCCAACTATGGGTTAGGGATATCGGTTTTATAACGGATGTACAAGTTATGTGTTAATGCTTAGATCTATCGTATTTGTCTTGATATTCGGTTCTATAATCAACATCGTAAACGCTTATACTAGTGTTGCCCGCTCAATAATATAGGAATTCGTACTTTGCTGGAAGGTTAAAGTAATGATCTGAAACTGTATAATTGTAGGTTAAGTTCGATTAATGAGAATCTAACCGATCGGTTAATCGACTTAGGAATTAGGATTGCGCTCGTAACGCTGCCATAGTACGGGTTAATAACTGCTGTAAGGTAGGATTGCACGTACTTATGGTTAGGAGGTTTAGGCTCAGCAGAATCATTCCTCACCTTAGAGCATGAATTTCCCGTTATCAAGATAATTCGATAGGTTTATGATCTTTAGTTGTTACATCCTTGCGATTCCCGGTATCCCAACACCCATAGTGTTCGTCATCGTCAAGTCTTCCACATCTTTCTGTCGCTGCCACCATTTAGTTTAGTCTTTTAGATATTTGCACCACGCCACCATCTACTTCACACCGTCTTAGTTTAGTTACATTCTTAGGATGAGGCAACATTAGTCCCTAGAGTTCGACCCTGGTACTACACGAACCGTATACTTGCGGTGAAGTGGTCTAGGAAATATTATAACTTGAATTTCCACACATCAATGACCAGATCTCAAGGTGCTTCTAGTCTACTCCAAATTGACCCCGAGATCGTACGCACTTGCAGACAACTGAGAAAGGGCAAGGAAGAAGGTAACACAGAGCCGTCAGATCAACGAGATATGGATAATCAGAACGGCCACGAACAACCTTAATTACCTCTCGGTAATTTGGGGCACATACAACAATAGCAACTTGCGCCTCAACCGCGAGAACCACAGGCTCCTCCACCACGCCGCCTCAGAGGTTACGTGGTGCCGAACATGAACAATGTGCAAAAAACCATAAGGATGCCTGCTGTTGCGAGAGAAAAAAGTTTGAGATTAAGCCGGCGATGATCAACATGCTTTATTAGAAGCAATTCATGGGTGGAAATCACGAGGATCCCCATCAGCACCTCAGAGACTTCCTTGAGCTTTCTGGTACATTCAAGATACATAAAGTCTCAGAGAACGCGATCTTATTGCGTCTCTTCCTCTTCTCAATTGGGGGACGAGCGAAAACTTGGCTGCAATCGCTTCCCGCTGGTTCAATCACGACTTGGGATGAGCTCTGCACATTGTTCTGATCACGCTTCTTTCCTCTGAGCAAAACGATTCAGATGAGGGGGGAAATGATAACGTTGAGATGCAGAGATGGAGAAACCTTGTTTGAAGCGTGGGGCAGATTTAAGGATCTTCTACAGATGTGTCCACACCATGGTCTTGAGCAGTGGTACGTTATCCAAACCTTTTACAACGGAATTTCAGATGAACACTGAACGACGTTGGATAACGCTGCCAGAGGATCATTTATGGATCTGAGCGTCGAGGAGGCAAACGAGCTGATCGATAACCTAGCCATGAACCACACCATGTGGTCAACATCGAGAGGTATGCCTAACAGCACTCGTCGCGTATACGAGCTGAATCAGAGCAGAGCGACGGGCAACACAGTAAATGCCATGAACTGTGTGCATTGCGGAGATACGGAGCATGTAGCGTATCAATGCACGGTACATGAGGATTTCGAACAGATGAATTATGTCCAGAAGGAGGAATCACCGAAATCTTTCGTATCGAACGACTCAACAAGTAAAGTATTCGGGATTTCAGCAATCACAACAGCCATACCAGCAAAATAACCAGCAAGCTCAGCAAGTTCCGCAAGCTCCTCAACCTCCTCAAGCCCCTTCGTCGAACCTTGAGGCGGTTCTGCTCGAATTTATCAAGGAGCAAAGGCAGCAACATTCAACTCAAACAAATTCAATGCGGATGTGGGGACAGCGATCAACGAGCTCAAAACTCAGATGGAATCCTTGAGCAACCATGTGAAGAGCTTAGAGAACTCCGTAGCACAGCAAGCTGCCTCATCCTCTCGTTATCCCGGACAGCTTCCTTGTAAACCCGAATTAAACCCGAGAGAATACGTCAACACTATCTCCATGTGCAGCACTGATATGATCGATCATTCACCCTCCAAAGAGCAAGAGCAAGTTGCTGGTACGTCCATGAGAAAAGGCAAAGGTACGATTGCGATTATGGAAGAAGTCGAACCAGATTTGGACAAACCATACGTTGCTCCACCGGCATACAAACCTCCAATACCGTTTCCTCAACGGTTGGGGAGCAGTAAGAATGAAGAACGAGTGGGTAGATTCGTAGAGGGTCTCAAGAAGCTTGACATCAACATCCCATTCGTGGAAGCCCTCCAAAAGATGCCTAATCATGCCAAACTCATCAAAGAGGTTCTTTCCAAAGAGAGGCATATCGAAGAGAACGAGACGGTAGCACTCACCGAGGAATGCAGCGCTATCCTTCAAAACAAGCTGCCACCAAAGTTGAAGGACCCCAGAAGCTTCTCCATTCCATGCACAATAGGTAATATTGATATTGATAATGCTTTGTGCGATTTAGGAGCAAGCGTGAGCATCATGCCACACTCAGTTTTCAAGCGGATGGACTTCGAGAATATCAAACCTACAAAGATATCTCTACGCCTCACGGATCGTTCGGTAAGATATCCGGATGGAATTGTTGAAAACGTTCCCACCATGGCAGGTAAGCTTTGCATTCCCACTGATTTTGTTGTACTTGAAATAAATGAATATGTTAGGATACCTATTATTCTTGGTAGACCATTCTTAGCTACTGCAGGTGCGATGATAGACGTACAACAAGGAACCCTTTCCTTACGTGTCGGAGATGAGACGATAGAATTCAACCTGTCCAGCCCCATGAAGGGACCCTTCACCAAGGAGTCTTGCTTTAGAGTAGATTCGCGGGACGAGTTATCAAAAGACACGCTTGATCAAGTAAGTGTTTCTGATCCTCTTGTACGGTATTTAACAAGAGTTTGCGATAATACAGGATTTACGGACGAAGGACCCAAGATTTACACGAACATCATGAGTGCTATTGCAGCAGTAGGAGACGCCCCACGTGAGGAGATACCACACAAAATGCACGCTGGTTTCGCAGTGGAGAGGACGTCCAAACTTTAGCCCGAGCCACCTCTGTCTTCTTGTTGGTATGAGTATGTTGAACGCGATAAAATATATCCTGTTGTTATGAATGCTAATTTGAGTGCAGATGAGATGAGGAAGCAACCCACACGCGTAAAGAAGTGTAGAAGAGTCAGCTCTTCAGTATGTACGTACGGAACTTATACGGAAGACAATTGATAACACTGAAAGTGTATCATATTTAGGATAGGTTTTTATGTCATTTTAGCATATTTCTTACATCGTCTACTTACTTATCCGATATTATTTTGATTCACACACCCCGGTTTTATTGGTTTTCAGGTTTTTAGGCGACAAGGCCTAATTGAGCTAAATACGAAGGATCTCTGAACAAAACCACAAGATCTGAAGGAAAATCTACTCAGAACCAAGACCGAGCTCCAGAACCCAAAGGAACACCCGAGCAACGAGCGGAAAAGAAGAATATCAAGATAGCAAGGGTGCCCGATCGGGCACCACTCTCTACCCGCTCGGGTAAAGCCTACGGAGTTCATCCATGCAAAACTACACGACCGGGCACATGAACAAGGAGATCGGGTGATCACTACCCGATCGGGCGTGTTCTGGATAACCGCTCGGGCAATCAGCCTTCTATTCTGCCCCGAAAGTTTACGCGACTCGGGCCCCTCAACCACACGATCGGGTGACTACTACCCGCTCGGGCGCAACGCTCAACACGGTCGGGCAAGGCTTTACCCGACCGGGTAACATCACTACCCGAGCGGGCCGCGAGATCCGTAACAAACTTAGATCTAGTTTCAAACGAGCTAATAAAAGGGAGAGAACAGATCTAGGGCAAAGGGGAGCGACAAACAGGAGAAGAAAACACTGGAGAACATCTGGGAAAGCTCGGGAAGCATCGGAGAAGAAGAGAAGCACCGTCCCGTACATCGGTAACGCATTAGGGAAGGTCGAGGCATCGAGTTCCTTAGGGTTTTACTATGTATTGGATTATGTCATCTTCTGTTTTCATGTATTCCATGAGTGAGTAGAGTCCCTACTGCGGGTAGGGTTTATTGGATTTGTATGTATGAACGATGACTTTTCTTAATGCTTAGTTTTACGATTTTCACTCTTGATTTACGGTTCTATGCTTAGCAATATCAATCATATGTTAGTGTTGACCGCTCAACAACAATGGATATCGAACCTTGCTGGAAGGTTAAGGAACGAATCCGGTTCGCTAAGTAGTAGATTAAGTTTTGGCTAATGAGAATCTGACCGGTCGGTTAGCCAACTTAGGGATAGTGATTGCGGTCTTAATGCTGCCATGGTACGTGTTAATCGGCTGTCGGAAGGCAGGGTTGCATGTATCCATGGTTAGGAGGTTTAGGCTCGGAAGAATCACTCCTCGACAGTAGAGCATGAATTTCCCGTCGTCAAGAGTAGGTTGTAGATCTATGATCTTTAGTCGTTCATGTATGCAATATCCGGTAACCCGTACACCCGTAGTACTCATCATATCTAGTTCATCTTTACCTTCGTTTCGTTGTCTCCACTAGGTTAGATTTAGAACCCTTAGGACCATATCCCTTCATATCACCTTCCTTCCTAGTTTAGTTTTGTTCTTAATTTAGCTGTATTAGTCCCTGAGATCGACCCTGGTACTACAAGATCCGTATACTTGCGGTGAAGTGGACTAGGTTAATTATAACTCGTGTTTTCCACACGTCAACAATCACGAACCTTCCATCGAAACTCAAAAGAGGCTGCACCCGCACTTGCACGAGGTAATGGAAAAAGACGTCATAAAACTTTTCAATGCAGATACCATTTATCTAACCTCGGTCACCGAACGAGTGAATCCCGTGCATGATGTGCCAAAGAAAAAAGTAGTGATAAAGGGATGACACGACAAAAAGACCCTACCTCATGACTTCCAACCAGGTGATTTAGTTATAATTTTCAATTCTCGTCCTAAGCTTTTCTCCGGCAACCTATGGTTTCGTTGGTCTGGTCCTTTTCACGTACGAGAAGTCTTCACACATGGAGACGTGGAACTATGGAACGATTCGAGCGGAACATTCAAAGCTAATGGACAGCGACTAAAGCTCTACCAAGCCGCTCAACCGATCAAAAATGGAAACTCCATGATGTGGTTAATCTCAAGTAATAATTTACCTAGACTAACGCTTCCGCAAGAATACGGATCGTATAGTACCAGGGTCGAAAACCTGGAATTGATGCAACTCTAAAGCTAGTAAACTAATGAATAAGACATGTGAAATCGATGAATGATGGGAATGCGAACGAAACTAAACTAAACTAATTAACGAGATAAACTCAATGACTAAATACCACAGGTGTCGAGAGATGCACGATGATGCAACGAAGTTCTAACAAGATCATGGTCTCAGATATTATCACGAGTTCAGGGAATTCAAGCTCTAATATAAGAACTGACTGGCGTAGACTTGTCCACTATCTAGCATGCGTATACCAATCTCCCAATTGCGTATCTCACCTACTAGACGCATTAAGACCGCTATCCTAATCCCTAGATTCAATCGATCGACTTGGCGTAGATTCTAAACCGATTCAATCTTGAAATATGGCTAAGTTCCAAAGTCTAATCCCCTAGCGTAGATTCATTAAACTTCTATGATCATTCATTCGTGTGACGTACAAGAACAAAAGCATTAAAAACAACCAATCAATCTGAAAACGATCAAATACCAAAATCATTCATTCAAGTGGCGTTCAAGAACAAAAGCATTAAGAATCACCAAGCATTAAGAACAAGACTTCGTACATATCGGCCAAGCTCTCTAACCTATGGCTATGGACCTACTCGGACATGAACTCAGAAAACGAAACACAAAAGATAACTATATTCAACTTTGATAAAGAATGAGATTCCTCCCTATTATATTACCGACGTCTTCAATAGCTCCTCCGCGCTCTGACTTCGTCGCTCTGTCCTTGCCCTTGTGCGTGCGTTCTACTCTCTTTCTCCCTCTCGTGTCCTCTCTTTTCTCTCCTCTTTTCTGTCTCCATTCGTCCCTCTGAAGCTCTCTCCCCTTCATTATAGCAGCCATCTCTCTTTGTTGCCTTTTCTTGAGTTTGCCAAATCTTGATTAAGTTGGCCACGTTTCCATTACTTTTCCAGCGAAATATGACTTATTCCTCTTCTCTAAAGGCGTTTTCCTTATTGTATAAGTCCCCCACAAACTTCCACTTGTTTTAAGTCAAATTAACTTATTTGGAGTTGCAGGTGACAGACGCGACCCGCGCGGGCAGGGTAAGTGACCCGCTCAGGTACGAAGCAGACGATCGCACAAGAACGCGATGAAAAAGGGTGAGGTGCTGCCTGCTCGGGCTGAGCTGCTGCCCGCTCGGGCTGGCTTGCTGCTTGCTCGGGCTGAGGCCCCGAGCGTGGTTTTTCTTGCCCGACTCGTGCACAATTTGCTGGACAGAATTGCCGTAAGAAATGCCCGCTCGGGCTAGGGAAGTATCCGCGCAGGTAATGGCTATTCCTTGCCGATTCTCGTCCCGTTTGTCCCGTGATGATCCTCGATGTTTGAACTTTGTCTCGTGCACGTCCTTTAGCTCCAAAATGACTGAAAAACGAGATGATTATGATGCTTAATGCTTGGTAAAATCAAATGAATGATGAAACTAACTATGAAAATAGATGAAAATACTAGAACAAAATAGACGTTATCAAACTCCCCCAGACTTGAACCTTTGCTCGTCCTCGAGCAAGACTAGGAAGAAGTAGGAGAGGAGTTAGACAACAATCGGAAACTAGCACAATCAACTCGAAAAGTCAGCCACCCTACACAACAACGCGTCACACGAATATAGATCTAAGCGCACCGAATTTAGACCCCTATCTACCAAAAGCCACTAACCGTGCAATCCTACACATGTCCTGAGTTCATTTCACTAACCCCTAGAAAACATCCAAGCAATCTCCATACCTATTATAATGCGCAAACAGTTCGATTCATTTTTAAGACAACTATTTTTCTTCTTTTTCGGTTCTCTTTTTCTTCTTCCTTTTTTTTCGGTTTCCACACATTTTTTTTGAAAATTCACACTCAGTTTCTAGGACGTCGGAGTTGAAGAGGACATCCTTCTACTTAGACCCAGGTTGCCAATTGGCACACTCATAAGGTCTCATAACCTTAGCGGAGTGAAGAGGTTGCGTTTTTGCTGATTTTTTTCTTTTTGATTAACTATTGTGAATACGCATCGACTCTAACCCTTAGGACGTAAGAAAACCCCTCGACCCACCACTTAGACCCAAACCATCAATATTGATGCACTCATGTCAATGTAGGGCTGAAAAAAATAAAGAACTTAGTCTATTGACAGCGGAGTGTAAGTGCGTGGAAATATAATAATCGAAACAAAACAAGGAATGAAAGGTACGCTCGGAGATATAAGTGCTTGGGATTGAAGCCTAAGGGAAGGAATACAACTATAGGCTATGGATTCATGCACGACCACTAACAAATCAATATCTAAAGGTATGTTTCAGCAAACCTAGACTTTTGTTCCCGATTCGACAAAGTTGCACAAGGTGACTAAAGGAAGAACTCAACATCTAAATCCTAATCACAATCATGACATTCGAAGAATACCCCCCAGACTTGAACGGAACACCACCCGGTGTTCAATACCTAAGAGAAGGACTAACACGCAAAAACTTGGGGAAAAAATACTATAAATAGGAACGTGTGCACCTGATGCGTGCTGGCTGTCCCGAGTTGATGCAGCTGGGCGTACGCGTATTTCCTTATGTTGTGGATGATTTCAAAGTGGAAAACTTGTAACAAAAGTCACACAATCCAAAGGAGACAGTACGATACATCGGGGTTGTTGGTAAGGAGCATGCTTGTGAAAAAAAATAAGAGTCGAATTCTAAAAAAAAACTAAAACGAAATAACTAAAGGATATGGGGCTCAGGTTGCCTCCCGAGAAGCGCTTGTTTAAGGTCGCGAGCCTGACCAAAACACTCTTACTCATGTGTTGGCTCCGAAAGAGCGAGTGTAGCTTGAGTATAATCCATGTTATCCTTGTTGTAGAGCTTTATGCGTTGGGTATTCACTTTAAATGGACCATTAGTTCCTATTAGCTCGATTGCGCCGTGTGGTGAGATGCTTTGGATTGTGAACGGTCCGGAACAGCGTGACTTGAGTTTGCCTGGAAAAAGTTTCAAACGTGAATTGAAAACAAGTACACGATCACCTACCTCGAATGTCCGCTGGACTATGTGTCTGTCATGCCACTTCTTCGTGCGCTCCTTGTAGATCTTTGCGTTCTCGTACGAATGGAGGCACATCTCCTCTAAATGATGGAGCTGTAGCGTCCGTTTCTCAGCAGCTGACGTGTAATCATAATTAAGTGCTTTGATTGCCCAATACGCTCAGTATTCTAACTCGACCGGTAGATGGCATGCCTTACCGTACATTAGCTGAAACAGAATCATTCCGATTGGCGTTTTGAATGCTGTACGATAATGTGCTTACCAAATCGTTCATTATTACTTGATAATGTGCTTTGTGTACCCTCGATGCACAAGAATTTGGTTTCGGTTCAGCGTTTATGCAAGTCTAATAATGTTTCCGTTAAATTCGTTCCTCATATGTTTCAGGTGAAGGATCTAAACACGAGGGCGCTGGTTCTTCAAGGAGACACTAAGGATGGAGTGTATGTGTGGCCGTCCCCTACCTCACCCACTGTCGCATTCTCTAACCTAAAGCCCACCGTTTCCACTTGGCATTCCCGTCTAGGACATCCGTCACTACCCATCCTCAAACACGCCTTGTCCAAGGTTCATATTCCGTTAGTTCGAGAGTCTTCCGTTTCTCCATGCAATTCTTGTCTTAGTAATAAGAGTCATAAACTTCCGTTTAATGAGTCATCTATTGTTTCTTCTCGACCACTTGAGTTTGTTTTCTCCGATTTATGGACATCTCCGATTATTTCAACGGATGGTTTTAAGTATTATGTTCTTTTTGTTGATCATTTTACGCGGTATTCTTGGCTTTATTCGCTCAAACTAAAACCACAAGTTCGAGCAACATTTATTGCCTTCAAATCTCTTGTCGAAAACAAGTTTAACGCTAAAATCGTCAATCTTTACACCGACAACGGTGGAGAATACATAGCCCTCCGTTCTTTTCTATCGGACAATGGCATCTCACACTACACAACTCCACCTTACACTCCCGAGCATAATGGGATATCCGAACGTCGACAGCGTCATATTGTCGAAACCAGATTATCTCTTCTTATGCATGCCTCTCTACCACTACCCTATTGGTCTTATGCCTTTAGGGTCGCGGTTTATCTAATCAACCGCATGCCCACGCCTCTCCTCTCCTATGCCTCGCCCTACGAAGCTCTCTTCCAAACTCCACCGAACCT
>CM071871.1:28390203-28405581 GCA_036759665.1 Gynandropsis gynandra | reverse complement strand
GGTAGATCGCGCAGATCGCGATCCGTGTGGAGAGCCCGATCGGGCAAGATGGTCACCTGATCGGGTACAAGGCAACTGGTCGGGCATATTCATGCCCGAGTCGTGCATAAATTGTCCACAGAATTGGCCGTAGGTTTTGCCCGATCGTGCATGAGTTGTGCTCGACCGGGTGGAGGCTCTTTATGCTGAATCTTGTCCCGTTTGTCCCGTGATGATCCCCGAAGTTGCTCTTTAACATGCAACTTCCATTACCTCATTGCGTTGCGAATGCTCCACGACGACGAGGAACTCTTGGAGTGTCGTACAAAGTGTGTTTGCGTCATTTTGCCATTCAATTTGGAGAAGATCTATCCAAGCTTTCGGTAACAATAAAATCACCTGAGGATAAAGAAGTTGTAGTTGGATGAACTGTGAAAAAAGTAAAGCTTATAAAGATTTGATTTTAAGCAGAAGGTCTTTGGTACGAGGTCAATAATTGTTTATTGACGACTAGCGAGTAGTTGATTTTGTATTCATTATATGTTTCAAGGGAATCTTTCAAATGTCCTTTTCGGTTACACTAGGTTTTGAATTTGCGTGATATGCGAACTTTTTAAAAAGTTATAAGTTCATTTTTATAGTTTAATCTATTTAATTTTATAGTGATGGATCATTATAATTGATAATATAATTTACAATACAAAAAATGGGTCATTTTCCAACAGCTAAATCCGTTGGAAATCGACCATTGAAGAACTACATATGTTGCAATTTGTAATGGTATTTCAACGGATATAATCCGTTAGAAATTATCAAGAAATTTCAACGAATAAAGTCGTTAAAATTTACAATGTATGCCTGTAAAAAATTGCAATGCATGACCATTGGAAGTCCAACAATCATCTGTTACATATATTGCTTGGAGACCAACGGTTATCTAATGAAATTGTTCGTGGGAATTACCAAGGGATACCAATTGGGTTTTTGCGAGAAAATTTAAAAGATTTCAACGGATACCCATTGATAATTTTGTTTTATTATCAATGAAGATCTGTGGATAAATTGATGATTTTTTTTAAAAAAAATATAAATATAAATTAATAAAATTGAAGGTTTTTATATATACAAACTTTTATACAATATTTAAAATCTAAATAATTACATATCATCTAAATCGGCACCGTCATCTTCGTCTCTGTCTTCTCTAACACCTAGGGAAGGGGTTGCGTCGGAGTGGATCGATACTTGTCTTCCGTAGGTGGTGGTGGCTGATACTCTAGACCGGTCATCAAATCGACGATGCTCTCCATATGACGCAGCTGCGCTCGCATTTCTCAAAGTGTATCTTGCATTTCTCGTAGTGTAGCTTCGAGCTGCTTGATTGTGTTATTCTTGCGCTATCATGAGGGTATCGTCGTGGTATTCTCTACAATATCTTTTTATAGAGAACTCAAACAATATAGACGCCCCTTACAAAGCCTAACAGACTACAATACGAAACAAATTGGAATTAGTATATCGATTTTAAAAAATTATGTAATGAATTATTTACATTATTCACTTGTAAACAAATTATGTCATTTTTAAAGGAATAAGTTCATCAAGAGATGAACCAACGCCTTGTGATTGTTGGGTGATTTTCTCCATTACAGCTTTCACCATTCGCTCTGCCCGAGGGTTAACCAACTCGGGTTTTTTGACCTATTCTTCGACGACGGTCTTTTTCTTGGCATGAGTCTTAATGACTAGCTCAAGAAAAGTCGTTTATTTTCTCATCCTCTGTATTTGTAATATTAAAATAATATGATTAGATAACAATGTTACAAAAAAATAAATTTAAATTAGAAAGAAAATTTTCTTACCAACTATTTCTTTCTTTTGAGGAATGACTTGCTCCGGAGGAATGGCGATGCGAACCATCCCCAGGAATGTTTTCTCTGTACTGATATTTTTTGCCCTTTTCGTTTTTTCGTTTGAATTCTTCCAACTCCAACTGTTGGATAAGTTGATTGAAAACCTCGCATGTTTCCATGCCAGTTTGGCATTCTTGTTGTTGTAGTTACACTTGTTGTTGTTCATATATGCGCGCTACAAAATTAAATGTAAAGCAATTAATTCATTACAATAATTCATAATATATTAAATTAAATCATATATTATTATAGCACTTACGATAAAGGTACATTACCATCAGTGGTGTATCACCTTTGGTGTCACTTGCTACGAATACGAACCTTGAATGATGTTGTTGTTCGTGTTTAAGAACATCATCTACATCAAACCCATAGGTGTAAACGAATCATTAAACGGGTTTTAAAGTTAATATAAATATATATGTATAAATGAATAGTATTTTACTATAACATCTCATTAGGACGTTCGGGATTGATGTGGGAACAGTTGGACGCTCGTCAAATGTATAGATCAAGATTTGATATCTACCATATTGTCTTTGCCATTAAATATTTGTGGTATAGATTGATGTGGTTAATCTCAAATAATAAATATCTAGACTAACATTTCTGCAAGAATACGGATCGTGTAGTACTAGGGTCAACACTGGGGAATCGATGCAACAATAAAGCTACTTGACTAATGAGTAAGACGTGTAAAATCAATAAGTGATTAGAATGCAGTAAAGATAAAATAACTAAACTAACTAACTAACTATCTAATTAACTAGTGAGTCATTTCTAGGGAATCCATACTCCCAACTTCTTCAAGAACTTCCTCGGCCAATTTCTCTAAGACGTCGTCGTGGAGCACCGAATCGATAATGAACGGCTGCTTAAGTGTGTCATTCAAGTTGAACTCCACTTCCTCCTCGAGTTTCTTCTTATGCTCATCAATGTCCACAGCCTTATCCATTGTTGTGTTAGATTCTTCCCCCTTTTCAAATATCGAAGCAGTGGGTTGATCCACCATTTTCTTGCGTTGACATTGTAGGAATGGCAATAGAGGCGGCCTCGGATCTTGTTTTACGTACTTTAGCTCCTCTTCCTCCTCGGATTTCATTAAGTGTTCTTCAACGTTACTACCCTTTTCTATTTTTGTAGTAGACTGATAACACAAAAAGTGTATCAAATTTAGGCTAGGTTTTAGTACAATTTCGCATATATTTCTTGGTTAGAGTTACATATTCGATACGATTCTTGTTTATATACGCCCGTTTTGTTGGTTCTCAGGTTTTAAGGCGACAAGGCCTAAACGAGCATAAAAGGACGAATTCCTGAGTAAAACCACGCATTTGAAGGTATAATTCACTCAGAGCCAAAATCAAGCCTCAGAACTCAAAGGAACACCCGAGCAACGAGCAGAAAAGAGCAAAAACGAGGATAGATGAGTGCCCGATCGGGCACTAAGGTCTACCCGCTCGGGTAAAACCTACGGGGTTTATTTACGACACCTTGCACGACCTGGGCACGGAGGCAGCATGATCGGGTAGTAATACCCGCTCGGGGGTTAATACGTCCTAAAAATCCCCGAGAGTTTACACGACTCGAGCCGTTCGATCACACGATCGGGTGCTGATGCCCAATCGGGCAAGACAGAGTACACGACCGGGCGAGGCTCTACACGACCGGGTAAAAGGTGTACCCGAGCGGGCCGCCTTCTCGCAACAAACTAGATCATGCATTCAAACGAGCTAATTAATAGACCAGAACGGATCTAGAGGCAGGGGGCGACATACAGGGCAAGGAAAGGCTTGGAAATCATCAGGAAAGGCTTGGGAGACGCTGGAGAAGGAGAGAAGCATCAATCCATACATCGGTAACACAATAGGGAAGATCGAGGCATCGAGATTCCTAGGGTTTATCATGTTTAGGGTTGTGTTATTTCCTTTGTCTGTAATCTCCATGAGTGAGTAGGTTCCCAATCTGTAATCTCCATGAGTGAGTAGATTCCCAACTATGGGTTAGGGATATCGGTTTTGTAACGGATGTACAAATTTATGCGTTAATGCTTAGATTTATCTTATTCATCTTGATATTTGGTTCTACAATCAACATCATCACTCCTATACTAGTGCTGCCCGCTTAGTAACATAGGAATTCTTACTTTGCTGGAAGGTTAAAGCGTGAATCCGGAACCGTTGAGTTGTAGGTTCAGTTCGATTAATGAGAATCTGACCGGTCGGTTAATCGACTTAGGAATTAGGATTGCGTTCGTAAAGCTGCCATAGTACGGGTTAATCACTGCTGGAAGGTAGGGTTGCACGTACTCATGGTTAGGAGGTCTAGGCTCGGCAGAATCATTCCTCACCGTAGAGCATGAATTTCCCATTATCAAGATAATTCGATAGGTTTATGATCTTTATTTGTTACATCCATACGATTCCCGGTATCCCGACACCCGTAGCATTTGTCATAGCCAAGTTTTCCTCAACCTTCTATCGTTGCCACCACCATTAGTTTAGTTCTTTAGATATTTCGCACCACGCCTTCATCTACTTCCTTTCGTCTTAGTTTAGTGATATTCTTAGGATAAGGCTTCATTAGTCCCTAGAGTTCGACCCTGGTACTACACGATCCGTATACTTGCGGTGAAGTGGTCTAGGAAATATATTACTTGAGATTTCCACACATCATAGACGTTCACCTTTTTCGAATGTTGAAGGTCGGGCTGATTCACCATCTTACCACTCCTTTGGTAAATTTCGTTGACATGCTCACGAGGATTTGCATCCGGTCAACCCGGTAGAACTCCTTGCGGTTTAGAGGAGTTCACAGCAAGTTATGCAACCTGATTGTCTAAGATCTTTAGGTGCGTTTGAATTTCCACAACCTGCTTCTTTACATCGTCATAATCCGCTCTCATCCCTCTAAGTTCGGCATATTGATATTTCTCTCCTTGTAAGAATTGAGCGAGCATAGACATAATATCGGCTTTAGCTTCTTGTTGTGGATGAGGGGGCGCACGTGATTGATAATTTAGAGTTTGGGGCGCATACATGGCTGAAAGTTCTGGTTTCTTTGCATCACTCGCGGCTGAAAGTTTCCCGATAGTTAGTTCACTTCCTCATATCCCCGAACTTCTTGTTCCCATGATTGCTCTAAATAGTGCGGACGGCGTGATTTGGACAACACATGATAAATTCCCGCAACTTGATCTTTTACTTCAGCTATACCAGCGTACAAAGAATGCACCTCATTCATGTTACCTCACAAAATAAAAAACAAAAAAATCGATTAAGCTCCGAGAGGTTAAAAACAATTGAATCAAAAAAGAAAAGAAAACAAAAAATATGAAAAACAACTAAAAACTCCGGAAAGGACCGTGTCCTAATTCAAAAGTATCATAACTCTAAAGTCGTATTGAATTCCCCGAAAACGGAGCCAAAAACTTGATGTGGTTAATCTCAAGTAATAAATACCTGGACTAACATTTCCGTAAGAATATGGATCGTGTAGTACGAGGGTCGAATATTGGGGAATCGAGTCAACAATAAAGCTAGTTGACTAATGAGTAGGACATGTAAAATCAATAAGTGATTAGAATGCAAATAAAGATAAACTAACTAATTAACTAATTAATGGATTAAATTTAATGAACTAAACACCATAGGTTTCAAGAAATGCACGATGATGCAATGAAGTGCTAACAAGATCATGGTTATAGATATCATCACGTATTCGGGGAATTCAAGCTCTTTCCTAGGGAATGACTCTCTCGATGCCCAAACCCACTATCTAACATGCATACTACCAATCTCCCAATTGCATAATCTCACCTACTAGATGCAATTAAGATCACTATCCTAATTCCTAAGTCCAATTAACCGACCGGTCAAGGTTCTAAATCAATTGAGACTTCAAATCATGGCTACGTTCCAAAACCTAATTCATCTTCCAATGCAAACAGACTTTTATAATCATTCATTAAAGTGTCAAACAAGAATAAAATCATTAATAACAGCCAATCAATCCGAAAATGATCGAATATTATAACCAATCATTAAGCATAAGACTTCATTACGTATCGACAAAGCTCTCTAACTCGTAGCTGCGAAACTACTCGAACATGGACTTAGAAAACAAAACATAAAAGAAATCTACATTCAACATAGATAAAGAATGAGATCCCTCCCAATTCTATTATCAATGTCTTCAACAGCTCCTCTGTGTTCCGAGTTCGTCGCCCCTCTTCTGCAGCCTTCCGACGTGCTGCTCTCTCTCTTCTCTCTACGTGTGTGTTGTGTGTGGGATGGTATGTTATGTCCGAATTCCTTCTGCCCTCTTGATCCCAACGCGCTCTTTCCTCTTTCCTTTATTTCCTTTTCTCCTTACTTTCCTCTTTGGCAGAATCTAAGCTCTATAGCGTTTTTCTTTCCGTCCTCCTTTCCTCTTCACTACTCGTTTCTTTTTTCTCGGTTTCCATTTTCTTCAGCAGCTTGTATTTCCTTTTCCTCTTGTGCAGCAACGGTTTCCTTCTCTTTTCTACCCTTTCATCTTTGGCTGGCTGCCTTCTTTCTCTTGTCCAAGCATTTTCATTTATTGTTCCAGCAACCATTTCCATTTTCTATCTCCAACGGTTGCAGTTTCCAATTCTCGTGTAGGCGGCTATCTTTCCATTTCTGGGTTGGCGGTTGGAAGTTTACATTTTGTTCCAGCAACTTCCTTCTATTTTATGTAAACCATGTTTCCATTTCATTTTCCAACCGTGCTCTTCTTAATTTTGTTCCAGCAACCGAAAGTTTCCATTTTTTGTTCCAGCAACCGAATTCCATTTAGCTTTGGCCATGAATTTCCATTTTCGAAGGCCAGCGGCTGGTTTCTATTTCTTGTAGGCTGTGGTTACTTATTTCCATTCCTCATCTCCAGCCATGCTTCCATTTTGTGTAGGCAGCCAGCACATTTCCATTTTGTTCGAAAGGCCAACAATTTCCATTTTTTTAAGCGGCCATTGTTTCCATTTTTGTAAGCGGCCATTGCTTCCATTTATCTTCTCCTGTTTAGGATCTTTTGGATGCTGACCGTGCATAGCTGATAGAAGTCTGGTTTTGCTTAGTTTTGCTTAATTTACTCGTGTTTGTATCCTGATATTTCATTTCCTCCAATAACACAAGAAAACGCTAGAAGAGGACTAAATGATGCTTAATACTCGGTAAAGTCTAAATGGATGATTAAACTAACTATGAAAATAGACTAAAATACTATAAAAAATAGACATTATCATAGATATAGATGATAGAGGTCGGTATGATGATAGAGGAGGTTGTGGCAGAACTCTTGTTGAACCCGCTAACAATCTACCATGATCGATAAATCGTCTAACTTTCATTTTGCTAAGGGTTTAGGATTAGTGTTTATGAGAATTTGTTGTTTTGGTTTTGATATTGTACTGAAAAATGGAATTTTTTTATGAATCTTCTTTTTCTTTTGTGTTTATAATGCAACATGATTTATTCTTAACTATGATCCACCACTCTTCTCTTCGACATTTCAATGTTGTTGATGCAAAATGTCATAAAATTTATATCCTCTATTTCACTAATAATGCAAATTTCGTAATTAAATTTACTTCTATGCTTAAGCGTTCGTAAGTGTGGAATATGTATCCTCGAGTAAACATAATTGGTCAACACAATACATTTCTGGCAGGATCATTAGTCAAATCTCTTAACAAATCAGATGTCTCTCATCGTAACCCTTAATAAATAATATAAAAATGAATGATTACTTATAAAAACATCATTTGAAATATGTATAGAAAAATATGTATACTTACGTAGTCTCTCAACCACGAGGCATCAAAGATCTTATAATAAAAATGTTAACATATATATATATATATATCTTTGTAAATTAAAAGATCGATTGTAATCGTTTTTTACCTTTTGAAATGTAGTATCTTTTGACAATTTAATATTATATATGTGTGGACATGATTATACTCCTCCGTGTTTGCAAATATTCCTTGGATTTTCCCCTTGTACGTCCAATTGGTATAAAGATCTCAAGAATCGCACAAAACTGAGGATTATATTCATATATATAGTTTGTGTGATGTTCTTCTCATCTTCTCTATTTGGTCAGAATATGCGACTGAAAATAAAATATGTTATTTCTTCTAACACGTATTGTTTAACAATAGATCCTTCAACCGCTGCTTTGAATTGATACATCCACCTGCATTGAATCGAGCCACCGAGTATTTTCTTGTCTGGTAAATGTATTGAAAAATGTTCCATGACATTCAAGAAGGAATGCAGAAATTTTTTTCCAAAGAGCATAATACCTCTGAGATAATTTTTTTTCAATAACTCCAATTCATTTTTAAATTTCTTGCACATATATCTCTAAATAACATGCTAATTTCTCACAATACGTCGTGCAAGTTCCATGGTAATAGGCAAAAATAATTGGAATTAGTCGCTGTATGAAAACTTTACAATCGTGACTCTTCAACTCGATGAGCCTTGAACCCACAATATCCACACATCGAGCAATGTTTGATGCATATCCATCTGGAAATTTAAAGTTTTATTTTAACCACCTCAATAATGTTGCTTTCGTTGGTCTAGACAATCTGAATATTGAGATAGGTGTCTTTCCATTGCATAACTCCAACCCAGGCCTTCGATATATTGTCTTCAAATCTTTCCTTGATTGTATGTTATCCTTTATTTTTCCTGTCACATTCAAAATAGTGTTGAAGATGTTATAAAAAAATTTAATATGTATAGCATCCAAAAGTATGACACAATATGAGTGATTTTCAATATGGTAGTTCCAAAAAATACTACATTTGTACCACTTATGTCATTCACCTTGGCCTTGTGGTTTTCGATGCCCTAGATCTCCTCCACATTCCACCGATTCTTGTAAATCTGCCATCATATTTAGTCATTTATATATTATTTGCATATCTGATTGCATGCATGGTGCATCTTTTTTTGTACCACGTTTTTTCAAAATATTGCTTATTTTTTTAAATTTATGTCCATGGGTAAGATATATTTTATGACAATCAAACCAACATGATTTCTTTCCCTGTATTAGACAAAACGAATATGTATCTTCCATACAATATGGACATGCTTGTCTCCCGTGCGTGCACCATCTTGATAACATTTCATAGGTAGGAAAGCCACTAATTTTCCACAACAATACCGTTTTCAATTACATTATTCCACTAATATATTAATTCATGAATTAAGGGCTGCAGAATACATTGAAACTTTTCGACGGATGTCCTGGTCTTGGAATCCCAATGTTAGAAATATAACTTCTCTTTTCAAACACATCTCGAGAGGCAAACTATATGGAGACAAAATTACATGACATAGAGAACATTGACTTTGGGATTATCCATATGGATTAAAACCATTAGTGTACAAACAAAGATAAACATTTATCATTTCATAAGGAAACTTAGGAAATACTTCATTGAAATCCTTCAAAACCTTACCATCCGATGGATGTTACTTATCCCTTCACATGTCGAGTGTTGAATGTGCCATCACATTGCCACAATGGTTTTTTATTCATATAATATTCTCAATTTGCTTGCTCAGGCATAAAGAACAATATTTTGTATGGTATATATTCTCGTGAAGATGATTTTTTGGGACAAAATCTATTTGCACCGTAAAATTAAAATTCGAAAAGGTCTTTATCTCCTCTCCAAAACAACATGCAACTATTTCTAAAAACATTGATCTTCTAATGTGGCATTCCCAAATCCTTTAAGACATTCGTTTTTCATAATATGTATCTGGGGCTTGATTATTTATCAGTAATATTCACTCATTGTTTTGCAAAATGAATCAATGCAATTTCTAGCTACATTTTACTCTGTTTTATACTCATCAATCTTGATAATAAGGATAAACGAGTATGTCCTTCACAAAAACCATCATATATAGATTCTTTCGCCGCATCCAATAGGTTGAAAAATCCGTGTACCTCATTGTTTAGCATCTCTTCATGCGTTTGTTGAACAACCCCAAGAAAAGCACCTACACCATTTCACATATGGATTGGTCATTGTTGTTTCACGATGAACCTCTTTATTTCTTTTCATTGCTTGAGCTTCTTGCACAGTATCTCTAACACCACAATCTTCACCATGAAAGAACCAAATTTTATAATTCTCTACGAAACCTACCTTGTAAATGTGATTGCAAACAATTTCTTCACTTTGATAGTTCATGTTTTTGCATCTATTGCAGGACATAACATCGTACCGCGTTCTTGACACAAAGGTTACATCGATATAAAACTCATGAACTGATCCAATTCGTGTAAGAACTCCTGTATAACTTCCTCGGTTACGAGATCTTTCTTTTATACATCCATTTTTTCAATCTGTATATATCACTATTTGCATAGGATGGTATTGTTTGAAAGTATATTTTTATTCATGGCTTGATGGTAAGAAACTAGAGTTTGGTGTATAAATATTAAAAATTCCAACGGATGCTTGTTGAAATCTAATGGTCAATTTTTCCCAATGTCACATCGGAATTTTGAATTTACTAACGGGCATCCGTTGGTATTTGCAATGGTCATCCGTTGGAAGTAGCAACTATTATTCGTTGAAATAATTTTCTGCTTTTCAATGCTCTTTCAACAGACTCACCAAAAGCTTTCAACGGATTGTATACATTGATATTCCGTTAGAAATTCCAATGGATTTGTGTTCGTTGATAATTTTCCATTTTTGTTGAAATTTGTTTCAATTTTTTTCAATAGACGGATTCGTTGATTTGTATATTGATATTTTAAATGTTTTTTGTTATGTTAGTGAACGTTTTGATTAATCTATGATCAATGTCGAATCGATTTATAATGATGGAATATATAGATAACAACAATACATATTATATTTAAATTAGTAAAAATTTATGACTTAATTAAAGAACAAACTAAATAAAAAAGACATTATAGATTGTTGATAATTTTAAAAATGTTTTGTGTAATTCTTCCATAAATTTTTAAAAGTTACTCCGAAATTTATATAATTAACCATATGTAAGATAATAAAAACCATATAAATAAATAACTTTAAAAAAATCATGTGTTATCCATATTTTTGGTCAACAAATGGTACTGTTTCTAAAATATTTGAACTTTATTTGGATATAGTTGTTACAAACTTACTTGTTGTAGAATTTTCTAATCATCTTCAATTTTTCATCCGTGTAAATATTTTTCTGTATCGAGGAATAAAGTCTTAAAGCACCTCAAATATTTAATACATTTGTTTATATTAATATCAATATTATTTTTATATGAATTATGAAATATATTTATTAAATGTTTAATAGACGAAATATGATACGATTTATCTTAAATTATTTTAAGAATTAAAATTGTGACCACCATCACAATTTGTTTTGTTGTAGTGTTTTCCAATTGAGATCTGACATTTGGCGGCTAACTCATTCTATTTTGAAATTTTGACGACATCCCTTTTTTACAAATCTATATATTAAAAGGGCAAGTTTTTCCTCAACTCTCAGCCATTCTCGCTTCTTAGCGAGACACGTCAGCTTTTTTTAAAAAATCCCGTATCACCCTATACTCGGTTCTGTTCTTACCTCTTCCTCTTCCAAAAAAAGTCTAGATTTAGTGACTCTTCCTCTTATCTTCCAAATCTTTGGTGACTCTCCATATTCTTTTCTCAATAAAGGTAGCTTCAATGATCGTTTAGAGCTTCCATCTTCGATCTCCAATTGCTAAAGGTGCTATCTACTCTCGCCTTTTTCTTTCCTTTAGGGTTTTGTCTTTCTTCTATTACGGCCAACGATGGTGTCCTTGTAAGCAGAATTTTTTATTTATTTAGTTGGTACCATGTGCTTCTTTCGATCTTAGCTTAGAATTCAATCTCCCATGGATCGTCTTCTCTTGCCGGAGTTCCACTTTCCGGCGATTACTCTCTGCGGTTTCTCAGCTTCAATCCCTCATCCTCCTCCGCCTTCGGTCGCTGATCTCCGCTTCAATTCTCCTTCGCCGTCGACTCCGGTGGTTCCACCCTCGCCAGAGATGGAAGATTGTGTGGGATCCATGGAGATGATCGTCACTTACAAATTCACGAACAAGCGGCTTCTCGAGCAAGCGCTACTCACTCGGTACTATTCCTACCGCTTCCTCTTCCAAAAAGTTAAAGACTTAGTGACTCTTCCTCTCCTCTTCCAAATCTTTGGTTACTCTCCATATTCCTTTCTCAATAAAGATAGCATCGTTTAGGGTTTTTGGAAGAGGAGAGGAATTACCCTCGAGGATATATTACTCGCGGTTTAATGGACTTTTTTACATCTTCACGCTCGAGGATGTAGCAGAGAGATTGCTTTCCATTTGCAGGGAACAAGACCATCTCGACGTCCAGGAATTTAAACACCTCCATGGAAGCGTCATTTGATTTCATGTAGAAGAAACCTCTTTGGCCGTCTATAGCTGACTAATGTTGATCTCCTCAGGCTCTTCAAACTGAAAGACATGGTGGGGCTTGACCTTTAGTATCATTTTCGCTGTTTTGAGTGAGTTTGGATTGGAGTAGGGATTTCGTGGTAGGGCTTGTATGCGATTGGGGTTTCGGCATACACAAATTCATAAGATATGTTTCTTCAAGAGTTTATATCAATGTCAAGAGATTAAAGGCGGAAAGTGGGGCACAGAAATCCATTTCTCTGAGCCTACTTGCCAATTCCTTGGTTATGTTTTAATTATGCGGCTTGACAGAGAATTCATATTTTGTGGGACAGAGTCTTCTGTAGGCACATATTTTGACTTTTTCCACCTTAATGTCACATTGTTTCTTCAGAGGTTTCTGGGCGTGGACGAGAAAACGGAACTTGATAATGCAACTAGATATTCCGGTGAAACAATTAAAAAGAAGGTTATAGCTACTGAAGGAGCTGCTTCTACATCTGGGATTGTATCTCAGATAGCTTCTGGCGTACTCTCGGGCTCAGGCGTTCTTAATGCTAGACCTGGAAGTGCTACATCATCGGGTTTTATTTGTCCATATGGTTTCAACTCTGAATGCAGACGTTGTTGGGGAATACTTGGAGAAAGAGGCTGATCTCCTCCTTGAATTTGCTCAGGCAGATAAACAGTGAAATCATACATGTGTAGCCAAAGTTTACTTAGTCGTCTTTTCCAGATGTTCAACCGCGTAGAACCTCCCATCCTTCTGAAGGTACCAGAATTATATTGATATTTGGTTGTCTTTATATATTTTGTTTAATGGTCTTTGGTTCTAATGCATGTCATGTTTTGTCTTGTTCAGAAACTGGAGTGCATCAACCACTTATCCACTGATCGAAATTGCTTGGAGAATCTTCAGCGAGCTGACGGAATTACACCTTTAATTCCTAACCTCGAGGTTATGGACGACCCTCTTGTCTACCAAATTCACTATGAGGTTATTACCTTCTTGAGTTGCACATAAAGCAGTAAATCTGTAGGTTGGAAAGATTGGAGTTCGAGTTTTTCCTGTTGAGGTCTTTTGATCATCATTAATTCACAGGTTTATTTAGAAATAAAAGGAATCATGCATATAAAAGACATTGGAATATGAATCTAAAATGAACTTTCTGCATTACTGTTTTTATTTATTTTTATTCCCAGACTGATGATTCTAAAACCTTTTTTTTCTGAAGGTTCTTAGCGCACTATTCAACCTGTGCAAGATAAACAAGAGGAGACAGGAACAAGCAGCTGAAAATGGAATCATTCCGCACCTGATTCATTTTATCATGACAAATTCTCCTCTGAAACAATATGCATTACCACTACTGTGTGATATGGCTCATGCATCCCGTAATTCGAGAGAGCAGTTAAGGGCCCATGGTGGTCTGGATGTTTACTTGAGCTTGCTCGACGATGAATTTTGGTCTGTGATAGCCTTAGATTCAATTGATGTTTGCTTGGCACATGACAATAACCACCACAAGTTGGAACAGGCTTTGCTTAAAAAGGATGCAATTCAGAAACTGGTTAAATTCTTCCAGAGCTGCCCACAGAGGCATTTTCTCCATTTCCTTGACTCTTGATTGTGTCTAAGTGATATATTGGAGGAAACTGATATTGGTGTACTGATCAAATTGTAGGCTAAACGAGAAAATACTCATCCTTGTTCCCCCTGCAACAGTTGCGGTGCCCGTAAGTGTATTCTCTCTTTTTTCGTGTTTATTTTATTCGTGTTGCAGTGCTAATCTTTGCTTGAGTCTCTCACATCATGTTATCTTCCATATTCTCTTAAGATTGAACAAGTGAGAGGAACTTTATGCACTAACTGCTTCCGTGATTTCATGCCACATTACCAAAAGACGAGTAATCAATGATCAAAATTTGGCTATGGTTAGTAATGAAACTTAGCTTCAATTTTCATCAATGAAATTTTGAGTGATATATGTATTATACTTACTTGCATGATGCTGCATCGAAGCATTACGATTAGATGTTGTTAGCTGATGCACAACAGCTGTTACTGGTGAGAGTCGTCAAGGCACTGCAAGAAATTGACTATGAGATTGAGGTATAAATCATATATGTGTTTATCACTGTTGTTATCAGCTTCACAAGATGACCCAAATGTTCTTCAACCCTTGATTTGACAGGTTTATTCGATCAAAGATAGTCATGTGGGAGGCATTTGGCTGAAATTAGGAGTGCTAATCATAATTCTTGATCGTTATCATGCATCAAATTGTGGATTGCAGCTGAAAGACATAGTGTCACAATATCATGGAACATGGGAAGAAGTATACAAAAGTGCGAAAAAGGCAGATTGGAGTAAAAACGATCTACGTGAGAGGGACGAAGAGGGATGAAGGGGAGCTATTAAGAACGGCTCAACCTTTATGCATTTACTCCGAGTTCGAGGGATTGGTTTCTCATGTGGAGTAAGAGGTTGTCAATGTTCTCTGAAAGTTTACGAAATATATATTGTCTTATTCTTCAAACACTTTCGTCTTCTTTATTTATCAATCTTTTTCTCTTTTATTTTTTTGTCTAAGTCGATGACAATTACCAAAACATATTATTACATATGCATTAATATATACTAATATACATTACAATAGAAATGTTATTATTAATTTGGCTTAATGAATTATATATTAATAAATATGATCTAGAAATATTCATTAATAAATTTTGTCATAACAAGTAATAATAATAGATTACGCAGAACACTTCTTTTTACCATGATTTATTTTGGAAAAGCTAAACATTATAACATAATATTACTTTTACAAAGAATATCCACAAAACAATTTTTACTAAAATCTTTTTCATCTTTGCACAAAAAACCGTCAACTTGCACATCGCGCGGGCTATTACTAGTTATGTATAAATGATTGGATACATCTCTCGAATCTTTGTGCGCCACATCAATAATTGAATAAATAGTTATCAAATGATCAATTCTGTCTATATATATATATAT
>CM071871.1:28366991-28382991 GCA_036759665.1 Gynandropsis gynandra | reverse complement strand
TCGTCTTTGATTTTGAATAAAGTTGTCAAAACCTTCGATTTACCATTGTCTAAGGATTCTTCTTATGTGTTTTGCAATGCGTGTTGTCGGAATAAAAGTCACAAATTACCTTTTTCCACTTCCACTCTTATCATTTCTCGACCACTTGAAGTGATCTTTTTTGATGTTTGGACATCTCCGATTTATTCCGTTGATGGCTTCAAATACTATGTCATTTTTGTAGATCACTTTACACGTTATTCTTGGTTGTATCCACTCAAACCCAAATCCCAAGTTCGTGACACATTCATTCAATTTAAAACACTTGTTGAAAACAAATTTGACAAACGCATTGCAACACTCTATTCGGATAACGGAGGTGAATTCATTGCCTTACGTTCTTTTCTATCCTCTCATGGCATTTCTCATTTCACATCTCCACCGCATACTCCGGAACACAATGGTATATCGGAAAGACGACAGAGGCATGTTGTAGAAACCGGTCTATCCCTTCTCACGCATTCCTCCATGCCCTTAACCTATTGGTCGTATGCATTTTGTACGGCGGCTTATCTTATTAACCGCCTCCCGACTCCGAACCTAGGTATGTCTTCCCCTTACGAGTGTCTCTTCCAACAACCACCAACTATACTAAACTTCGTGTCTTTGGATGTCTATGTTACCCTTGGTTACGTCCCTATACAGCGAACAAATTAGAACCTAAATTCGATCCATGTGTCTTCCTTGGGTACTCATCCATTCAAAGTGCATACGTTTGTCTTGATCTGCTTAGGTCGCGCATATTTATATCACGTCATGTCCACTTCATTGAGTCTACCTATCCCTTTGCCGAGCCTACTAAATTTTTCCCACCAACCACCAAGTCACCCACGGTAGCCACCTCTTCAAATAGCGTCAACCCTACACCATCCTTCTCGCCACCACTCATTGCTCCGTTACCGGTTCAGCCCCTAAGCTCGAATTCTTCACCGCCGCAATCCTTCACCCCTGCAATCCTCGGATATTGGCTCTCGGTCTCCGAATCCTCTCCATGTTGAGCCCTCAACGTCATCACAGTCTCCTGAGCTTATTATCTTGGACGTGCCACCGCAACGTCCTCGCACAAATTCGCATCCGATGGTTACTCGCTCAAAGAGTAACCGATCTGCTCTTGTCGCTCAGGTGGAAAGCGAACCGGCTAATATTACTCAAGCCTTGAAAGATCCAAGATGGCGTGATGCAATGGACTCTGAGTTACAGGCCTTACATCGCAACCAAACGTGGCAGCTTGTTCCCGCAGCACAAGCAAAGAATATTGTTGGTTGTAGATGGGTGTTTCGAATCAAATGCAAACAAGACGGATCCGTGAAACGATTCAAAGCTCGACTTGTTGCAAAGGGGTTTCACCAAAGACCGGGCATTGATTATCATGAGACCTTCAGCCCGGTTGTCAAACCAACAACCATCCGTGTTATCTTGAGCATTTCGGTCTCACGTGGATGGTCTCTCCGACAACTTGATGTTATTGATTATCATGAGACTTTCAGCCCGGTTGTCAAACCAACAACCATCCGTGTTATCTTCAGGATTGCGGTCTCCCGTGGATGGTCTCTCCGACAGCTTGATGTTAATAACGCCTTTCTTCAAGGCCGTCTCATGGAGGAGGTATACATGTCTCAACCCCCCGGTCTCATTGATCCTAATCATCCTACTCATGTGTGTAGACTTCAGCGAGCAATCTATGGTCTCAAGCAAGCTCCTAGAGCTTGGTATTCGGAACTTCGCACATTTCTTCTTGCTCGCGGCTTTAGCAACTCTTTGGCAGACACCTCCTTGTTCGTTCTCAATACAACCGCGCTACAATTGTATGTGCTAGTTTATGTTGACGATATTGTTGTTACAGGCAATTGCTCATCAAAAGTCCAGCAATTCATTGATGCCCTAGCCGTCCGCTTCTCCATCAAGGACTTGGGTGACTTATCATACTTTCTCGGGGTAGAAGCAACGCGGACGTCTCGTGGCCTACATTTGACTCAACGGAAGTACATTCAAAATCTTCTCAACCGTTGATGAAGCAAAGTCGGTTCCTACGCCCATGCCGTCCTCATCTCGTATGACACTTGACATGGGGACTTCCCTCTCCAATCCCACGGAGTATCGGTCCATTGTTGGCGGACTACAGTATCTATCTCTTACACGACCGGACGTTAGCCTCGTTGTCAACAAGCTGTCCCAATTCATGCATGCTCCCACGGATGTTCATTGGCAAGCCGTCAAGAGAGTCCTACGTTATCTTGCTGGCACGAAGGATCGAGGTATCTTCTTATCCGCCAAGAACACCCTCTCCTTACATGCCTTTAACGATGCAGATTGGGTTGGAGATTCCCTTGATCTCAAGTCCACCGGGGCGTATTTACTCTTCCTTGGTGCGCACCCTATTTCTCGGTCGTCTAAGAAGCAAACCGGACTCTCCCGTTCGTCTACCGAGGCTGAATACCGCTCTATTGCATCCACGGCCGTGGAAGTTATATGGGTAGTTGCTTTACTATCGGAAGTTGGAATCAAGTCATCATCACCACCTACCATCTACTACGACAACATTGGAGCGACATACCTCAGTGCTAAGCCCGTCTTTCACTCCCGCATGAAGCACTTGGCGCTAGACTATGTCTTTGTCCATGGCCTGGTCGAGTCGAATACTCTTCGGGTCACTCATGTCCGAGCCGCGGATCAACTCGCGGACATTCTCACGAAGCCTCTCCCGAGACTTCCATTTCAGCTCTTGTGTTCCAAGAATGGACTCACCGAGGGGGCTCCATCTTGAGGGGGCGTGTAAAGGATACATGTATAGGGGTACATAAGTC
Source organism: Gynandropsis gynandra (assembly GCA_036759665.1). Classification (NCBI taxonomy): domain Eukaryota; kingdom Viridiplantae; phylum Streptophyta; class Magnoliopsida; order Brassicales; family Cleomaceae; genus Gynandropsis; species Gynandropsis gynandra. Next base: position 28,380,148 of record CM071871.1, on the reverse strand, counting down.
TTTTTGTAATTAGATCTATTATTGTGTAATTAGGTCTAACTTTGTATATTTAGCCGTTTTGGCTCATTTGAATCTATTATTCAGATCTGAATTTATCATGGAGACGTCTTGGACATGACCCGCTACTGGAGTATCCTTGGCAGGAACCTCGTCAGCGACGTCATCGACATGATCCACTAGAGTATCCTTAGTGTGGACCTTTTCGACAGGATCCACTGGAGCATCTGCATAAAATTACTTCATTCATTAGACTCATCGTTCGTGACATTGATGTGGCCCTTGCGACCCATGGGACATATGCAATCCATTCGACCAATGCGACCCATGCGACTCTAGCGACGCAGCGACCCGTGGGACATATGCAACCCATACGACCCATGCGACTCTAGCGACCCAGCGACTTATACGACCTATCTGACTCTTGCGACCCATGCCGAATCTTGATGGAAATTGAGTCTCAAATGACCTTTTTCACTAAATATTACTTACTTGGTGGAACTTCATAAGGAGCAATGTTTACCAAATCCTCTTCTGAGCCATCTCCAGAGCCAACCGGCTCTTCTCTTGGCTCTTTTCTTGACACTGGATTTGGACACCGAAGGAATTCAAAATCATCATCTCTAACAGTGCCGGAAAATTGGTTTCCGGTGCTTGCATCTTTCTCGACAGCCTTTGATTTTGGATTAGGCAAATGAAACCCGACATCCCTTAGAAGGTCTCTTACGGCGTTGATGATTCTTTTCTCTGAATTCTTTATTTTCGCTATTAATTTCTGCTCCACTGTCAGAGAAACTGTAGCATCAGCATCATCTTGATGATTCTTTTCTCCTTCTCCTTCAGATTCACCATCACATTCTCTTTCTTCATCCACTGCAGCAACACCTACCCATCCTTCATATTTGTCATCTTCAACCTTTCCCTTTCTTTGATCATCAAGAGCTGCTTTTCGTGTCAGCTGTTCTTGCTTACGGATGTCCTCTCAACAAATACCCGTCGGATTTCGACGAAGATATTCCATCCATATCTGAGCATCGGGATCGTGCCATCCCTCATAATCCCTTAGATCAAAAAGTAAAGCTTCCTCTTCGTGTTCAGCACGAAGAATACTTCGAATATCCTGAAAAACAAAAAATAACCATTATTACCCTCTATGACCCTTGTTTCGCTTGAGACCCTTGTGTAATTGTTACCTTAGAATCTTCGATCTGCCTTATAACATCTACATACTTCAGGTTAAAACTGGATTTAACCATCTTCTTGCACATTCTTGGGCATGATAAATCCGCATCCAGAACATCAACATACCATCCCTTTTCGCCCAAACTAAGGATGGTTTTGAATGGAAGTAACTGAAACATTAAAATAAAATGATAAGAATGCAAAAAGTACGAAAACATTCAAGTTATTCGAATAATATATACAACTTACCATTACTGGGATCATGAAACCGCCACAATGCCATTTTGGTTTCGGTGATTCCCCCCTAACGTGCTTTCGGAAAGTATCCACAAGCTTCTCGAATGTATCATGCCCCCATGGAAAGCGTTCACAAAATCCAAGTCATCAACCATGTTAATGAGATATTGGCTGACACAGTTGTCTGATGAAGGCTTGTGAGCCATAACTTCTGCCAACAACATCAAAGTTTCCAACCTCTTCCGGTCGTTGGGATTCTTCGCCTTCACAACCTTTCCACTGACTTATGCGGGGGTCACCTTTCCACGGCCAAAATTCTTCAGCCTGAATGTGCCAACTCTTTTAGACTCCCATCCATTGGGATATGGTCCGCATTTCATCAGGAAATTCGTGTGTGCTCCACTATAGAGTACCGGATAGAAACACCATTTAAGATGAACCACAACTCTTTCTTGTCCCGTATAATCACGAAGTGATATAGTAGGATAGATATTTGAACCTTCGTCAATGTGGAGTCACATTGGAAATGGAATAAATGCCTAAATTGTGACTTCTTCTCGAAGTAATGCAACTTGTATTCAACTAAGATTCCTCTCACCTTCGTTATTTTCTCGTGAGGATAACACTTGGTAGTGATCTTTGGCATTCTGTCCATGTGCTTGAATTCATACACAAACTTCGGCTTTGGCGCCATCTGCAAATGGACCAATTAAGAATACATTATACTTCTACCGACTCAAGCGATCCATGTGACTCAACCGACCCTTGCGACCCATGCGACTCAAACGCCCCTCGGACTCTTTGCGACACTCAACTGACTCACTGAGACTCAAGCGACCCATGTGACTCAAGTGACCCACGGGGCATAATATCAAGCGACCCAGGGGCATAAGATCAAGCTACCCATGCCACTCAAATGACCCTTGCAACTCAATGACACAAGCAACCCATGCGACTCAGACGACCCTTGCGGCTCAATGACACAAGCGACCCATGCGGCTCAAGCAACCCTTGGACTCCCTGCGACGCTAAAGCGACCATTGTGACCCAACCGACTCACTGAGACTCAACCGATTCACTGAGTCGAAGATGATCATGCAACTCCTGCAACTCAACCAACTCACTGACACTCACAACCATTTCAAATAAATAAATAGATCTACTTACATTTATTGATGCCATTGAAGATTGACTCGTGCTCTCTTCTTCACTCTTGCTGCTGATTCTAGCCATTTCCTTCTTGCCAACTTCATATCGATCCCTCTCAAGTTGGAAATCACTTCTTCTTTCTTGCTCTAAACTTTGAAACAGGTTTTCACGTCAAAAAAAAATTGTTCGTGTTTCTTGCTTTTGACAAGGTTTGACAATTTTTCACGGCGAAAAACTGCAGAACGTGTGTTTTTTACGTTCGAAACTTAAGGGTAAATTTGTCTTTTCTTCAGTTGTTTTCCTATTTAATAAATATTTTCACCAGGATATTTTTGAAGCACTTTAGCCCTACGAAGGTATATCTGATATTCCGTCAATCAAATCACTCATCTATTTATATAATGATATTTAATATCATTTTTAAAAGAGTGCAGTAGATATTGTTCGAGTACTACCATAACATAAATAAGTGATTCAATTTTCCATGTTAAGATATAAAGTATCTTTATAATCATTTAAATCGAATAGAAATATTAAAAGTATTGGGATAAACATAATTATCTTGTAATTGTGTAAAATTTTGAGGTCTATTACCAATTCTATATCGAAATCCATTATTTACTAACAAAAGTTTCCTTCATAGCCCACAAATGATGATGCTCATGTTTTCCATGATTTGTATAAGCAATTTCCTAAAATCACATAATTACATGCTTTTAGCGTAGTTTAATCTAACAAAATTTACATGTATTAAAATAGTCAAAATCGGTTGCATATGATGGCAAAAATGAGAATTTGATTTTATTTCACATAACATAGGGCGTCGTGAGGCTACATGATGGTGGGAATTAGAGGTTTTAATTTCTACCGCAAGTATACGGTACGTGTAGTACCACAGTCAAACTCTAGGGACTCAGTGTAGCATTAGAACTAAGAATTCACGAGAAGAAGATCGATTAATAGGTGGTTATCGAATTGGAAAATAAATGATGATAAAGAATGACAAAACTAGACTAAAAAAGATAGAGTACCACGGGTTTCGGGAATGTCGGGACATGCAATGGATGTATCTATAGAGCATGAAATTGGTTATATCAATCGATGGGGAACTAAAATCTTAGTCCACTACCTAAGGAATCAACGTCATTCATCTCTCGATGCAGCGCAAAACATCTAGATGCATGAAGAACGATAGGAAACTCTAACCTCTAATGTCGGATACAATGGGAACTCGACCTCTATTAACGGAAGTGACTCTCTCGATGCCTAAATTCACTATCTAGGAGATAAACGTACTCACCTCTTGATGCAATAAATTTATATCCTAAACGCATGAAGAGCAATAGGAGTTCTACCGTTCCTAAATAGATTAACCGATCGCTAAATTATCATTAATCTAATTCATTCGGAGGTTAATTCTGAGACTCAAGTCTGACTCTCTCGAAGCCTAGACGAATCTCTAATCTCATTCAAACGTGTCTATTCTCACATGAACGGATCTAGTCTCATTCAAACATGAAATCAACAAGGTATGAACACATTACACACACTACAACCTATCGAGCCATACGATTGACCAAAACCTAAATCAAGCATTAAAGAACCAAACAATCCTTTACAGTGGCATCCCTAGCCCATGGTAAAAGAGGACTACGTAGAATTCATAGGGAAACAAACACAAACAATATAAGTATTCATCTTCCCTATTCCTCCGAGCGTGGATTTGGACAAATCCTTCGGGTTGTCGAAGTCTCCTTCTCCAACCGTGCTCTGCCTCTTCTCTTCTGTTTTGGTCCTTCTTGTTCTTTTTGGTTTGATTTTTAATTTAGGCTCATTCAAATGGCGTCCGTGTATATCGCATTGGTTGCTGGCATGCAAGTCCGACTGTGCACATATAAATGCCCGACCGTGCATGCATTCTCCTTAAGTGCCCGACCGAGCATGGAGCAAGCCCGGCCTGTGCATCAGCTACGGGGGTGATTTTGTTTCTAGAGCCCGACCGTGTAGGTGTTGAAGCTCGGTCGTGCATGTGGCCTAAACCTCCAGCCCGGTCAGTCTTGAAGCTCGATCGTGCATCTGTGCTTGCCTATCCAGCCCGTCATGCACAAGACGTGACATTTTATTCATCAACCAAAGTGATGATGCCCAGACGTGCATTTTATTCATCAAACATATTCATCTTGGACGTGCTCATATTCACACTTTGGTCACTTTGTCACGTTTTCGGGTAGATTTGCCATAATCACTCATGTTTGCTTCACATGTCTTCGTTTCCTACATAATACACGAAGTGATAGAAGAAGTACTCAAATATACTCAATAACTCGGTAAAGTCCAAGAATCATAATCAAAACTAAAACTATGAATCATGAAAATACTATGACCGATTACGTGTTATCACTACACACGTGCGAATTGAGGTCATCAACTTTCTATTTGTCATTTGATTAGCTATATATATCTAAGAAATTGACTTATATTATATTTAATTTTGAATGTTTGTGTATCTTAAAGGTCATAAATACGTAATAAATTGTGTGATTCTCTGGATTTACACCTATTTCCTCTATATAGAATTGTTCGAAGGTTCAAAAAGAAATCATCATCTGTAAAGACGATCACAATAAGAAATTCGTTCATCCAATTTTTTTATTACAGATTTTTTGCATTATTTATGGAGATATTTTTTAGCCAAATCTACCAACGATCATACAGTATAGGGTTCGATCCCAATTCAATTAATTTTTAGGTTATTGAGTTCTATTGATTTAGTATGAAGCTTAATATTTTGTTTGGTTGCTTACGAAACCCTTGGCTTCTTTGGTTAACATTCATTTTTATTTTAATGTCGTACATGTTGGGATTAGATGGTAGCGTGTCACGTTTGCTGTAAAACGCAAAATTCAAATCCCTTACTTGTGTCAACCTATGACGATGACAATTTCTAGTATGATAACGGAAATTGAACGACACAACCAATTTAACATAGAAAACCTCCCCGGTGTAAGGAGTAAAAACCGCGGGACCGTAGTCCACCCAAAAATCCACTACAATAATTTCTGAGTTACAATTTTCACACAAACACCAATATAACAAGAGATACAATGTTGAGATTTATAGAATATTCTATCAATATTCCAATCCCAAAATACCCGAATAAATCCAAACACCAAGCTGTAATTTAGACCGTAAGCAACCTCTGTTTCGTATGCTTCTGTCATCCAATATCTAATCCAACCGTATAAATCAAAATCCAAAGGGTTCAGAATACAACTACCAAATTTCAGCTTAATCGGAGAAGAAATCACCGTCCGATTTTTTAAACAACCGGAAGTGCCCGTCTGAAAACGCACCAGATGACAGCCACGGTAATCAGATCGTTTCTCCAAAACAGTTGGATTGATAATCCACCGGACAAAATTAATATCTACGAGTGATGAAAATCTCATTTAAATTTCACGCCGATCGGACTAAGGGAAATCGGTCGATTGTCGTTTTTAGCACAGACACTCAAACTATTTTCTTCTCATCTCCTTCACTCTTTTCTATTTCTTGTCTCGGATATTTTTCTCTTGGTTGTGTGTTCTTGCAAGCCAATACCAATGGATATTTATAGCAAATCATTTTCCTTCCAATTAGGTACAACTACCAATTAGGCAAATAAAAATATGTACACCAAGCAAGTAGCTATACTTACCAATTTGTCAAATAAAACATGTGCACATATTCTTCCCTTCTTCACCTCCAAATAGGGAGGAACACCAACAAATCTCCCTCTTCTGAGTAAGTGGAGGAAATTGCCATCCCAGTGATAGTACGGTATATCTCAAACTTCCCTCTAGGCAACGCCTTGGTCATCATGTCAGCCTCATTATCATCTGTATAAACCTTCTCAAGTTCAAGTTCCTTTAAATCCACGATATCTCGTATCCAAATAATGTCGAACATTTATATGCTTTTATTTGAATAAAATGTCTGATTCTTCCCAAGATGAATGCCACTCTGACTATTACAAAACAAGACATACCTATCTTGCTTGAAACCAAGCTGCTCAAGAAATCTCTTCATCCATAACAACTCCTTACGAGTTTCAGTTGCGGTGATAAACTCTGCCTCGATGGTAGAAAGTGCAATGCATTTCTTCAACCTTGATTGCCATGCCATAACTCCACCCACAAAGGTTACCTAGTAACCCGAAGTAGATTTAAAAGAATCAGTATTTCCCTCCATGTCAAAATCTGTGTACCCGGTGAAAAGAGGTTTGTGACCTCCAAACACAAGTCTCAAACCGAAAGTCCCACGAAAATATCTCAGAATTTATTTTAATGCCTTTCAATGTTCTCTTCCCGGATTAGAAAGAAAACGACTGACAACACCAATAGCATGAGCTAATCAGGTCTCGTACAAACCATAACATACATCAAGCTACCAACTAGAAAGGCATACGGGACATGTCTCATGTCCTCCTTCTTTGAATCTATACTTGGACTATGTTGCTTATTCAATCTAAAGTGTGTAGCAAGAGGTGTACTCAAAACTTTAGATTTGTCAATATAGAACCGCTGAAGTACTTTTTCGATATATTTCTCTTGCGGCAGATACAATAACATGCGACTTCTGCGACAAACAATTCTCATCCCGAGAATTTTCTTTGCTGGTCCCAAATCCTTCATAGCAAATAATTGGCTAAGTTGTTTCTTCAGATCAATTACCTTTTTCATGTTCTTGCCCACAATCAACATGTCGTCCAAATAGAGCAGCAAGATGATAAAATCATCACAAAAAATTTTCATGCACAAACACACAATGGTCTGAATGAGTCTTCTTATAACCATACTTCCCATAATTGACTCAAACTTCTTGTACCATTGTCTCGGTGCTTGCTTCAACCCTTAGAGACTTTTTTTCAAGTGACAAACATAATCTTGTTTTCCCTTCTCAATAAAAAAGGCATTTAGGTTGTATACCATGTGAATCTCTTCCTACAAATCACCATGAAAGAAAGACGTATTCACATCCATTTGCTCCACGTCTAAGTCAAGACTAGCTGCCAATCCAAGCACAACCCGAATGGATGACATCTTGACAACCAGCGAAAAGATCTCGTCAAAATCAAATCCTTTCTTTTGACTGAAACCTTTTACAAACAGTCGAGCCTTGAACCGAGGATGCAAATTGCGCTCTTCATGCATAACCTTGAACACTCTCTTGTTAAGCAATGCATGTTTACCCTCGTGCAACTTCACCAACTCATATGTATGATTCTTGTACGAAGAATCCATCTCGTCACTCATGGCCTTCAGCCACTCGTCTCTGTGTTCGTTCTTGAGAGCTTCGTCAAAACTCTCTGGTTCTCCCTCTTTAGTAATGTATAGAAACTCACAGGATTATTCCTCATCGATGGTATCCATTCTCTCTCTGATCTCCTTAGAATAGATGGATTCTCGGTAGTTGGTGTTTCAACCCGATCATCATCACCAACACCATCATCAACATGTATGGGAGCATCTATATCAAGTGTATCAACATGAACCTCACCTTCAACAGAACCTTGAACTAGCATTTGAGGAATCATCCCGAACTAATTAAACCTTCACTACTCTAAGTTAGAATTTCACATTTTGCTATATCTCAAATAGTTTGATCTTTTATGAACACATCATCCCTGCTTTTGATGAGCTTTTTCTCCACTAGATAAATAAACATATATCCGAGATCATTCTAACCGTAACCGATGAACACATGATGCGTATCAGAGTTAAATATAACCTAATCTACCCGCAAGTGCACGGCACGTGTGTAGTATTTTAGGTGTCAATCCCACAGAGACTACGCAACACTACCTAAACCCGAACTACGAATCAAACTTGCTAACGAAAGAAGGTGAATAATGAATGAAATACTGAAAGTAACTAAACTACTTGGGTTCTAACGATGAGATAAACGTCCTAGGAATCCGGTTTCACCACAAGACTACCAAAACCAATGATCAACCTATCTATCATGCAATCCCAGTTAAAGCTATCTAAGGCGAACGATCCTAACATGATATCTACCCTCTCTCAAGGCATAGACACGTGATCTAGACAAGATGCCCCCTACTTTCGTGGCTGACACCATGAACTAAACCCATAAACTCTGTGATTCGCCCGTTCACCCTCAACCGTCGTTACCCTACTTTCGTGGCCTAACCTCGGTTGTTCTAAACCTGATCTTCCAAGACTAGAATTCTCCTTTCGGTCCTTCTCCTAATCCCTAACACATGCATCTACGTGATCAGCGCAAACACAAGTAAATTAAAGCACTCAGATAAAGAATAGATGAACTAAAACGAGAAGATGCATTCAAAATAGATCAAAAGAGGTCTCGGGATAGCCAAGGGCTAATCCCTTCTCCTAGAACAAACAAACTACTCGCTCATGCGTCTGTAAAGAAACATAAACATAGTAGAAAGTCTAAGGAACATAAAAACCAAACAAAACCGAAGTGGTGCTGCTTGATCTCCAATGCTCCTCGCTTATCTCCTCGCAAGAATCTGCTCTAACTTCGCTGAATTCTTCTCCTCTGTATGCTTGCTGTAACGGCGTCTTTTTGCCTCCTTTTAAGCCTCCTAAGTCAGTCCAATTGTTGCCTAAATTGCCCCACGAGTTCCCTTATGTTTTAAGTTAAGTTTACTTAAGTTTTGAGCAGTTTCGGGCCGCTACCCGCTCGGGTAGTGACTGTACCCGCTCGGGTGCGGCTAGGGCAGTTCGTGCGCGTCCTGTGGTGCTGGAATGGTGCCCGATCGGGCATGGCATGTGTGCCCGCTCGGGCACAAGGCAAAATGGTCCTAAATGCTTGCCCGAGTCGTGCTAAATGGTCCACACAATTGGCCGTAGGTTTTGCCCGATCGTGCAAAGGTTGTGCCCGACCGGGTGAGGCTTTTCCATGCTCAATCTCGTCCCGTTTGTCCCGTGATGATCCCCAAAGTTGCTCCTTAGCTCCATGCATGTTCCTTTAGCTCCAAAATAGTCCAAATACGCGTAAAAACCTGTAAGAACATGAAAAGCACGAAAGCAAGTAAAACGGATACGGAATCATACGTAAAACATCACATATGTATCAAAAACGTCTCCTAAATCGTGCAAGAAATACGTATGAAAACGAGATGATCAAAATCCCCCAGACTTGAATGTTTGCTTGTCCCTAAGCAAACGTAAACGTGGAATACATGGGGTATGAAAATACGAGAATCCCCCTTCTCCTAGAAATACCGCTAAAGCGAACCTAACCGATCAACTAGCAAATCGAGAGCAAATTCGGCCTAATCGAGTTTTCAGCCTTACTAGGGCAACCGAGGATACTTGTTTCTTTCTTTCCGAGCTTCTTTCTTTCTTTTTCTTTTTCTTTTTCTTTTTCTTTTTTTTTCTTTTTATGATTTTTTCTTTTTTTTCTTTTGTTTCCTTTTCATTCTTCTTTTCATCTTTTTCTTTTTCTTTTTCTTTTTCTTTTTTTTTCTTTTTATGATTTTTTCTTTTTTTTCTTCTGTTTCCTTTTCATTCTTCTTTTCAATTTTTTCTTCTTTTCTTTTCTTCTTTTTCTTTGCATACACACTAGGCTTCTAGGACGTCGGATTTGAAGGGATCCAGCCTCTACTTAGACCCAGACTTCCGATGACGGTATACTCATGCATCTCGTGTAAAGTGCAGCGGGAGTAGGCGGCTTTTTATGCCATGCCCTTAGGACGTAGAAAGATGATCGCCAACCCACCACTTAGACCCGAGCCACCGAAGGAGTAACAAGGTCGATGCACTCATATCGATTTTTGATCATGCTTATTAGGCACTATTTCTATCGACAGCGGAGTGTTAGTGTGTGCTTTTTAATCTGCAAAACAAGCTCGATTTTATATGATCCAATGATCCTCAATATAACCAAAGTAAAGTGTCGTCTACACGAAGTATAACCATCTGGGTAGAAAGAATAAACGATAAACTAGCCTAGCAACCTCGTCTAAACATCCCCACAAGTAACACTAGGATTCCCAAGAACTACGACCTATTGTTTTTCAGCCGACTAATAAGCTCTAACGCATAGGAAAACCCAGCTCAATCATGCAAAGTCTAATGGAAAAGGTTAACTTCTTAAGCATCCTAGGTTCAGGGTTCATCTCAAAACGTGGCACCGGACAAGTGCCTTGGGACGACTCTGACTCAATGAAAACAAAAACAAACTAAAAATTGCAAAAAATAACCTAAAAAATAAAAAGTCAAAAGAAAGTAAAACGAAACCACCTGACAAACGTGAGCTGCTCCCCCCAGACTTGAATTGAACGGCGTCCTCGACGTGAAGCTCCGATGGAGGATGAAGGAAGTGAAGAACGTTTGTGGTTTTTTTTTGTGTTTTTCTGTTGTTTTTTTTTATGAAAATAAATAACCGAGTCTTTAACTTAAATACTAAGAGAATGAAAAGCAAACGGCTGGGTTGCCTCCCAGAAAGCGCTTATTTAACGTCATTAAGCTTTGACGTCTCCATTCCTCATGCGTGCGCGACGGGTGGATCGGAAAGGGAAATGGAGTTTCCACTTTCGATCGGTTGAGCGGCTTGGTAGAGCTTTAGCCGCTGTCCATTGGCTTTGAATTCGCCACTCGTCTCGCTCCAAAGTTCTACTGCTCCATGCGGGAATACTTCTCGTACCTGAAAAGGACCAGACCAACGCGACCGTAGTTTTCCCGGAAAAAGCTTAAGACGAGAATTAAAAAGTAGAACCAAGTCACCTTGCTGGAAATCATGAGGTAGGATCTTCTTGTCATGCCATCTCTTGGCACGCTCCTTGTAGATCTTAGCGTTCTCGTAGGCGTCAAGACGGAGCTCGTCAAGCTCGTTAATCTGCAAAAGTCGTTTCTCACCTGCGCTCTTAAGATCAAAGTTAAGGAGCTTTGTCGCCCAATAGGCGCGGTGCTCTAGCTCGACAGGTAAATGGCAAGATTTTCCATAAACAAGCTGAAAAGGAGTCATACCGATTGGAGTTTTGAACGCTGTCCTATAGGCCCATAATGCATCATCTAACTTCATCGACCAATCTCGACGGGACCTAGACACGGTTTTCTCTAGTATGCTCTTAATTTCCCTATTCGAAACCTCTACCTGTCCGCTGGTTTGTGGGTGGTACGGTGTAGCTATCCTATGTCTCACGCCATAATGCTTAAGGAGGGACTCAAATTGTCGTGCAATGAAGTGTGAACCTCCGTCACTAATGACTAACCTAGGAACTCCAAAACGAGGGAATATGATCTTCTTAAAGAACTTCATCACTACCCTAGCGTCGTTAGTCGGCGTTGCTATGGCTTCTACCCACTTAGACACATAATCTACACCTACCAATATGTATTGGTTGCCACATGATGATGGGAAAGGTCCCATGAAATCTACACCCCAAACATCGAATAATTCTACCTCTAGGATGTAATTCTGTGGCATTTCGTTCCTCCTACCTATATTTCCCGTTCTTTGACATCTATCACAAGAGGAAACGTACCTATGGGTTTCCTTGAAGAGGTTTGGCCAATAAAAACCTGCTTGTAGCACCTTTGAGGCGGTTTTGATCTTGCTGAAGTGGCCGCCATAATCCGACCCATGACAATGGAATAGGATGCTCTCTACTTCTTCCTCGGGGACGCATCTCCAATGACTCCATCCCCACATCTCCTGTACAGAATTGGATCGTCCCAATAGTAGTGTTTGACATCCGAAAAGAATTTCCTGCGTTCATGAAAAGAAAGATCGGGGCGTAGCATACCGCTCACAAGAAAATTAACAAAATCAGCATACCAAGGATCGGGTTTACCTGAATCTATTGCGCATATGCTGTCGTCTCTCAAGGATTCGTTGATAGGTCTCGCATCCTCTACAACAATGCGAGAGAGGTGATCTACAACGACGTTCTCCGACCCCTTCCTATCTTTGATTTCGAGATCGAACTCTTGTAGGAGAAGGATCCATCGGATGAGGCGTGGTTTCGCGTCCTTCTTCCCTAGAAGATATTTAAGTGCGGCATGGTCAGTATAAAGGATTACCTTTGACCCTACGAGATAGGATTTGAACTTGTCAAAGGCGAAGACGACGGCAAGGAGCTCCTTCGCGGTTGTGGCATAGTTGATTTGGGCGTCATCTAGTGTCTTGCTAGCGTAGGATATGACGTGAGAGACCTTGTCTCTTCGCTGCCCTAGGACAGCGCCTACAGCGTAGTCGCTAGCGTCACACATAATCTCGAATGGAAGGCTCCAATCAGGTGGCTGAATGATGGGCGCCGAAACCAGTGCTTTCTTGATGGTATTGAAGGCGTCGTGGCACTCTTGAGAGAATTCAAATGTAGCGTCTTTGGCCAGCAGCTCCGTCAATGGTTTTGTGATCTTTGAGAAGTCTTTGATGAACCTCCGATAAAAACCTGCATGCCCTAGGAAGCTACGAATTTGCTTAACCGAAATAGGTGGAGGAAGTTTCTCGATTACCTCAATCTTGGCTTTGTCGACTTCTATGCCCCGTGAGGAGATCATGTGTCCGAGCACGATACCTTCCTTCACCATGAAATGACACTTTTCCCAATTAAGAAC
>CM071871.1:28329277-28362804 GCA_036759665.1 Gynandropsis gynandra | reverse complement strand
CTGGGATGATGCCCGATCGGGCATGGCATGTGTGCCCGCTCGGGCACAAGGCAAAATGGTCGGGAATGCTTGCCCGAGTCGTGCTAAATGGTCCACACAATTGGCCGTAGGTTTTGCCCGATCGTGCAAGGGTTGTGCCCGACCGGGTGAGGCTTTTCCATGCTCAATCTCGTCCCGTTTGTCCCGTGATGATCCCCAAAGTTGCTCCTTAGCTCCGTGCATGTTCCTTTAGCTCCAAAATGGTCCAAATACGCGAAAAAACCTGTAAGAACATGAAAAGCATGAAAGCAAGTAAAACGGATACGGAATCATACGTAAAACATCACATATGTATCAAAAACGTCTCCTAAATCGTGGAAGAAATACGTATGAAAACGAGATGATCAACACACACGGTCTGACTTCGCATCAAGCTTCGATCTCTCATCCTTTGGAATGTGAACAAAAGTTTTCCACCCGAAAACCTTTAAATTACTGTAAGAAATATCCTTACCAGTCCACACCCACTCTATAACATCACCCTATAGTGGTGCACTAGGTGACAGGTTCAAGACATGAACCATAGTGCTCAAAACTTCACCCCAAAAGGAATCCAACAACTCTGACTGTGAAATCAAACATCTGACCCTTTCCATGATCATCTTGTTCATCCTTTTAGCCAACCCATTCAACCGCGGCGTCTTAGGCAGTGTCTTCTCATGTCTTATACTATGTTCTCGGAAATAGACATCAAACGGTCCAGAATACTCCCCTCCATTATCACTTCGGATACACTTCAATTTCTTTTCAATTTGTCTCTCCACCAATGCTTAAAACTGCTAGAAAAACCCCAGAACTTGATCTTTTGTCATCATAGTATAAGCCCACAATTTTCTCAAATGATCATCGATAAATGTAAAAAAAATATGAGCCACAACCGAGAGATCTTGTCTTCAACGGACCACACATATCCGAATGTACCAAATCAAGTATCTCTGGTTTTCTTGAAGGTTTGGAAGAGTTGAACAAAACTCTATTTTGATTCCCCGCAGAACAATGCTCACACTTCTTCAAGTGCAACCTAGAGATTCCTTGAAGAACTTCCTTCTTCGACAGTACATACAACCATTTCTTGCTTATGTGTTCGAGTTTCCTATGCCACGACTCTGTAGCGCTGTCACTCTCCAAGGCATTGATGATATCCTTAGAAAGCTTAGCTTGCATCAAATACAGTGATGAAGACTTCTCACCTCAAGCTATAACCATGGAACCTTTAGTAAGCTTCTACTGGCCACCACTGAATGTACTGCAAAACCCTTCATCGTCAAGTCTCCCCGCAAAGATCAAGTTTAATCGAACATATGGAATGTGCATAACTCCCTTAAGCACAAGGCTAGTACCAAGACTAGTCTCCAAGCAGACATCTCCAATGCCAACAACAGAAGTTGAACCATCATTACCCATCTTGACAGAGCCAAAGCTACTCGAGTATAAGTGGCAAAGAACTAATGTCTTGATGTAGCATGAATGGCAGCTCCACTGTTAATGACCCAACTTGTCTCACAGCATGCGAGATTGATCATGTCATCACCAAACATTATTAGAAACTCTTCTACAACTGTAACCCATTTCTCAGTGTCTCCATATTTCTTTTCGTCATCTTTCTTCAATTTCCAAGACTCCTTCTTGATGTGCCCTTTCTTATGGCAATAGTGACATTCCACGACAGCTTTCTTTGATTTGCTCCTACTCTTGTTCTTGGCTTTTAGATCTCGATCCACGTCTCTCCCCCTCGATTCAGTAACCAGAACATCTGAACTTAAGGAAGCATCTTGTGATTGTCTTCATGTCTCCTAATTTAGAATACAACTCTTGGTTAATTCCATCGAGATTGCACCATCTGGAGCATAGTTCGACAGAGACATTCTGAATGTCTCCCACGAATTCGAAAGTGTACTGAGAAGTCACAAACTTTGAATCTCATCTTCAAAGGTAACCCTCATGTTAGATAATTGATTAAACAGGCCTTGAAACATGTTCAATTGATCTGTTACCGGAGTCCCTTCAACGTACTTCAAATCAACCAACTTCTTAATGAAGTACAACTTGCGATTCCCAGTGTTCTGAGCATATAACTACTCCATCTTCTTCCACACAGAACGAGCATTTGTCTCACCAGCCACATGATTCAAAATGTTATCTACCCACTTTCGTATCAATGCACATACTTTTCGATGAAGCAACGTCCACTACCCATCAGTTTTACCCTCGAGTTTCCCTTCAACAGCCAATGCTAGATGACAATCCTTCAGGTACAGTAAGTCTTCTATCTTACTCTTCCACACGTGATAGTTGACACCAAACTAACCATCCTACTAATATCTGCCTCCATCGTTCAACACAAGTTCACCGAACAACCAATCAATGCTCTGATACCACTTATTCGGGTTAGATGGTATCGCGTCACGTTTGCTGTGAACTAATAAAATACAAACCCCTTACTTGTGTCAACCTACAAGTATGACAATATCTAGTATGATAATGAAAATTAAATGACACAACCAATTTAATATCGAAAACCTCCCCGGTGTGAGAAGTAAAAACCACGTGACCGTAGTCCATCCAAAAATCCACTACAATAATTTATGGGTTACAACGTCCACACAAACACCAATATAACAAGAGATACGACACCGAGATTCAAAGAATATTCTGACAATATTCCAATCCTGAAACACCCGAGTGAACCTAAATAAGAAACCCTCTTATCCTATGATTCCGGCAACCAATGTCTAATCCAACAGTACAAATCAAAGGCCAAAGGGTGCGTAATACAACTACTAAATTTCAGCGTAATCGGAGAAAAACTCACCGTTCGATTTTCCTAACAACCGGAACTGCGCGTTTGAAACCGCATCAGAGGACAACCACGGTAATCAGATCGTTTCTCTAAAACTTACTATTGGATTAAAAATCCCACCAGACAAAACTAATATCTATGAGAATTGAAAATCTCCTTTAAATTCCACGTCGATCGAACTAAGAAAAATCGGTCGATCGTCAGTTTTATCATAGACACTCAAACTGTTTTCTTCTCATCTCCATCACTCTCTTCTATTTCTTGTCTCGGATATTTTTCTCTTAATTGTGTATTCTTGTCTTGGATGTTTTTCTTATTTGCCTTCGAATTAGATACAAATACCAATTAGACAAATAAAAAATATGTACACCAACCAAATAATTATACTTACCAATTTGGCAACTAAACATTTGCATATATTCTTCAACTCCACGTAAGGAAGAACATCAGCAATATATTTTGGATTGTTTTTATTTTTAAACGTTAGCTTGCCACTTCGGTTTTCCCACTTTGATCTTTAAGGACAAAACGCAAAATAAGACAAATAAACCACATGCTTGTCGAAGATACAATTGGTGGCAAAAACAAGAAAAGGAGTAAACTTTTAACTTTATTGAAATAAATATTTGTAATGTTTTACATTTATTAATTTACAATTACTGGATATAAAAATATATATGTGGAGGTTAGATCATTTTTTATTTTTGAGTTATTTTTTAAGTTAAATCAAATTCATTGATTATGGTATTATTATTTGATTATTTATGACTTGAATGTCTAGATGTTGGATCTCTATTGGTAAAGTGTATATTACCTCATTTATATAAGATTTTAAGTTCATTCATAATTAATACTGTCATATTACACATACGGAATTAACGCAAATAACAATATTAAATATTTAAATTATTTTGCATTACAATTTAATCTCACATTATAAAAATAGATACACATTATATAAATCATTTAATTTAATAATCAGATTTATTATTGTATAATTATTTTAGAAATTTTAAAATTTAATAAAATATAAAGATAATAAATAAAGATAAGCAAATAAGAACAACACAAAGTAAATAACTAATATTTTTGTAGCAGATTTTTCATTATATTGCGTGCTTCATGCATATATATATATATATATATATATATATTAACAAAAATTTATTATTTTGTCTAATATTGGATTGTTAAAAAATTATTATAAATTGTCTGAACACAGTATGGTTACCATCTATATAAATCATTGCAAATGATGAGATATAAAGTGTCAAAATATTTGAATATTAATAAGATCAAATTTATTATATAAAAGTGATGACAATTCCCAATGTTTCTAATTCATCTCTTTTATTATCTTCATTTTTCAATATATTTCTAATACATTGTATTTGGTTGTTTATCTCTGCGACGGTTCTTCTGTTTCTTCTCCTTTTTACCCGTCATAAACTATTTATAAAACAATTATTGTTGCATCTAGATCTCACACAGGTCGTCTATCGGAAACAAGGGGGTGTGTTTGGGTGCAATACGAGTGTGTGTGTGGGGGACGACATGATTGAGACTGAATGACGCATATTTGAGTCATTGATCCAAGAGGAGAAAAACGGAGAAATGCTGTGACGGAGGGACGGCCGATGGAGGCGAAGGATGAGGACAGCAGAAGAAGATGCCGAAAAAAAAGATAAACGAAAAAGGAGAAGGGTGAACAACGATGGAGGGTCCGCGGTGTGGGCGACACAAAGAATAGTCCGCGGTGTGGGCGATGCACAACGGAGGGTATGCGGTGTGGGCGATGCACAACGAACGATCGAGAATGACAACAATGCACGATGGAGTCCATGATGAATGGGACGTCGATGGCTCTGTGTGTTCAGGTCCGCGAAAGAGAATAGAAATAGAAGAAAGAAAAAATAATAAGAAAATAAATTGCGGGAGGAAAACGACGCAAGAGAAGGGAATTAGATAGAGAGGAAAAAGGAAAATATGTGGATGTTTTAGGGTTATTTTTGTATTGGATATGTCAAGATGTATTGGATGCATTTGAGAAAACTTTCAAAAAATACATTTAATATTCGTTTAAATGTCGATATTATTGATATTATTGTCTATATTGATTCTTAATTCGCATGGGTTGCTTGGTCGTATATATAGATCAATAGATGCGAACTCGACGAACTTTTGGATTTAAAAGGATGGAAGTACAAAAACCAATCAAAGTAATACATTTAACATTTCTACAAATGATGATATTATTGATATTATTATCTACATTGATTCTTAATGTAAATAACAGAAGTATGCACAAAGACTCTGCACTCATTCTATTTTCACTAGAGAGATAGTTTATAAGCCGAGAGTTATCTCCTAGCATGTACTTCGTCTTCCAGTCTTCTGTTTTTTTTTTTTGGTATTGTAGTCTAGAGTTATCTTCTGCCAAGTACTTCGTCTTCCAGTCATATTTCAAGAGTGACCCAACACCCTCACCTAGGTCACCAATGCAACTCGTGAGTGGCTGCATAGAAACCGAGTCCGCCGATTACCAAGACTTTGAGTAACACATAGACAGCATGATGCCCTGCGTCCATTCATCACGAAGGTCACAAAGGTCACAGAGATTTTTCATAGAATTTGGGGATAGAGACGCAGACTAAGAGAAGAGACGTAGACATTGACTTATAGCCATGGGTCAGAAGGGTCACATGGGTCGGAAGACAGGAGTCTGACATAATAATGACGACACACGTGGGTCGGAAGGGTCACATGGGTCGGAAGACAGAAGTCTGACATCAACATGACGAGTCACATGGGATCGAAGGGTCATATAGGTCGGAAGACAGGAGTCTGACATCGAAACGACAAGCCACATGGGTTAGAAGACAGGAGTACGACATCGAAACAACGAGTCACATGGGTTGGAAGGATCACATGTGTCAAAAGACAAGAATCTGATAGCAAAATGACGAGTTACATGGGTCAGAAGTTTCACGTGGATCAGAAGACAGGAGTGACATCGAAATGACGAGTCACAATAGTCACATGGGTCGCATGAGTCGCATAGGTCACATGGGTTGCATAAATCCGATGGATTCCCATTTACACTTGATTCTAATTTAATTAAATTGAGGGTCGCACAGGGGTCATATGTTGTCTCATTGGGTCGGATGGGTTCCCGTATAAACTTGATTCTAATTTAATCCAATTGAGTGTCGCACAAGGGTCATATTGGGTCACATGAGTACGATGGGTTCCCATCTAAACTTAATTCTAATTTAATCCAATTGAAGGCTGCACAAGGGTCATATTGGGTCGCATGAGTCGGATGGGTTCTTGTTTAAACTTGATTCTAATTTATTCCAATTGAAAGTCGACGATTTCACGTAATTATGAACAATAGATGCAAAATAATACATTTTCAACGTTTAAATATGGATTTATTTATAATGATTGACAAATGTCACAAAGGTCACAAAGGTTACCAAAAAGGAAAGAAAAAAGAAGATTTCAAAAGTTCAAAAAAGTTGAAAAAAAAGGAAAGTAAAAAGTTACATAACGTCTCAAAGGTCACAAAGGTAAAATTTGCTGAGTTTAGAGACACATCGGAGCCCTCCCCTGTAAACAGAGTCATGTGTGACTCAACGCCATCTCCAAGTTGACCTCCAACCATGACCTTAAGTACTGCGGATATAGTACGATGTCTGAGTCTGCCGATTACCAAGACCTTATGTAATGTAGATACAACACAATGTCCTCCATCCACATTGTAAATAATTGTGTGTATATGCATAGAGACCGAGTCTGGCGATTACCAAGACCTCGAGTAACACAAAGACAGCACGGTGCCCTGCGTCCACTATATGACCTTGGTGAAGAAAGTCAGAAAGGTCACAAAGGTAACAATGATTTTTTAGAGAATTTAGGGTTAGGGACTTAGAAAAAAAAAGGAGAGCGATGGGATTCTCCATATTCAATCTCATCTCAAATGGGTGTGATGGTGAGACTTAGAGAATTTAATGAACCTTTTAATATAAGGGTAGCAGAGATGGATGGATAGAGAGCGTCGAAAAGACAGAAGTCTGACATT
Organism: Gynandropsis gynandra; assembly: GCA_036759665.1. Classification (NCBI taxonomy): domain Eukaryota; kingdom Viridiplantae; phylum Streptophyta; class Magnoliopsida; order Brassicales; family Cleomaceae; genus Gynandropsis; species Gynandropsis gynandra. Next base: position 28,355,881 of record CM071871.1, on the reverse strand, counting down.
GAAACGACGAGTCGCAAGGGTCATGAGTGTGGCATTCGAAAAAAGGCATAGTTGGCATTGGAAAAAGCAAGGAGTCTGACATCGAAATGATTAGGCGCAAGGGTCACGTGAGTCACATGGGCAACCGCAATTGTGTGACTACATGGATAGTAATCCACATCAAATATTTTGCAGTTGCACGTTCTTTTTTGCAGGGGGTCCACGGATCGCAAAGGTACAAGGGTTGTAGGGGTCCAAGGGTCGTAGAGGGACAAGGTTTGTAGAGATCTGAGTCATATGTATTTGTAAATAACTTGATAAATTATTATTTTAAAATTTGATTCATATTATTTATGAATAATTTAAATTATTTTATTATTTTCTAAATTTGATTCATATCACAACAGTCATAACGGTCGCATAGGAACAAAAGTCGTAGTGGTACAAGGGTTACAGGGATCAAAGGGTCGTAGAGGGGTACAGGAGTCGTAAAGAAACAAGGTTGCAGAGGTACAAGGGTCGCAGAGGGGTACAAGGGTCGCAGACGGGTACAAGGGTTGCATGTGTTGACCCTTGTAGCTCTGCGATCCTTGTACCTCTATGACCCTTGGACCCCTGTGGCCCTTATACATTTGCGACTACGACCCTTGTACCTTGCGACCCTTGGACCCCTGCGAACCTTGTACCTTTACGATCTGTGGGACCCCTGCAACTCTTTTTTATTATTATAAAAAATAATAATTTATTATGACTCATATCAAATTATTTACAAATAATATGAATAAATTAAAAAAGATATTAATGTATCAAGTTATATACAAATAAATATGAATCAAATTAGTCTCGGGGTACAAGAATACATCTTCCATTCCCAAATACATCAGCAGCCATCTTCTCACACACGTAAGCAACATTGTCGTCGCAAATAAAGGTTAAAGTCCCACATCTTTTAACTAGAGCGGCTTTTAAGTATTTGAAGGCTTAAACAACACAATCACTTGCGCTTTTATAATATGAAAGACCTTCATAATACTCCTACTTCCATTTATCTTCTCTAGAAACCAAAGAAGGAAACACTCCGAGAAGGAACATCTTGGGATAGTTGTTCTTATAATCTCAATCACCGGATTGATATGCAATTCGTTCATCCTACTCTAGTTGTCGTATACCGTGATGCATCGGGTTTTGAAATCAACTCTCATGACTACCCAACGAACATGTACATATCCATTGTCGGATAATGGAATTTTTAGAATTGAAACCAAGCCATCATATTGATTCATTGGTTTGTACTTACTTCTGAATGGATACTTGCCATCTAAATATTCAAGTAAGAGTTTCCGGCATTTCTTCCATATCATCGTACATCCACAACGTGAGCATCTGCATGAAAGCAATAGGACAAACGTAATAGTTTTGATATATGTAGGAAATGTGCTCATGCGATTATACAGCTTGAACAACGCCTCATCCAATTGCTGCAAAAAGATTAAGACACATGGATACATATGACACAAAATGACTTTTGTGACCTTTGTGACTTTCATGACTAAGGGTTAAAAAATATACATCATCTTCAAGCCATACGTTGGGCTTTAATATGATCTCTCAAAACTCTGGTCCTCGGGGACAATCTAGATCAGATTTCCACCAACGCTCTTAGTGAGGTCTCAAATAAATATATATATATATATTTATATAGTAGTCAATTTTATACCACTAGCGTCAATGAACAGATTCTCTCGAGTTATCCCGCCCTCTCCCAATCCCTTGGGCACCCACACAAAATTCCGATTCTCTGCAAGTTCTTGAACCATTCGTTTTATGGGTTCTTAATCCACCTTTTTACGGGTTCTTAAACTACATTTTCTGCAGGTTCAGCATCAATAGCTTTCCCTCGTCCTCTCTCTCGCCTTGTTTTTGCTCTTTTTACCGACGAAGGTTCAACATATGGCTCATTTCTTGCCTTTCGTGGTCTTAAAACTTGCTTAGTTACCGGTGGAGGTTTAAGATATGGCTTAGACTCCTTCGATAAAGGTTCAGCATCTGCATTAAACTCATGAGACCCATGCGACCATGCGACCATGCGACATATGCGACCCAGGCGACTCTACGACCATGCGACATATGAGACCAATGGGAAATATCGACCAATGCGACCTTTTGTGACCCATGCGACATATGCGACCCTTGCGACCTATGCGACCATTGGGAAATAGCGACCCATGCGACTAATGCGACCTTTTGCAACCCATGCGACCAATGCAGTCTATGTGAATCAAATATTACTTACTTGGTGGTACTTCGGCAAGGAACCTCCTAAGTGGCGACCTCTTCGACAGAACCCACTGGAGTATCCTCGGCAGGAATCTTCTCAGCAGTGACCTCTTCGACAGAACCCATTGGAGTATCCTCGGCAGGAACCTCCTCAGTGGCGACCTCTTCGACAAGACCCACTAGAGTATCCTCGGCATGAACCTCCTCAGGGGCGACCTCTTCGACAGGATACACTGGAGTATCCTCGTTAGGAACCTCCTCAGCGCAACGTCTTCGACAGGAGACACTGGAGCATCCTCGGCAGGAACCTCCTCAGCATCTGCATAAAATTACTTCATTCATTGGACCCATCGTTCGTTACATTGATGCGACCCTTGCGACCCATGGGACATATGCAACTATTGCAGTAACCTCTTCAGAAATTTATTCAAGTAGAGAAATGCTAGCGACAAATGTGAGCTTTTCAACTAATCTTGAAATGTTTGCCAAATCCTCTTCTAAGCCATCTCCAGAGTCATTTTCAGCCTCTAACTTAACCGGCTCTTCGCGTGGCTCTTTTCTTGACACTGGACATGGACATCGAAGGAATTTTAAAATCATCATCTCTCACAGTTCCGAAAGATTGGTGTTCGGTGCTCGCATCTTTCTTCGCAGACTTTGATTTTGCTTTTCAACACCTTTACGATTTTCCGCCTTTGATTTTCGATTAGGCAAATGAAACCCGATATCCCTTAGAAGGTCTCTTACAGCGTTGATGATTCTTTTCTCCGACTTCTTTATTTCCTTTATTAATTTCTCCTCCAGTGTCAGAGGAATTACAGCTTCTCCTTCATCATCACCTTCTCCTTTAGCTTCAGCATCACCTTCTCTTTCTTCATTAGTTTCAGCAACACCTACCCATCCTTCCTCTTCGTCAACTTCAGATATCGGTGGAACATCTACAACCTCTATTTCTTTTTCACCTATGCCCCTTTCCTTTCCCTTCTTTTGATCACCAAAACCCGTTTTTCGTGTCAACAGTTCTTGCTTACGGATGTTCTCTCAACAAATACCCTTTAGATTTCTATGTAGATGTTTCATCCATATCTGAACATCGGGATCGTGGCATCCTTTGTAATCATCCAGATTAAAAAAAATAAAGCTTCCTCTTCGTGTTCAGCAAGAAGAATACTTCGAATATCCTACAAAAACAGAAAATAATCACTATGACCCTTGTTACCCTTGTCACCCTTGTATAACTGTTACCTTAGAATCTCCGATTTGCCTTATCACGTTTACATACTTTGGGTTAAAATTGGATTTAACCCTCTTCTTGCATCCCTAACATCAACATACCATCCCTTTCTGCCCAAACTAAGGATGGTTCCGAATGGAAGTAACTGAAACATTAAAACAAAATGATATGAATGCAAAAAGTATGAAAACATTCAATTTATTCGAATAATATATACAATTTACCATTAGTGGGATCATGAAACTGCCACAATGCCATTTTGGTTTCAGTGATTCCCCCCTAACGTGCTTGTGGCAAGTATCCACAAGCTTCTCGAATGTATCAAGCCCCCATGGAAAGCGTTCACAAAATTCCAAGTCATCAACCATGTCAATGAGATATTGGCTGATAAAGTTGTCTGATGAAGGCTTGTGATCTATACCTTGCGCCAACAACATCAAAGTTGCCAACCTCATCCACTCGTTGTAATTCTTCGCATTCACAAGTTTTTCACTGACTTGTGCGGCGGTCACCTTTCCACGGGAAAAATTGTTCAGCCTGAATGTATCACCCATTTTGGACTCACATCCTTTAGGATATGGTTTGCAGTTCCATCTGGAAATTAGTGTATGTTCCGCTATAGAGTACTGGATGGGAACACTATTTAAGACGAACCACACTCCTTCTTGTCCCGTACAATCATAGAGTGATTTAGTAGGACAGAAATTTGAACCTTCGTCAATGTGGACTCACATTGGAAATAGAATAAATGCCTAAATTGTGACTCCTTCTTGAAGTAATGCAACTCATATCCATCTAAGATTCTTCTCAGCTTCCTTATTGTCTCGTGAGGATAACACTTGGTGGTGATCTTTGGCATTCTGTCCATGGGCTTGAATTCAAACACAAACTTTGGCTTTGGCGACACCTGCAAAATGACCAACTAAGAATACATTAGACTTCTATACCGACTCAAGCAGCCCATGCGACTCAAGTGACCCATGTGACTCAAGTGACCCATGCGACTCAAACGACCCTTACGACTCAATGACACTCAAGCAACCATTGTGACCATAGAGACCTAATGAGTCGCTTGAGTAAAAAATGGTCATGCAACTCCTGCGACCCTTGTGACTCAATGAGACTCGATCAACCCTTGCGACTCAACCGCCTCACTGAGACTCAGTCGACTCATTAAGACTGAAGCGACTCACTGAGACGCAACTGACTCACTGACACTCACATCCATTTCAAATCAACAATCAATTTTGCGACTCAACAGCCTGCAAAACCCTAGAAATCGATCTACTTACACTTAGTGACGTCATTGAAGATTGACTCGTGCTCTCCTCTTCACTGCTGATTCTTGTCATTTCTTTCTCACTTCAAAATTTCCTTGGTCTTAACTTGAATTTTCTTTCTTGCCAACTTCAAATCGATCCCTCTCAAGTTCAAAATCCTTGTATTCCTTGCTCTCAACTTTGAAACAATTTTTCACGTCGAAAGACTACCAGAACGTGTGTTTTTCATGTGCAAAAACTAAGGGAAATTTTGTCTTTTCTTCATTTTTTCTATTTAATAATTATTTTCACGAGGGTAGACGTGAAGTACTTCAGCCCTACAAGTGTATCTCTGATATTATGCCTATTGAATTTATGATTTTTTAAACTAAAGAGTCATATTTATTTTCCTATAAACAGGCAATGTAACCATTCATCACAATACAAAATTTACAAACTGTAAAAATCTTATCATTCTCTCATATTCTCCTTCATTCTTTTATATTCAAGGTTTTAGATAAATTTTCTATCTCTTGTTTAATTAGTTATATATATATACATATATAACATATATGAGATATATTTATAATATGATATACTATATATATCATATATCATGCATATCATATATCATGTTATTAACATCTATAAATATATATATATATATTATATACAATCATATTTATAATATGTACATGGATATATCTATATCACATATCCATATATATATTTACGATCCATAATATTATTATTAATTTTTAACATGTGATCAGCATGATCGCTTTTAACAAACTAAAAATAAAAACCATATATTTCACACTGTAAAAAACTTACGTAGCAAAAAAATTACACAGTAAAAATTTTCTTTAAATTTATTTATTTTATTTTGAATCAATTTTTAGTTTTCAGTTTGACTCAACTTAGAAAACATAGATATGAACATCATGGACTAAACACTGGATATCATGGACTAAATACGAGATATAATGGACCGAATAACATGGACTAAATACCAGACATCATGGACTGAATATCGGACATCATGATTGAGGATGAACATTATGGACTAAATACAATCTATCATGGATTAAATATCAATCATGGACTAAATAATGAACATAAAATACATGTTTCTATGCTATTATATTGTCTATGATCTAAAAGATGAATATCGTCCAAAAGAAAATCTCATATATTTGTGGAAGTCTCTTAAAGATAAATTCGATCACAAAAATATGTGAGCATACCTAAGGCAAATATTCATTGGCTAAATATCAGATTCCAAGATTATAAGTCTGTAGATGAATATCATTCTGCGATGTTTGAAATAATCTCCAAAATGGAGTTATAAGTGATTATGATAAATTGAAGAATATATTATCAACATTACATGATGATAATGTCATTATATCGAGCGAAGGTTTTCAAAATATGTCGTGAATTATTACAAATTCTCCTTATTACAGAATAATAACACGAGCTACTAATAAAAAATTATCATGTCTGCATCATTTTGTGAAACGAATGAGCATCTATATTTTATTTACAAACTTAAAAATGATAAATTATAAAAAATATATTGTCATGAAGTTTTATTAGATTATTTTTTAATATTTTTTATTAAATTGTTATATACAACTTTAATTTCATATTTTTCAGGTGCATCAATATCTTTATCGGATAAAAATAATATCAAATATGTTACAATCAAATCTTAATGATGGAGATATATGTTTAGCAGATTGTGCTACAATGCACACAATATTGAAAGATAAAAAAATATTTTTCCAAGTTGAGAATACATAAACCCAATGTCAAATACGATATATGGAAATGCAAAAATAATTGAGGGATGTGGAGAAACAAATTTTATAATGTCTGGAGGAACAAAATTTATTATACAAGATGTATTATTCTCTCCACAATCCCAAAGAAACTTATTGAGTTTCAAAGATATTCGCCAAAATGGATATCATGTTGAAATCATGAATGATGAAAATCGTGAATATCTTTATATCACGACAATGGTGTCTAAAAAGAAACATATTGTTGAAAAATTACCAGCTTTATCCTGTATATTATATTTTACAAGGATAAGAGTGGTTGAATCATATGCCACATTTAACCTAAAGTATAAAGATGTGTTTATGATTTGACATGATCGTCTGGGTCACCCTGGTTCAATAATGATAAGGAGAATCGTTGAAAACTCCAATGGTCATCCATTAAAAATGAGAAGATATTTCAATCTCATGAGATCATATGTACTGCTTGTTCTCAAGGAAAATTGATAATAAGACCATCATCGGTCAAAGTTGGGCATGAATCACCATCGTTTTTATCACGAATACATGAGAATATATGTGGACCATTTCATCCACAAAGTGGACCATTTCGATACTTTATGGTATTGATCGATGCTACAAGCAGATGATCACACGTTTATCTATTTTCAACCCGCAATGTTGTATTTGCGAGGTTTATTGCTCAAATAACCCTATTAAGAGAATGAAGCTTGATAACGCTGGTAAATTTACTTCCTAAGCTTTCAATGAATTGCCCATCGATTGATATTGAGATTGAACATCCCGTACATCATGTTCATACACAAAATGGTATGGTTGAGCCATTGATTAAACGTCTCCAACTCTTTGCTTGACCATTACTAATGAGAACAAAACTCTCTGTTTCTACTTGGGGACATAACATTTTACATGCTGCAACACTAATTCAAATAAGACCTGTGCTTATCATAAATATACTCCATTGCAATTAGAAAATGGTCAAGAACCAAATATATTTCATTTTCGAGTATTTGTTATGCAATATATGTTCCGATTACTCCTCCGAAACAGATAAAAATGGACCCACAATGAAGATTGGAAATTTATGTTGGATATAATTCACCATCCATCATTAGATATCTTGAACCACAAACGGGTGATATGTTCACGATGCAATTTATTGATTGTCATTTTAATGAGAATGGATTCCCAACGTTAGGAGAAGTAATAAGATAAACCTCACAAGATTTAACATGAAAAATACAATCATTGTTATATCTTGATCTTCCTACAAAATAATACAATATGGAAGTGCAAAAGATCATACGTTTGCAAAATATTGCAAATCAACTTCCAGATGGGTTCAGTGATACAACAGGGGTTACAAAATCATATATACCAACTGCAAATCACCTGCTTGTATAGAAATACCAAAAGGTCATGCGGGTGAAAAAAATTCAAATGAGTCTACAACACGGTTAAAGCATGAAAGACCACTTGGTTCTAAAGATAAAAAAATCCCCGAAACATAAAGAAGTTTGATAAAGCTATTAGTTCTCATATCATAGAGAACGTTCCAAAAGAAACAAATGAGAAAGATGATCTTCAGAATAAAAGTGATGAAAATGATCATGTGCATATAGAGGATAATGAAATTTCCATTAACTATATCTATGATGAAAATATCATAAGAAGATGTGAAATAAATGACAGTGATGGAATATTCACATTCTCTATATCAAAGAAAATTGAAAATGATAATGAAGATATAGAACCAATGTCAGTGTCGGAATGTCAAAAGAGACATAATTTGATAAAATAGAAAGAAGCTATGCAAATAGAATTAGACTCATTGAATAAAAGAATTTTTTTAGACTCATCATTCAAACTCCTAATGGTGTTAAACCAGCTAGATGCAAATGGGTTTTTGTGCGAATGAAAAATGAAAATAATGAGGACCCAAGATATAAGGCACGTCTTGTCGCACAAGGGTTTTCCCAGAGACCTGGAATTGATTATGAGGAAACATATTCCCTGTTATGGATGCAATCACATTTACATATTTGATGAGTTTGATTGCGTCCAAAAACATAGATATGTAACTTATAGATGTGGTTGCGACATATCTATGTGGATCTTTGGATAATGATATATACATGAAAGTATCTTAAGGATTAAAAATGTCAGAAACATCAAACTCAAAGCCTAAACAAATGTATGCAATCAAATTGCAACGATCTCTATATGGATTGAAACAATCTGGACGTATGTGGTACAATCGTCTAAGTGAATATCTATTAAAAAAGGGATATGTTAATAACCCTATTTGTCCTTGTGTATTTATTAAGAAAACAACAAATGAATTTATGATAATAACAATTTATGTTGATGATTAGAATATAATTGGGACCTTAAAAGAGATTGAAATGCTCAAAATTATTTTTAAAAGGAATTTGAAATGAAAAACCTTGAACAAACAAAGTTTTGTCTTGGTTCACAGATAGAGCATCTAAAGAATGGTATATTCGTACATCAATCGAATTATACAATGAGAGTATTAAAATGATTTTACATGGATAAAGCAAATTTATAAAGCACTCCGATGGTATGTAGATCTTTAAATGTTGAAAATGATTAATTTCGTCTTTGTGAAGAAAATGAAGATATATTTGGACTAGAAGTACCATATATGAGTGCAATAGGGGCTCTCTTTAATCTAGCAAATTGCACTCGTACTGATAAAGCATTTGCTACTAATCCTTGTCACGATATAGTTCTTCCCCTACACGCCATCCTGGAATGGATTAAACATATCTTTTGATGTTTACAAGGAAAGATTGATTTAGGATTATTTTATCCTAGAGATTCCAAATATGAGTTGATCGGTTTTGCAGATGCAGACTATTTATCAGATCCTCATAAAGCCAGATCACAAACTGGATATGTTTTCACAATTGGAGGTACGTTGATATCATGACGTCTCTCAGAAGCAAACATTAGTTGCAACATCTTCAAATCATGTCGAAATCATTGCCTCCATGAAGCAATAGAGGATGTGTGTGGCTCAGGGCTATAACCCGACATATACAAGAAACATGTAGATAATCAGCTAACATTGATCCAACAATATTATATGAAGATAATACAGCATGTGTCGCCCAAACAAAAGATTGATATATCAAAGCGATAGAACGAAACACATCCCTCCAAAATTTTTCTCATATATCCAAGAGCTTGAGCAGAAGAAAGAAATTGATGTTCGTTACATCAGATCAAACGAAAATATAGCTGATCTATTCAAAAAGGCGTCATACTTCAACATTGAGAACACATTCATAACATTGGGATGTGTCACTTTCAAAGCTTATAAACAAACAAAGGGTTGATAAAGCGAGGAGGAGTTTTTATGGCCGCATTTTTTTTCCTTGTCCTAGTTTTTATCCCAATGATTTTTTTCTATTATAATTTTTTTAGCGAATCGGTCGATAGATATTCAAGGAAGAGTATCATAATTATAATAAATTTTTAATAATATAAATTTGTGAATGTCTAAAACTTTTATAAAGAGTCATATTATTATATTTATTTTTTATAAATAAACAATATAACCATTTATTTCAATACACAACTTACAAATTCCAAAACTTTTATCATTCTCTCATATTCTCTCATATTCTCGTTTCCTTCTTTCATATTCAAGATTTTAAAGGTAAATTTTCTATCTCTTGTTTAATTAGTTATATATATCATATATGAAATATTTTATAATATGATATACCATATATATAATATCATATATATGTTATTAACATCTATATATACAAATATATTTATAATATATACCGGATACACAATATTGTTATTAATTTTTTAACAAAAATAATTTAAAAGATTTATGTATATTTTTTTGGCGTGCCACTAATGTTACATAATTGCTTTGACAATCCCTCAGTCAGCTGTATCGCCCGTTCTCCATAGGTGTTTTCCCTCCTAATCTAATCTTTATTTAGCTCTTGCTCCGCAGACAGGCGATCGGAGGTGTACAAATGTCGATGAAGAACAAAGCATCGTCTATGTCTCTCGATCAATTTGTCTCAACCATGGCTCCACTTATAGACATGGAGAAGGTTCTCTCTAGTTCTTTTGCTATTATTTTATACTTGTCGTGTTACAAACCTCTAGCGTCGGATTCAGTGAATATCGCCAAAATTAATTTCTCGTTCTTAGGTCTTATACACGAGGAAAGAGTACAATCACTTGAAACGAGCTTATGTTTGTTGAGTGATTGGTTAATACGTGATTATTTGTTTTTCCCTTATTGGGTGAGTATTTCAGGAAGCTGAGATATCGGCGTCGTTAAATACTGGGGCTTCAAGAAATCTGGATACTGCTCAGAAGAAGGGTACTACGATGCTTAATTTGAAGTGTGTTGATTCTCAGGTTCGATTTCATGTTTGATCTATCTGTCTTTCGAATTCATTGTCTTAGTGGGTCTCTATCAAATTGTCTGCAAGCACTAGTCACATTCTGGAAGTGTTTGCTACTGAATTGCTATGTAATACTTGGAGTAATATTTTTAAGAAATTTGATTAAAAGTAAAAATGAATAGATTTGATATGATGGATTTTGTAAAATTTGCTGGGTTGCCTTGGTAATACAAGTCAGAACGAGGCTGCAGGTTTCCAAGAATTGATAATATGCTTTGCTGCTTCTGCTTACTATAACAGACTGGGTTAATGGGGAAAATTCTCTTGGAGTTCCAGTCCAACAAAGGAGATGTTCTTCCTGCTCACAAGGTAAAAACTTGAGAAAAAAGTATAAAGAGGGGAAAAACAGTTACCATACCGAACTGGTCCCTTCTAGTTATAGATTCATGTTGAGTTACTCAAATAGATAAGAAGAGTACGCTTGCCTGTTTAATGATCTGAGTGCTGAAGGAAAGTTAGACAAAGAAGTTCAATTTGTTTACTCACATTTCACATGATATTGATTTGATAAGGAGTATTGTTTTGAGCCATTATTTAGTGTTCAATTGACAATTATTGCATTCGGGAGTTTTCTTTAGATTCTCACTTTTAATTATCTATAGTACTAATAAGTAAGCTCAAGGAATGTAATAAAAATTAAACTACTGTCTTCATAATGATCTTTGTTTCCAACACATACTAACATCTTTTTCGTTTGTCTAATGCAGTTTAGCAACCATGATGTGGTTGTTTTAAAACTTAACAAAGCCAATCTTGATTCTGCTACTCTGGCACAAGGAGTAGTTTATCGTTTAAAAGTAATTATCATTAAACTGCATATTCATTTGTTGGTCAGCCCAATGTATATTCTGAAGACTAAAAATCTAATGCTTTTATTAAATAGGAGTCTTCAATAACTGTTGCTTTTGATGACATTCCAGAAGAGGGACTGGCTAGCCCTCTACGTTTGGAAAAAGTTGCAAATGAGGTATCATTGCATTCCTTCAAGTAGTTTAATGGGTCCTGATAACTGCATCAAGTGGGATGTGTCCATGTAGAACACATTTCTTTCTCTTATTTTTTTAATATATTTTTAAGATTATTTTAAATGTTCAATTATATCTTCATACATCTGATTTTGAATCATGATATAGCTTAAATAACATTCTGTCAGAGGTGTCTTGATTATTCTGCGACTACATTTGGTGTAGGTGACGTATCGTAGAATGAAGGATACCTTGAAACAGCTAAGCAAAGGTGTGCAGAAAGGACCCGCATCTGGTTTGGTCCCTGTCTTATTTGGTGAGAGTTCTCCCACCCTGTGCAAGAAGGATGCCAAATTCACATTGTTTAATAAAAACCTTGATCACTCACAGGTAGAGTTCTTCCGAGTCTATAACTTTTGTGTTTGTTCTCTGAATTGTTTGCCAAACATCTCTTTCACGGCACAGTTAATAATTTTTTTTTATTTTAGTTGGCTTTAATAGTTGAAAAATTCTGCTGAAACCAATTGAATATGAACAAAGCACATTTAGGCATGTTCACTTGGTATTTTTTTTTGTGGTTTCTACAAAAAGATAATGTTACGAGTAATAAGAGACATCCTACTGTTTCCAGCATATATGCACCAGTCTTGCATTTTGTAACTAATTGGCTACCATTTCCGTGTTTATTATAAACCGAAAACTTTCTTTCTCACCCTGTCTTATAGGCTTGATATTTTTTTTTTCTTTCAAGAAAGATGCAATTTCGAAGGCTTTATCATCAAAAGATGTATTCTTACTTCATGGTCCTCCTGGAACTGGAAAGACCACAACGGTGGTGGAAATTATCTTGCAAGAAGTCAAACGTGGCTCAAAGATTCTTGCTTGTGCTGCTTCAAATATTGCAGTAGACAACCTTGTTGAGCGACTTGTTCCCCACAGGTGCCCTTATAGCATTGTGGGTTAAGTTAACAGATTTATAAACTTGGATCCATTCAGGATAAATAGATAAGTTGTTCCTTATAAAAATTATAGTGGCCTCTCAACCACAAATATCCATAGCATATTCTTTTAACTATCCTAATACATACATTCCTCTGTTGCCTAGTATTTATATTTGTCATGGGATTGATTCCTATTCAAGCTTTGAGTTAAGAATAGGGAGATTAATCTGAGTACACTGAGTTCTTTTGCCCTCTAAGAATAGTGACTAAATGTGCATTTTAATCTCAAATGAAATTGTGAGTAAGGTTGTTCCACTTACTGGTGACCGTTTAGCGATAATCTACCTTTTCCATTGTTTCTAATTCTATTTTTAGAGTAAAGATGGTGAGGGTAGGACATCCGGCAAGACTTTTACCTCAAGTACTGGATAGTGCTTTGGATGCACAGGTATGCACAGTAACAACCGATTCTGCAATTCAAAATTATGTGTTAAGTCTTCAGAATAGCAACCTCTACATCTTAGGTCTTCCCGTTCTGTCATCTGGCTTATGTTAAAATGTAATCATATTATGCAATGCAACTTGATATTAAATTTATCTTAGTTTTGGTTATGTAACAAAAATATTTGGCATACTTTGAAGAAACAATGAACCACTGATCTGTTATGGTGATAGTTAATAGTTATTATGCGTAATCCTTACTCTTTCTGTTGTATTCTGATAGGTTCTACGTGCAGATAATAGTGCGCTAGCAAATGATATCCGGAGGGAAATGAAGGTAAAGTTCTGGAAGCCTAAAAAAATAATTTCCGGCATGTTTTAAAAAAAAAAGTTTGTGTCTTCACATTGTCGATGATTTGATGCAATGGTCACTTAAACTTACTACCATGTTTAACACCGGGACCCCTTAATTAATTTAGATCTCGGTTCTTTAGTGTTTTTAAGCTAAATTGTTTCTTGGGTTGCATTTATTCCTGTTGCATTGCTCAATGCATATTAATTTCAATATTTTGGCCTAGTATATGTATTTTTTAGCAACAAAAGAATAAATTTGTTTATTTTACTTGTAACTCTTACTTAGGTCTGCAGCTTTGTTTATCTATTGTCATATGAATGGCTCATTTGAATGATATAACTGCCATTAAACCAATTGCTACCTTCTTTTTCTGAGGATGCTGTTATTAGCAACACATTGTATATAGTGATTCTAGCTTAGATAGCAAAAGTATTTGGATGATATTATCATCCACATAATGATGCTATATATGTATGGTCTACTATATGTTACAGACTGACAAGACTGAACGTAATTCCTTCTCGGTATGTTGGCTATAAACTCAGCATGGGTTATGTCATACAGATGACATTACTGTGAACAAAATGCTTAAATAGAATTATAGAGTAGAGATCTCTTTTGTTTAGAACATAGGGAGGGCAAGCTATTGGATCATATGTACTAATATCACTTATATTCTGTTTAAAGTAAAATTCATATCATTTATTCATTAAGGTACTCAATGGAAAGTTGTTGAAAGCAAAAGACAAAGGTACAAGGAGAGAAATCCAAAGAGAGCTCCGGACTCTTGCAAAAGAGGAGCGTAAGAGACAGCAGTTTGCTGTATCAGATGTAATTAAAAATGCTGATATTGTGCTTACAACTTTGACGGGTGCGCTTTCACATAAGCTCAATAATACCGATTTTGATCTGGTGATTATTGATGAAGCGGCACAAGCACTTGAGGTAGCATGCTGGATAGCTCTGCTAAAGGTAAATGCTGATCTGATCATGGATCTTCTGTTTCTCTCTTGGATCAGATACTAGCACTGTGGTATTTATTTTTGAGAAAATTCTGTACTTTACTACTGTTGTGATACGCACCTATACAATTAGTGACATTAACCGATATAGGGGGTTTGTTATTCTGCAGAGCTTTCTGCTGAGGTATCTGTTTTCACATTCCAAATTAGATTTGAATCCTTTGGATAAGTTTGAGAAAACAGTTTGACTTGTTGAGCCATTTTTTGTATGCCGAAAACTTGTAATTGTTATTCCAGGGGTCAAGATGTATACTTTCCGGAGATCATCTCCAACTTCCTCCCACCGTCCAAAGTATTGAAGCTGAGAGGAAAGGGTTGGGGCAAACACTCTTTGAACGGCTTGCAGATCTCTATGGAGATGAGATCAAGGCCATGCTTACTGTCCAGTACCGTATGCATGAGCTTATTATGAACTGGTCATCAAAAGAGCTTTATGATAATAAGGTGCTTACATTATCCATTTGCTGCGTGAGAGCAAAAGCTGTATGAATTGAGGATTCAAAATGCCTAACCCAAATTTTGTGGTAACATCATTGTAACTTGAACAGATAACAGCCCATCCAAGTGTTGCTTCACACATGCTTTTCGATATGGAAAATGTGGCTAAATCTCCTTCAACTGAGGCAACGCTCCTACTCGTAAACATTGCAGGGTATTCCATTCTGTACTTCCGGTCGCGCTTAAAAGTTCATTCATTTTTATGTGACAAAATATACATAATATTGGAAAACAAATGTCACTATTAGGATCTTATTTTCAATTATGTGAAGGTAGCATTCATTCAGAAAAATATTACTATGGAAAGAAAAGGAATCTTGGATATCAATACATTCTTTCAGGTGTGACATGGAAGAGAAGAAAGACGAGGAAGATAGCACCTATAATGAAGGTGAAGCAGACGTAGCAATGGCACATGCCATGCGACTTGTCGAGAGCGGAGTTGAATCCTCTGATATCGGAATTATTACTCCTTATGCCGCTCAGGTTTGTATGTCTCTTGTTGTAAGACAATCATCTCACTTGAGAATTCCCGTGAAGTTGCATCTCTGTTGCGAGTGAGACTTTCTTTCACGAGCACTGCAGGTTATGTTGCTTAGGATGCTAAGAAGCAAAGAAGCAAAGCTAAAAGACACTGAAATCTCAACGGTTGATGGTTTCCAAGGTCGAGAGAAAGAGGCTATCATCATCTCAATGGTTCGATCGAACTCAAAACACGAGGTGATCTTCGTAATATTTTCTAGTAGTTCTGTGAATTAGTCAACATGAGTGGAGTTTCAGCTGTCTTTTTGTTCAGGTAGGATTTCTAAGCGATTGCAGGAGGATGAACGTGGCTGTAACTCGGGCAAGAAGACAGTGTTGTCTCGTCTGCGATACCGAGACTGTGAGCGGTGATGCGTTCTTAAAACGTCTCGTCGAGTACTTTGAGGAGCATGGAGAGTATCTCAGCGGGTCTGAATACATCCAGTAACCAAACTTTGCTGTAAAACATTGAACAATCTATGGAATATGCATTAGTCTCTGTAACTCTACTGAAAAAAAAATAATTTGTGTTGTTTTTTTTATCATTCGTCTCTGTTATCTCGAAGGTTCACGAAGGCAAATATGGAAACTTCAGATGAAATCTCATCAAATAATGAATATTAGAAAGTTTGAATGCAAACTACTATTTAATAAATTGATGAAAAAGCTTGGAAAGTCATGAAACAAGGATGGAGTCCACACAAAATAATTGATCCAAATGGAGGGGTTGTTGAAAATTTAGCCGAAAATTGGGTCTATTGAAAACAAACATTCTACTTTCACTGTCAAGGTACTTGCAGTCATCCTTAGATCAATTGAAATGGATTCAAGAAAAATCCAAAATTATGAATATGCCAAAGATGCATAGAAAATCTATATATAAAAAGGAGTAACTTTTTTGGCTTCTCATACTGCCACCTCATCATTGTATTTTTATTTTATTTTATTTTTTTTATTAAGATTAATAATATTTATTTTGTATATTTAATGACATTTTTAAAACATCTTTCTTCAATTAATGTGGAGTATTCTAAAAATTAAAAAGACTTTAATATATTTCAATAAATTAATTTATAAAATTGATTTTAAATATAAATAAAATTAAATGGTTTAATGTTTACAAATATATCACCTTAAATCTCCATCCATATCCCCATCTAAATATTCTTTACTAAATTTTTAATTATTTAAAATATCAATTTTAAATGTTTCTACGTTGAGAAGTTCAACATGTAAAAAATTAAACAATTAAATCAGTAAAATAAAATTTTAATTTAAACGTTTTATCTCTAAAAGGGTCAACATGCAAAAATTTAAACAATTAAATGAGTAAAAGTAAAACATGTTTAGTCCCTTAGAAGGTCAATCGGTTTCTTCTCATGTTCTCTTCATCTCTACAAGATGGAACTCTCGCCATCGTCGAATCGAACCTAATCCAAGATCAAACCAACCAATAAATTCCATTGCTCTTCAAATCGAAACCTCATACTCATGTCGATTTTCTCTTCGAATTTTATCGAACGACCTCTGTATCTAAGCTCTGATAATCCAAAGGAGATGATGGATTCATTTCTCCTTATATCGGGTCTTCAAATGAAAGTCGAATTCAAACCGATCAAGTTGTCCCTTTTACATATGAGAAGGTATAGATTTGTTTCTCCTCATGCCGCCTTCCTGAGTGCTTTGTATCACTACTCAAATGATACAATTCGTGTTCTAGATTATCGTTGGCAGACGAACTCTTGACGCTTGCCACGCGAATCTCGAAGCTCTTCCTCCACCTCCATTTCTTTGTCTTGATCTTTAAGGTAAGGAACTTAATATCTGGACGAATACGAAGAGGGCGACACAAATGATAATTAGATGATCATCTCGACACCATCGTTGTTTGCTTGAATCCCGAAACCATCGTTGTCGGCTAAATCCAAAAGCCGCTCTTGGAAACGATGAAAATGATATATAGTACTTTCTGAATTTGGTTATTACTCGGGTACCGCATGATGTTACTTTTAAGGTAACAAAATTTTTAAAACTACACACGATGTAAGTTTTCTCTGCCACCCATTTATCACAAAAAAAGGAAGATCTTAGTTTCATAGAAGTTCACATTCTCAATATGACGATGTTCGTTGATTCTTTTGTATATGTATTATACTCTCTCACTTTATTTCTCTATCATTATTTTGGATGTTGGATTTTATTTGTAACATTCTAAATCTTTTCATCTAAATTATTTTTTATTTATTTGTAATTTATTTATTTATCTATATATATTTATTCATTTATTTTATTTGTAATTTATATATTTATCTATAAATATATCTATATATATTTATTCGTTTATTTTATTTGTAATTTATATATTTATCTATATATAAAAAATTTAAACAATATAATTTCGTTATTTTTTTCTAATTTTTTATTTATATGGTTATGTATTACTCCATAGAATATAACAATCCCAAACAAGTTTTTTCCCTAAAATTAATAAATTATAAAATAAAAACTTACATAAAGGCAATTTAATTTATATATATATATAAAGGATACAAAAGTATTTTTCAAAAAATTATTTGAATTTTAGTGTAAAGCTCCGTAAAATTTTATTTTTCTATTAGAGTTTAATCAACAAGCACTATTTGTTAAGAAATATTGAATGAATTATCAAATGTATCACGTTAATATGCATAATAAAATATCTTATTATAATATTAGTCATACTCATGTCCAATATATGCATAAATAACAATTTATTATATAATAATTAATAATCACTCTATTTCTCACTAAATCATCCCATTTGTTCAATGAGATTGAGCAAATATAATTGCTTAAATGGATGCGACATACAATCTATAATTGTCTATTTGAGAGAATTTATATGAACGAATTACTCTAACATACCAATTCTTATGCATTAATATAAATTACTTAAGATTTAATAATTGTATGTTACTACAAATTTTATGTGTTTCTTTGTAGGAGATAATCAAGTTCTTGGAGAGGATACAATTAAACATTGCAATGATATATGTCTTCATTTACTATTTCGATATAAACTCAGAATCCTATACAATTTCAATAATATATTTGTTATTTCAATATAATTTTAAACAAAATTATTTTACAAATGGAAATATAAATTATACAATTGATCATGCAAAAATACGTTAACAAAAAATATTGTCAAACAAATTTCGCTAATCACTTTTCAATCAAAAGTTATTAAAAGCAAGGCCTATCGTTTTATCATTAGATCTTGCATCACCAAATTATTTCAATATTATCAACGCCTAATCTATTATTTTTATTTTAATAATTGCTTTAAGCTTTAATATTGTTAATTTTAATATTTTTCTACTTATTATACCTAATATTTTAAATTAGTTAAACAAAAACAATTATCACCACGCGCATCGCGCGAGGGCATTTCCTAGTATTATAAATAATTTGGAAAACAACATATTCCCCCTTGAAAATCATGTTTTAGTCCTGTTTCCCCTTGAAAATTATATTTTAGTCAAATTCCCCCTCGATTTTGATCATCATTCTATTTTCCCTCGATTTTCAGTTTCATCCTATTCCCCCCTCAATTATAAAAAATTTGCCTAAAACCTCCTCCGTTATTTATCCGTTAATTATCTGTTAACCGACTCGATTTTGATTTTAATTTTGACCCAAATATGACTCAATTTTGACCTAATTTTGACTTAATTTTGACTCGATTTAATCCCAATTTATACTAAATTTAGACCAAAACTTTTACTTAATTTTAACTCGAATTTTAACAGAAAATCAAGTTAATTATTCAATTTAATCAACTTACTTGATTTAATTGATTTCGAATAAAATTAAGTACGGTTTTTTACTTGAAACCAATTTTAACGCAAAATCGACCTCAATTTTAACCCAAAACCGATCCAATTTTGACCCAAGTTATGATCTCAATTTTGACTCGATTTAATCCAAATTTTACTTAATTTTGACTCGATAAAATTAAATACGATTTTTACTTAATCTGTAATTTTAGCCCAAAATCGACCTCAATTTTGACTCAATTTTAACCCAAAATTTTAACCACATTTGTACTTAATTTGTACTCAAAATTGATCCCAATTTTAATCCAAAATTAACCCCAATTTTAATCCAAAATCGACCACAATTTTGACTCAATTTTAACCCAAAACCGATCCAATTTTAAGTAAAAATTCGGATTAAATTGATTCAAAATTGAGATCATAATTTGGATCAAAATTGGATCGGTTTTGGGTTAAATTGAGTAAAATTGGGGTCGATTTTGGGTTAAAATTGGTTTCAAGTAAAAAACGTGTAATTAATTTTATTCGAAATCAATTAAATCAAGTAAGTCGATTAAATTGAATAATTAATTTGATTTATTGTTAAAATTCGAGTTAAAGTTTAGTAAAAATTTTGGTCAAAATTAAGTACAAATTGGGATTAAGTAAAAGTTCGGGTCAAAATTAAGTAAATTTCGGATTAAATCGAGTTAAAATTGAGATCATAATTTGGGTCAAAATTGGATCGGTTTTGGGTTAAAATTGAGTCAAAATTGGGGTAGATTTTAGGTTAAAATTAAGTAAAAAAATCAAAATTGGATCGGTTTTGAGTTAAAATTGAGTCAAAATTGGGGTCGATTTTGTGTTAAAATTACGGATTAAGTAAAAACGTACTTAATTTTATCGAGTCAAAATTAAGTAAAAATTCGGATTCAATCAAGTCAAAATTGAGATCATAACTTGGGTCAAAATTGAGTCAAAATTGGGGTCGATTTTGGGTTAAAATTGGTTTCAAGTAAAAAAAATCGTACTTTATTTTATTCAAAATCAATTAAATCAAGTAAGTCGATTAACTTGAATAATTAACTTGATTTATTGTTAAAATTCGAGTTAAAGTTAAGTAAAACATTTGGTCAAAATTAAGTACAAATTGGGATTAAATCGAGTCAAAATTAGGTAAAAAAATTGAGTCATATTTGGATCAAAATTAAAATCAAAATCGGGTCAAAATCGGGTCAAAATTGGATCAAAATCGGGTAAAATTTGGGTCAAAATCGAGTTGGTTAACGGATAAATAACAGAGGGGGTTTAGGCAGATTTTTTATAATTGAGGGAGGAATACGATGAAAACTGAAAATCGAAGGGGGAATAGGATGAGGGTCAAAATCGAGGGGGGAATAGGACTAAAGCATGATTTTTAAGGGGGGAATAAGTTGTTTTCCCTGAATATTTCACGAAAGTATTCGAGGTGTAAAAACTATAAGATTGGATATCTTTGAACATCAATTTAAAAAATAAAATTGAGGAGAACAATAACATAAAAGAATCCAGCGGTTGACTAAATTCTCTTGCAAATGAAGCATGTGTTTTCGAAAAAAGATGCGATGATAAAAACTTCTAGAATAAATTTTTTAGATGTCTACCTTCAAAGTTTGAAAAAAAGAGGCAGCTACAAAAACCGTGTTAGATACGATTTCGACAAACTTTAAACATAATGTTGTAGATATATTAACGATCTATGAAATGGAGCTTGAACCAACATAAGATGTGTCTTAAAAAGGAAATAGTTAAAGGAGTAGCTTTTGATACAAGTTTTGCTTTTGAGGTTGGATAGGGATCCAAGAAGGTTTAAACGTGTATGCTCAAAACAAAACAAAACAAGCTCGGTTTGCTCTCTTTGTTGTTATGATGGTTTGGTGAATCATAAGACACTACTAAGGATATGAGAGGCCCTTAGATACAGTCCAAAACCTTTCCTAGAGTTTGTGGAACATATATGAAAAGTTTGCATCATTTTCTGATAAAATGAACTAGAAATGCATTTTATTCCGTCAAAAGGTGTTGGACGATGGTAGTGAGTATGCACAAATTTCCGTCTCATCACTGTACACATTTCATCCCACGTCTTAATATCTTGTTCTACATTCCATCAAAGGGAAATAATTAGTTGATTCTACCACGCAAATGTGTAGTTATTGATCTTCGTTTGAGACTAATTTCACATTCTTCATCTTGGAATAGTGATGATAATCAAAGATTATCTCTCACTTTCTTTCCCACTCCAGATACGCTCGTGAATTGCTTCGATCAATGAACGTAAAAATCTTCATTTTCGTGCTCTTCTATGGAAGTATAATATCGTGCCATGGCTATGATATTCCAAAAGTTAAAATGGTTGAAGGATATCATGCATAGTTTTGGTATATCTCACCTAGTGTTTGGTTCTATGTGTTGTCATAGTTAAGCAATTGTATGTTGTACATACAGCGACCAATCCGATTTTTCACGAATGTATGAAAGATTTTGTAGTGGACTATCATTTGTTTGGGAATGAAATAGTTGCATGTTCTTTGATCATGCAAACGGGCTATATTCATGATCATGTTCTGAATATTCTTAAAATGATCTGAATAGTCTAATCATAGGTGGACGTTTCGGGTTATCTAGACCGATCGGGACCAAACCGATTCAAATAACCCAATCCATATTACTTAGAAAATCCATATGGTTCAATATTCAAAATCCATTTTGGTTCGGGATATCCCAAGTAACCCAAACAACCCGAAAAAAAAAATTTTTGATCCAACCTATCTAAACCTACTCTTTTCCTTTTTCCTCCTCACATCACCTCCTCTCTTGCGAAACCTATTCCTTTTCCTCCTCACAGTGCCTTATCTCCTGTGAAACCCTAATCGCCATCAGCGCCTCCTCTCCTGCCTGAAACCCAAATCGCTAGCGGCTCCTCCTCCGGCGCCTCCTCTCTTACTAAAACCTAATTGCCAGCGGCGCGTCCTCTTCTGCCTGAAACCCTAATCGTCGTTGGACCTCCTCATGCTTGTTCCTCCTGTTCTTCGCCACCGTGCCTCCTCGTGCCAGTTCCCCCACGCGTCTGTGTGCCTGTTCTCCCTGCACGTTTGCGTGCCTGTTCCTCTCGTGCGTTAACCGCAAACGGTGTGCGTGCCTGTCTGTCGTCTCTATGGCAGTCCATCGTCTCTCTCTGGTGGTCCATCGTCCGTTGTGCTTGTTCGTCGTCCTTCGTCCGTTGTGCTTGTCCATCTCCGTCGTCTGTGCATTTGCCTGCTCCGCCAGTGGTTGTCCGTCCTTCCTCGCTCCTATACTGGTCCGTCCTTCCCCAGTCCTCCAGTGGAATTACCCAAAAATTCACCCTAAAGCTAAAAACCCCGTAAAACCCATTCTAAAACCTGAAACAGTCATACCTACCTAAGAACCGAGAATCCAAACTATCCAAATAACCTAAATACAATTTGAGTTTTGTTGGGTTTAATGTTACAAAAAACCGAATAACCAGAACCCGAAAAACCAAAATCGAAAAACAAATGGTTCTAATTCGGGTTCATTTTTTATAACCCGAATCCGAATCAAATCCGTAGAACCCGGATTACCTACCCCTGTTTTTTTTATCCAAGTTGCCATAGAAAATTTGTACACACCATCTTGAACAATATTAAAGGCATAAAAATCATATATGTATAATTACAGTTAATGGAGTACGTGGGTATATATATAAATATATGTATATTTATATTAAATAATTAAACAGTAGAAGTCTAGAAAACTGTAGAACATTTGAATAATTCACTTTTCCAATTTTTTAATTTAGTCTTTTTGTTTCATTTTACGTATATCTTCGAAAACTTAATAAAAAATCGAAGAAAAGATAAAGATGTCTATATTTTGTTAGTGAAAACACATACACTTTGATATAATTTCGAAACGAAATCTATTTCAAAGTTGAGAAGAATAAACGAGAGACGATTTCAAAGTTGAAAGCGATTTCCAGCGATTTTCGAACGATTTCCAACAATTTCTAATGATTTTGAGAGATTTTCGAGAGTCGCTTGGATCGCATAGATCGCATGAGTCATGGATTATATAGATCGAATGGATCGTATGGATCACCCTGTTCAAAGAGCAATACAGTACCATCAATAGGGTAAAACTAAAGTTGAATTTTTTTTAGAGAAAGTAAAATTAAATCTATAATAGAAAATATATTTTTTATCTTAACCCCTTTTAAAAATTATATAATTAATATCAAATAATTATTTAACTTAACACGATATTGTAATTTATGAACCAATGTAATTTTATATTTTGAATTTGTGTTTTTGCTAAAAATGCATTATTTTAAGTAGGCTCGTCAGTTTTTTCATAATCACATTTAGAAAATAATTGTTTAAAATTTAAGGAAAACAAACATTTCAATTCTATTAATTTCAAATGTTATCTTAGCGATATTTTAATACTTCAATTTTACAAAATAGTGTAATTCAAACAGTTACATTTCAAATACAACATGATTAAACACTAAAAGTCTACAAACTGTAGCTTTCTATCAATAAGCTTTGTATTAACCTAAAAGATAGTATGATATAAAAGACTGCCTTGAAACTATTATTTTATAGAAAAAAGGATGTATAATCAGGTGTAGTTTTGAACTAGAAATGTTTGATAGCGCGTGGTCTTCTAATACTTGTTCTGGGAATTGTTTCTTCCCTCGTCACTTTTCATTTCATGTTCTCTTCTTATATACGCAAACACATGTAGACGCCTTTCATGAATTGCCTGAAGAAAGGAAATTGTTTATGTTAAGATTAAAGATAAATCAGTACTCTGTATTGTTTCATCTTCAATGACTTATCGCTGTCGTACCATGCTAATGATATACTTGCTGGTTTTGTATCCTCAATACTTTGTATCCAGTTTGGAGCCTATTATCAAACCAGACGAAGGAATAAGCAAAGCAAACACAGCGTTCCGTTGTGAAATTTGCAAAATAGAAACATGCTTGAAATAACATTAGTGATGATTCTCAAAGTTTTAACGTTTTTTTCAGTTGCTACAAAAACTCTCAAGTTTGTGCCTCAAAAGGAGTTACGGGAAATGGTATGACATGAAAGGTTTGGTACTTTAGATTGAATATCAAACGACGATGTATTGATTTCATATGCCATAAAGCGGGCTATGGTGGTTTGATGGACAATTAAACTGGATAGATGTCAACTAGGTCCCCAAATAACCAACTTTTTCCTTCAATTATGAATCACAGTAGGCTGCAGAAAATGAAATCAGTCATGTCTACATAATGAAATCAGCCATGTCTACATAAAAAAAAGAAAAATCCATTTTTTCTTAGCTTTACTTTCATTGACAGAGAAAGTCGTGCTAGATTTTTGTCCCATGTCTAGCTACTTTTTGGTCGGCTCAATCTGGATCCAGATGTCTTGGGGATGATTCACAAACCACCCCATGGAATTCCCAACATAGAACTAACTCTAAGCCTGACGAATATCTATTTTGTGACCTATATAAGAGACACTGCTCTTTGCTTGCAAAGTAACCAAGTTCCAACCATGAAGCTTAATAGAGACTATTCCTTGGGAGCATTCTAATAGAGAGATGGTGCTGAAAAACTATAGGAATATTACCATCTATTGATTATTGTAGCGAATGTTCTTTTATTCTTCTTCTTGCTAGAGATCACATCAATTTTCTTCTTGATCAATGCAAGCTGAAAAAGTCAAAACGCTTTTGTCATCAAGTTATCAGACTCGCAGCTCATTTCCAGGTAATTGGTCGGTTTTCCATAGTAAAATTCTTATTCTTATCAGGTTAAAGAGATTCGAATATCCAATATCAAGTAGCTGAAGATTCTTCCATGTGATTGCCAAAGATGTAGTCTCATTGAACATTGAGGCAGTGGTTTCGAAAACCAAGATTGTTGTGAAAGCTATACTTAAAAAGAACAATTAGATAACAAATTTTCTGGAAGAAAATGCACTTAACCGTGATCAAGTTATCATCAGATGCATAATCTAATCGAACATTGACTGACTTGTTTTTGTTTCCCAACCTAAGATTGCAGTAGAAGCTAATTTACTGGTCAGGTTGAAGTTTTCGAATGGAAAAGCAGATATTCTGTTGAGAAAGTCCGATACAAACAAAGCAATAACACAAAAACGGGGGAAAACCCCATTAATATGCACATAACAATTCAAACCACATTGTTCCATCCATTGTTTTGCATATGGAACCCTACATCACGTAAAAGATATCCTGACCAAAATTAATCTAAATATTCTAAGCACTACTAGAAGTAACAATCAAATAAGCCATTTGCGCACAAAGCTGAAAGAAACCAATATCTGACAACTGCTAATTCGGATTCTACGCAAGGTATAATCCATAGTTTTCGTCCAAACCCAGAGCTCGAATTGGGAAAAAGTTGGTTGATAGCCAGAGCTCGAATTTCATTGCGAATCAAAAGTAAAGAGCAAAACACGATAAAGCAAGTAGCAAAAACAGCAGATTATGAGCAAAGAATCAAACAACAAACGCTCAGAAGACGAAAATATAGTATGGCAACAGAGAATAACCGGAATTCAGAGCGAGATAAAGTTGATGTGGAAATTAACGAGAAACTTTACCTCCGCAGCAGAAACAGCAGTGGAAACAGGAGAGAATCAAGACAATATCTCTGCAAATAACAGAAACATCAGATTGGGATTTGAGATCGGATGATTCTTCTCCTCTTTCGCCGAGGAGGTTCTGCTGATTACTCGGGTTTTGCTTCGAACTGTTGGTCCTATGAAGTTTATTCTTCAAGCGAGAGCTCTTGAAGGAATCTCGCAATTTCAACGACGGCCACAGATGCATCTCTACTTTGTTCGATTGTGGAAAAAGGTTTTGCAGCGCCTGTGAGAATGTTGTTCGTAACTTGGGCTTTCGAGAGGAAACGAGTAGACGCTGAAAATATCTTGGAGATTTTGTGTTGGGTAACTTCAAAAAATAACTCGTAGGGA
>CM071871.1:28305468-28320326 GCA_036759665.1 Gynandropsis gynandra | reverse complement strand
TACCAAAGAGAGAAGGAGGATTAGGACTTCTGGACCTTAGCACATGGAATAGAAGCTTCATGATTAAGCACTGGTGGCACATCTCAACGCAAAGAGACAGCCTATGGGTAAGGTGGGTCCACCATAGGTATTTGGCACGGATAGGCCCCTGGGAATGGAGCATGACTCGGCGGGATTCCCCCTTGATAAAGACCATCCTACAAGCCCGAGACATGGTGCGTGACTTAGCAGGAGACGAGACTAGAAGCATGGATAGGATGGAGGACTGGTGCCTTTGATAAAGTCCATTCTACAAGCCCGAGACATGGTGCGTGACTTAGCAGGAGACGAGACTAGAAGCATGGATAGGATGGAGGACTGGTGTGAGATGGGACGGTTTCGGGTATCGAAGGCGTATGAAGATATCCGGCCCAGGCAACCGGTGGTAAATTGGGTAAAGGAGGTGTGGCCGAAACACAACACGCCGAAGCACTCCTTCATCCTATGGTTGGCGTTACGAGGTAAACTCCCTACCCTTGATCGTCACACATTTTTAGATGTCGACACAACATGCAGGTTATGCAACCAGCATGCGGAGAGTCACAGACACCTGTTCTTTGAGTGTGTCTACACTCAACAAATATGGTGCCAAGTGTGTGACCGGGTGCACCTCCCACGGTCCAACATGACAATCCAAGACGCACTTACCTGGCTGCGAAGAAACTCCGTTCGGGATGATTGTCTAGCGCGAGCACGACGATATGCACTTGCAGCCTCGGTCTACCACCTATGGCGTGCCAGGAATGGGAGCATATTCGACAACAAGAGAGTTCCAATAGAGGTAGTAGTCCGACTGATTCTGGACCACTTATCTTTGGTGCTACATGACAAGTTCCCGACAGCCGTAGTCGAGACCTTGAGACTTCACAGTTAGACGAGTGGTAGTACTGTATGAAGATGGATCAGGCTGACTCTATTATGTTTTGTTTATCCTGTGTTGTTTTGTCTTTTGGTTACTTGTGTTGGCTAGTTTCCGTCGCAGGGGTGCTCTTTTTCCTCTTTGACGGGTTTTTCCCTATGGGTTTACCGCATTGAGGTTTTAATGAGGCCCGGGGTGTCATGTACCCTGCTCTCATAGCTGCAATGTGGCTTTATATGGTTATGTAGTCGTAGCATAGTACGGGTGATCTGCGTATTATCCCGTTTATGTTCACGACACCGGATGTATTGTAATCGTTCCTTTCATCCCTATATGGGACACATGCAATAAAATTTACTTCCAACCAAAAAAAAAAAATTGGTCATTCTGTAGGTGGCGCCAAAACCAAAGTTTGTGTATGAATTCAAGCATATGGACAGAATCCCTAAGATCACCACCAATTGTTATCCTCACAAGACAATAACGAAGCTGAGATGAATCTTAGATGAATACGAGTTGCATTACTTCGAGAAGGAGTCACAATTTAAGCATTTATTCCATTTCCAATGTGACTCCATATTGACTAAGGTTTAAATGTCTATCCTCCTAAATCACTCTGTGATTGTACGAGACAAGAAGGAGTTGTAGTTCTTCTTAAACGGTGTTCCCATTTGGTACTCTATAGTGGAGCACGCACTAATTTTTGAATTGAAATGCGGACCAAATCCTAAAGGATGGGAGTCCAAAAGGGGTGATACATTCAGTCTTTTGAGTCCCAAAGGTCGCATTGGTCGTATGGGTCGAATGGGTCACAAAAGGTCGAATGGGTCGTATGGGTCGAATAGGTCACAAAAGGCCGAATAGGTCACAAAAGGTCGCATAGGTCGCAGGGTCGCATAGGTCGTAGGGTCGCATTGTTCGCCATATGTTTAATGAAGTAAATTTTATGCAGGTGCTGGACCTTTATCGAAGGAGTTTGTGGCATATGTTGAACCTCCGCGGTACCTAAACGAGTTTTAAGACCACGAAAGGCATATGTTGAACCTCCACCGGCGAAAAGAGCAAGAAAAGTGCGAGGGAGAAGGCGAGGGAAATATGATGGTGGAGTCCAAGAACCTGAAAAGAAGGTTGTTCAAGAACCCGAAAAAAGGTGGTTCAAGAACCCGAAAAAAGGTGGTTCAAGAACCCGATAAAAAGGTGGATGAAGAACCTTCGTTATGGTGGAAGCTGAATGGATTAGAAAAGGGCTCGATAACCCAAGAACCTTCGTTCATTGACTCAAGCAATGAAAGGTTGACTGCTCTATATATGTTCTTGACGAAACCTGGACATGAGAGTTGGTGGAAATCTGATCTAGATACTCCTCGGGGGCCAGGGTTTTGGGAGATTATATTAAAGCCCAACGTATGGCTTGAAGATGATGTAAGTTTTTTAAACCCGAAGTCACAGAGGTCATTTTGTGTCATATATATTCATGTGTGTTAATTTTTTTTATTTGCCTCACACTCGCCAGCTGAGTTCGTTGGCTTTTACAGCAATTGGAGGAGGCGTTGTTGATGTAGTATTATCTCATGAAGACATTCCCCGAGATATTTAAGAAACTTTACGTTTGTCCTGTTATTTTTATGCAGATCCTCAAGCTGTGGTCGTACGAGAATATGGACACTTTACCCAAATTTCTTAGTGATTGTTTGAATGGCAAGTAATCATTCAGAAGTACGTAACCAATGAGTGATTTCGAAGGGTTTGTCTCGGTTCTAAAAATTCCATCGCTTGAGAGTATATATATAGGATGTCATTGGATAGCCATCAAAGGGGATTTCAAAACCCGATGCATCATGGTATACGAGTGCCAGCAGAGGCTTAAGAAAACGCATACCGATCCGGTGATTGAGAATCTAAGAAAAGCTATCCCCAAGATGTTCATTCTCGGAAGGTTTCCTTCTTTGGCTTCTGGAGAAGAGGAATGGAAATATGAGTATTATGAAGGTTTGACACAGAACAAAAGCGGGAATGACTGTGGTGTTTACTCCTACAAATTCATAGAAGCCTCGGTAATGAAAGCACGTAATGATTTGCACTGCATTTGCGACGAAAATGTTCTTTCCATGCATGAGAAGATTGCGGCTGAGGTATTTAGTAATGGAAAATGTATCCCTCCACCCTGAGATTAACTTGATATTTGGTACATTGTTATTTTTTAAATATTTGGTATATTTGGTACGTTGTTATTTTTTTAATATTCGGTACATTGTTATTTTTTAAATATTTGGTACATTGTTATCTTTTTAAAATTTCTTCATAATAATAAAAGGAGTCACAAGGGTAAAAGGGTCGCAAGGTCAAAGGTCGAACGGGTACAATGGTCTGAGGGTCGCAGGGATCCGAGGGTCGTAGAGGTACAAGGGTCATAGTGGTACAAGGGTCGTAGAGGTTCAAGGATAGCAGAGGTTCAAGGCTCACATAGATACAAGGGTCGTTCGACGATTTTACCCGTTCGACCCTTGTACCTCTACGACCCTTGTATCTATGTGTCCCTTCGATCCCTGCGGCCCTCAGACCATTGTACATCTTCGACCCTTGACCCTACGACCCTTTTACCCCTGCGACCCTTGTATCTCCGCGACCCTTGTACCTCGGCGACCCTTGTATCTCTGCGACCCTCGAACCCCTTATTATTTACAGATACAATTATTTACAAATGATATGAATAATTTATTATTTTTTATTTACAAATACGATTATTTACAAATAATATGAACAATTTATTATTTATTATTTACAAATAATGTGAATAATTTATTATTTATTATTTACCAATACAATTATTTACAAATAATTGACTAAAATCTCTACGACCCATGTCCATCTGTGAATCTCGAATCCGTGCGACCCATGTCCCTCTGCGACCCTTGTCCATATACGACCCTTGTCCCTCTGCCTGTTCAATTCAATAACATCATACTTGGATGCCTGTCCAAACCGTTCATGTAACGTTTCTTAACGTAATGTGTTAACTTTTGAGAATCATCACCTGTAGCTGCTTCCAACCTATACCTATTGAACCATTCCACTGTCTTTCCCAAACAAATATCTAAAAGCCCTAGGATCGTAAATTTTTTTACTTCTTCAACGTTGAATTTATTGACTCGGCGCCATTAGTGGTTAATAAGTTTTACCTTTCCCCTTTAAATTTGTATCTTGCCCACTTAACGGGATCAAGTTCCTCTTTCTCCAAATACTTTGCAACATTAGGATACATGCGCAAAGGTCACAAAGGTTAAAAATGGCCACAATGGTCAAAATAGTCACAAGGGTGGCAGAGGTACAAGGGTCGCAGAGATACAAGGATCGCAGGGGTACAAGGGTCACAGGGGTACGAGGGTCGCACGGGTACGAGGGTCGTAGGGGTACGAGGGTCGCAGTGGTACAAGGGTCGCAGGGGCACAAGGTCGTAGGGGTCAAAGGGTCGCAAAGGGTACAAGGTTGGCAGAGGTGCAAGGGTCACAAAGGGTACAAGGGTCGCGAGGTCACAAAAGTCATTTTGTACCTGGCCGTCAAATCATTCAATAGCACTTCAAATTCGTTCTCCGTGTATGCTGCTGCACATTTGAAGAACATTTCCGCCACAATATCATCCTTTGAAGTCTTTCTACCATGGCCTTTATCGACGTAGCTCTTTATATTTTGCGATATATGACGCGCACAAAAACCATGATCAGCTTCTTTATACACTTGTTTGACTGCTTTGATTAAGCTTTTATGGCGATCAGATATCACAACGACATCACGTCCCTCCGGTATCACCTCTTTCATTCTTGACATAAACCACGTCCATGATTCGTCCTTCTCTTTGTCGACTATTTGGTGATGTTCACCATCTTCCGCGGTCGCCACAATCAATGTTCTCTTGTACACTCCTGTCAGAAATGTCGCATCCATAGCAACCACTTTACGCATGTATT
The DNA here is from genome assembly GCA_036759665.1 of Gynandropsis gynandra. Lineage (NCBI taxonomy): Eukaryota > Viridiplantae > Streptophyta > Magnoliopsida > Brassicales > Cleomaceae > Gynandropsis > Gynandropsis gynandra. The sequence continues at coordinate 28,315,463 of CM071871.1, read as the reverse complement.
TCCATCCCTTTATAGCCGCTCCGACAGTCATAAAATGGTATTTGAAGCTTTTCCCATCATTGTCGAGCTCAAGATTTGCGAAAAATGCGGGATTTCTTTGTGTAAACATGTGCAACCACCTTGGAAGCCTCCTATAATGTTCAAAGTCATCACCACAAATCTCCTTTTGTGCACTGCATCTGCCTCTTAATGCCATCAAATACGATACATTGGCACCGTATTTTTCTTTTACACGAGCCATCAATTCTTTTGCTGGAGGTGTTTCATAATTTCCGGCATATTCGTCGTTCAAATAATCCTTAACCATTTGCGTTGTACCCTTTGTAGCTTTGGTCCATTTAGATACATATGAACAATTATGAATGAGATGGTGTGGTCTCACACTAAACTGTTTGGAATTCGGGATTGCTGCCACGTGTAATTTCCATTTACAACAACTTCCGGCAAACTTGCATCGTACTTTCCACAGCTTCGTATCAAATCTCAATGTTATATATCTAAACGAAGCTTCGATTGAACCCTTTCTTACAAATGCCTGTACATCCTTCTTGCTATCAAACTCTTGCCAAATTTTAAGATCCAATCCATCTTCGAACTCGAAGATATTATTTTCGCTCTCGTGAATTACCATTTCCGAGTTTTTCTCACCATCACCATACTTATGCTATGTTGGCACATCAGAATCAACTTTATTACTGCCACAAAAAACTCCATCAACTACCAGATTCATGGCACACCCACCATCTTCTCTTAACCCGCTTGTATGTTCACTATCAGAATTATCCGAATCCAAAATATTTATTGTTTCCAGATTACTCTCAACTATACTTTTGTTATTTGGACCTACAATAACACAATCATCATAATCTACAACACGTTGATCCTCACCTTCTTTAGCAATGCTTCCAAAAGCAGGAATTAGAGGCTCAATTTCCATCTCAATTTCGATTTCACACTTCACACTTGCCGATTCTATCTCCACATACAACAATGGTTGAATTACTCTTATGCAATCGAACATATAACAAATAAGATGCTATTCATTCATTATATATGTCGGCTTCCTATTTTCACAAATATTGGGCAAATAGCTTAACTTCAACTTCATTGTATTATTTCCCACCATCATCTCTACGCATAACTCATCAATTAGTGCTGGTATGTCAGACTAACCGAAGGACATAAGAAAAATACTTTTTGGTTTTCCTGAACTCTACCAACCCATTCAGATTCTCCATTTGGGTTTTTTTCCCATTTACCATCATACAAAAAATAAATTAGTGTGATTTTTTCATTCACCGTATCCATTATACCTGTGACAAAAACATAAAAAGATGGGTAAATTCTGTGACCCACTGCGACCGTGCGACTCGATGAGACTCTGTGACCCAGTACGACCGTGCGACCCTTTGACCCCTTTGCGATCCTTGTACCCCTTTGCGACCCTTGTACCCCTCTGCCACCCTTGTACCTCTGCGACCCTTGTACCCCTTTGCGACCCTTGTACCTCTCCGACCCTTGTACCCATGCGACCCTTAGACCCCTGCGACCCTTTGAACCCTTTGCGGCCCCTTTCCCATGCGACCCTTGGTTCCCTGCGACCCTTTGACCCCTGTGCGACCCTTTTACCTCTATGACCCTTGGACCCCTGCGACGACCTTTGATCCTTTTGACCCCTCGATGAGACTCTGTGATCCAGTGCAACCTACGACTCTGTGACCCAGTCACCAATTGCGATTATTTGACATTTTAATAAATATGACTCGTTTAGACTCGTTTTCAATAAACGAGTCTTATATTAACCCAGTGCTTCATAACTCACAAAAGAAACAAAAAAAAAACACAAGAGAAACACAAAAACTCACTATACATACATGGTTTTTCTGCGATACGTGCTTAATTGCAAGCTTCTTTGTTGACAACAAACGATTTGAACCTATTGGCAGCGATTGTGATGCCGATTTCAAGCTACTCTCGCCGAATCTGTTGTGGTGTGGGAGAACAGTAATTTTCGCGCCACATGAGAGAGAGAAATAAAGGTGCTTAGGAGGAGAGAGAAAAATTGTTGATAAGGGTAACATGGGATTATCAATATTTTAAGGGTAGATTTGAAGTTAAAACTTTGTTTTTTTAGGGAAGGATATTTTTGAAACACTTTAGCCCTACGAGGGTATTTTTGAAGTTCCCCCCCTAACGAGTAGAGAGGAAAATATTCTATTTATATATATATAATGTAATATAAATATAACATTAATGTAAATAATATAAAATAAATATTTTTGTAGTGGGAGAGAAAAATAATGAGATAGTGGAATGTATAAATAATTAATATTATCAAATAAATAGATAACATAAATATAAAAATTAAATGTAATTAATATAAAAATAATTTTTATATAAAAGAAAAATTTGATAATATCAATGCTTAGGTGACTAAATTGTTTAATAATATAAATTATTAATATTTTTCTCCCACTAGAAAATAAATATTAATTATGACATCAATATAAAATTAATATAACATAAACATAAAATTAATATAAAGAGTTAATATTTATTTTTTATATTAAAAATATATTCGATGATGTGGATGTTTAGGTTGTTTAAAGGAAAGAGAGGAAAATATTCTAGTTATATATATATATATATATAATGTAATAGAAATATAAAATTAATGTAAATAGTATAAAGTTAATATTTTTGTAGTGTGAGAGAAAAGTAATGAGATGGTGGAATATATAAACAATTAATATTATCAAATAAATAGGTAACATAAATATAAAAATTAAAATATAATTAATATAAAAATAATTTTTATAAAAAGAAAAATTTGATAATATTGATGCTTAGGTGATTAAATTGTTTAATAATATAAATTACTTATATTTTCTCTCCACTAAAAAATCAATATTAATTATGACATAAAAATAAAATTAATATAACATAAATATAAAATTATTATAAAGAGTTAGTATTTATTTTTATATTAAAAATATATTTGATAATATTGATGCTTAGGAGGCTTAAGGAGAAGACAGGAAAATATTTTATATATATATATAATGTAATATAAATATAAATTAATATAAAATAAATATTTTTGTAGTGGGAGAGAAAAGTAATGAGACAGTGGGATGTATATTATCAAATAAATAGGTAACATAAATATAAAATTAAAATGTAATTAATATAAAAGATATTTTTTATATAAAAGAAAAATTTGATGATATTGATGCTTAGATGACTAAATTGTTTAATAATATAAATTATTTATATTTTCTCTCCCACTAAAAAATAAATATTAGTTATGACATAAATTACAAAATTAATATAACATAAATATAAAATTAATATAAAGAGTTAATATTTATTTGTTATATTAAAAATATATTTGATGATGTGGATGCTTAGGTGGCTTAAGGAGAAGAGAGGAAAACTTTCTAGTTTTATGCGATGATATGGATGCTTAGGTAATCTTTGCATTCCCGCCGATTTTGTTGTACTTGATATAAAGGAAGGTGCTAGGGTGCCCATTATTCTTGGTAGACCTTTCTTAGCTACGGCAGGTGCCATGATAGACGTCGAACAAGGATAGCTTTCTTTACACGTCGGAGATGAGACGATAGAGTTCAACTTGTCCAGCTCCATAAACGGACCCTCCTCCAAGGAGTCATGCTTTAGAGTTGATTCACTGGACGAGTTAGCGAATGACACGCTTGATCAAGTAAGTGTCTCTGATCCTCGTGTGCGATGCTTAACACAAGTTTGCGAAGATGCAGGATTTACTAACAAAGGAACCGAGCTGTACACGAAACTCATGAGTGCTATTAAAGCACTAAGAGACGCCCCATGTGAGGAGATACCACGTGAAACACATGCTGATTTCGTAGTGGAGAAGGCGCCCAAATTTGAGCTCGAACCTCTTTCTACTTCTCTTCGGTATGAGTACATTGAATGCGATAAAACATATCATGTTTTTATGAATGCTAACTTGAGTGCAGATGAGATGAGAAAACCACCCACTCACGTAAATAAGTGTAGGAGAGTCAGCTCTTCAATATGGATGCACGAAAAATTCTACGGAAGACAACCACAAACCTTCCACCGAAACTCAAAGGAGGCTGCACCCGCACTTGAAAGAGGTAATGGAAAAAGATACCATAAAATTTTTTGATGCAGATATCATTTATCCAACCTCGGGTAGAGAATGAGTGAATCTCGTGTATGACGTGCCAAAGAAAGAAGCAGTGACAGTGATCTGCAATGCGAACGACGACCACACTAAGGGATGACACAACAAGAAGATCCTACCTCATGACTCCCAACTAGGTTACTTAGTTCTACTTTTCCATTCTCATCCTAAGCTTTTCTCAGGCGAACTACCATCCCGTTGGTCTGGTCCTTTTCATGTACAAGAAGTCTTCACACATGGAGAAGTGAAACAATGGAGCGATTCCAGCGGAACATTCAAAGCTAATGGGCAGCAACTAAAGCTCTACCAAGCCACTCAACCGATCGAAAGTGAAAACTCCATTTCCCTTTCTGATCCACCCATCGTGCACGCATGAGGTATAGAGACGTCAAAACTTAAAGACGTTAAATAAGCGCTTGTTGGGAGGAAACCCAGTACTTTGTTTTGTATTTTTCTTAGTTGGTTAGTTTAAGACTCGTTTATCGTTAAAAAAACCACTACAAACGTGACTTCACTTTTTCTACCCTCCATCTGAGCTTCACGTCAAGGACGCCGTTCAATTCAAGTCTGGGGGAGCAGCTAAAGTTTGTCAAGTGACATTGTTTCATTTTCTTTTATTTTCTCTTTGATTTCGTAGTTTTTAGTTTGTTTTTGTTTTCGTGAGTCAGAATCGTTCTAGGCGCTTTTTCAGTGCCGCGTTTTGAGATGAACCCATGATATTTTGCATTTTTGAGCTAGGTTTTTCCTAAGCATTAGAGCTTATTAGTCGACTGAAAAACAATAGGCCGTAATCCTTTAGGAATCCTAGTGTTGCTTGTGGGAGGTTTAGACGAGGTTTCTAGGCTTATTTATCGTTTATTCTCTCCATCCAGATTGTCATACTTCATATAGGCGATGCTTTATTTATTTTGATGAGGATTATTAGGTTGTTAGAAATCGAGCTTGTTTCGCAGAAGAAGAGCACACACTAACACTCCGTTGTCGATAGAAATAATGCCTAAAAGCATGATCTAAAATCGCACTCTTTCGATGGTTCAGGTCTAAATGGTGGGTTTGCAATCATCTTTCTACATCCTAAGGGCATGCCACAATGAAAACGCCGCCTACTCCGCTGCACTCTTGAACGAGATGTATGAGTATACCATCATCGGTAGTCTGTGTCTAAGTAGAGGCTGGATCCCTTCAAATCCGACGTCCTAGAAACCTAGTGTGCCTGCATAACATAAAAAAAGAGAGAAAAAGAAGAAGATAGAAAGAAAATAAATAAATAAATAAATAAATAAAGAAGCTCGGAAATGAAACAAGTATCCTAGTTTACTCTACGTTTAGCATTTGTTAGAAGTCTTGTTTGGTGGAGAGAGTAAAGGTTGCTTGTTTAGTTTGCCTTTGATTTGCTTTCTCGTAGGTAGCCTTGGTGAACCTAAGATGAAGATTGAAAATTTAATTAGGTCGAATTTGCTCTCGACTTGCTAGTTGATCGGTTATGTTCGCTTTAGCGAGAAAGAGGAATTCTCGGTTTTCGTATACCCCAAGTGTTCCACGTTTACGTTTGCTTAGGGACAAGCAAACATTCAATTCTAGGGGATTTTGATCATCTCATTTTTACACGTATTTCTCGCATGATTTTATAGATGTTTATGATATAGATGCGATGTTTACGTATGATTTTGTATCCGTTTTACTCGTTTTCGTATTTTTTTAGATTTCAATGCGAATTTGATTCATTTCGAAGCTAAAGAACGTATACGGGACAAAGTACTAGCATCGAGGATCGTAACGAAGCAAATGAGATGAAGTGCATTGCACGACCGGCATGGAGTGCAACCACCTGCACGACTGTGCAGTAATAGCAGCCCGACTAGGCCCAATAGAACACAACATTGCATGACCGTGCAGGAACAGCAGCACGACCGTGCACAAATAGTAGCACGACCGTGCAAGAACACCAGCCCGACCGTGCTCAGAAGACAGATTGCACGACCGTGCACCAACCTCAGCTCGACCGGGCTCTTGAAACAGAAACAAACCCCGAACACTCAGCATAGCCCGGGCAGAGGTGAAGCACGACCGGGCTCATGAAACAAATAGGTGCACGATCAAACTCCAAGCACAGCCCGATCAAGCTCAAGAGACAGCAAACACGGTCGAATGTTCAGCACGACTCGGGCATGTATGAAGCCCGACTGATCGTCCATTGCCTGAGGTGCTCGATCGGGCTACACATGCTGCACGATCGGGCATGGAGATGCGCGGAGCTGCAATGCAGAAAAGGAAAACTTTGGCCGACTTAAACACAAAAGGCAGATCACGAGAGAAGAATGGAAAAGAGTCAGACAAAGAGGAAATAGGAAGAAAACGAAGAAAGAGAATAAGAAAGAAGAAGAAAGAGGTAAAAGGAAGAAGATTAAATCGGTTCCAGATGTTAGACACAATGGGGACATAGCAGAATTGCAGAGAGAGTTGTAGAGAGAGACATTGGTTCGTGAGTTCTTGGCAAGAGACATTCAAGGGCATTAGAGATCAATTTAGGACTTTGGTTTCGTTTGGTTTTTATGTTCTTTGAACTATGTCTTTCGATTATGTTGTTTTTTTCGAATGCATGAGCGAGTAGTCGTTTTGTTCTAAGAGAAGGGATTAGCCCATGGCTATCCCGGAACCACTTTGATTTATCTTTGAATGCAATTTTCCGTTTTCTTTTATCTATTCTTTATCTGAGTGCTTGATTGACTTGTATTTGTGAAGACCATGTAGATGCATGTTTTAGGGACTTAGGAGAAGGACCGAAAGGAGAATTCTAATTCTGGATGATCAAGTTTAGAACAACTGAGGTTAGACCACGAAAGTAGGGTAGTAGCGGTTGAGGGTAAAACAAATGAATCATAGAACTTATGGGTTTAGTTCAAGGTATTAGCCACGAAAGTAGGGGATAACTTGAGTAGATCACGTGTCTATTCCTTGAGAGAGGGTAGATATCATATTAGGATCGTCTGCCTGAGATAACTTGATTGGGATTGCATGATTAAATAGGTTGATTGTTGGTTTCGGTAGTCTTGTGATGAAACCGGATTCCTAGAATAGTTTTCTCATTGTTAAGAACTCGTTAGTTTATTGTTTTTAGTATTTCATTCTTAAAACCAATATTTCGTTCGTTTGCAAATTTGATTCGTAGTCTGAGTTTAGGTTGTGTTTAGTCCCTATGGGATCGACACCTAGAGTACTACACACGTGTCGTGCACTTGCGGGTAATTTAGGCTAATATTTGTTTAACTTGGAACGTATCACGGAGAAGGGAGTGGGACATGGCTTAGGATGCAGATAAGAGCGGGACACGGCTCGGGGCATGGAGAAGAGCGGGACACGGCTCGGAACATGGAGAAAAGCGGGACACGGCTCGGGACATAGAGAAGAGCGGGACACGGCTCGAGACACAGAGAAGGGAACGGGATGCCGCTCGGGACGCGGAGAAGAGCGAGACACATCTTTTCTTCTTAACATTCCTCCTCAAGCTTAGGCGCTCAAAAGAAACATAAGTGAAGCCTCACTAAAACCTTTTCGAGGAAAACCCAATTGGGACAAAAAACCCGACAAAGGAAAAAGAGTAGAACAGATTATGAGCTCGAGGGACGATCGACTAAGCTTGAATGCGATGCCTTGGGACTGAAGATATCAATGAGGTCGATCCGATAATGGAGATCTTTGCAGACTTTTTCACTTGTGGCTTTGGTGAAGACATCGACCAACTGATATGTGCTTCTTGTGTATATGAATTCAATGATGCCATCTCCTAGCTTCTCTCGAACAAAATGATAGTAAACTTCAATATGTTTTGTTCGTTCGTGGAACACCGAGTTGGATGCAATGTGAATTTCCACCTGATTGTCGCAATGAAGCACCGTGGCTTGTGAAGGTTCGAGGCCTAGATCTTTGAGGAGAGCCTGGATCCAAATGAGCTCACATGTTGTATTTGCCATAGCTCGATACTCGGCCTCAGCGCTGGAACGAGAGACCACTGATTGCTTTTTTGCTTCTCCAAGTGACAAAGTTCCCCCGACAAAGGTATAGAACCCCATCGTTGATTTCCAGTCTTTGCTGTCATCGGCCCAATCTCCATCAAAATATCCAATGAGACTAGTGTCGTTATTTTTACTCATTAGTATACATTTTCTTGGAGCGTTCTTGATGTATTATAGGATTCGGTCCACCATTTTCCAATGTTGTTCCTTTGGAGCATGCATATACTGGCTAACCTGATTCACAAAATAACACAAGTCAGGTCTTGTTATCGTGAGATATATTAGCTTACCGAAAAGGCGCCTGTATTGTTCTATATCATGAAATGGTTCCCCCTCACGCAAGTCTTTGTATTTTTCTTCAATGGGGGTCTTGGCCGGCTTAGACCCGAGTGTACCTGTTTCATTCAAAAGGTCTAAAGCATATTTTTCGTTGAGAAAGAAATAAAGTATCCTTAGATCTAATTACTTCAATTCCAAGAAAGTACTTAAGTTCACCTAGATTCTTTATATCAATGTTTATTTAGAAAACGTTTAACACTTTCTATTCCTTTATTATCATCACCTGTTATGATGATATCATAAACATAAACTAAGAGAACTATGATATCAGAATTGATTCGAATGATGAACATGGAATGATCAGCTTCACTCATCTTAAAACCATACTTTCGAACAACATCATAGAGCCTAGTGTACTAAGCTCGTGGGGACTGTTTTAGTCCATTGAGAGCTCCCTTTAGTTTGCATACAATTGCTTTTTTGGCTTGGAGGCCCGGGGGAGGTTTCATATGGATCTCTTCCTTTATTTTCCCCTGAAGGAAAGCATTTTTAACATCCATCTGCCACAAACTCCAATTAAGGTTAATAGCAATAGAAAAAATAATGCGAACATAATGAAGTTTAGCAATAGGAGCAAAAGTCTCATTATAATCTTCCCCATACTTCTGATTATACCCTTGCGCTACAAGGCGTGCCTTGTAACGTTCTACCTCACCATTACTTTTATATTTGATTTTGTATACCCATTTGCTTCCAATGGGCTTCTTTTCTTTAGGAAGAGGGACAAGGTCCTATGTTTTATTCTTGTCTAAGGTTGCTAGCTCCTCAACCATGGCTTCCTCCCATTCTGGCTTCCTTTTGGCTTCTTTATAGGTCTGTGGCTCGATATCCATGTCAATTTTACTAAGAAAAGCTTTATGATCATTAGAGATAAATGCCAAAGAGACAAAATTTTGAATCGGATGTTCGGTTGCTATGCCACTGAAATATGATGTTTGGTTGCCACACCATCGAATAGGATTGTGAATCCATTCCGAGATTGGTCGCCTTATTCTAGTGCTTCTCCGAGGCACTGTCTCATTTAAAATCCTTCTTTCAACTTCATCGATGTTATGATCATCATTTTGGTTATGATCATGGTTTTGATCTCGATTCTCATAATTTAAGGCCCTAGTTTCCTCCTCATGATTTTGCTTTGAATATGTGATCTCATGATGGCTTTGTTGTTTGATATTTCTTTATCATTTTGGTCTTCATGACGTTCAGGTACACTTGGCAGAGGACATGTTTCATTGTTAGTTTTTGAAATTGAATTTACTAAGTTTCTAAGGGACAAACCTATATCATTTGGTTCCGAGATTCCTTTAATCTCTTCCCACTTGATTTTATCATGAAAGCTCTTGTCTTTGAGAAACATAACATCTCGAGACACTATTACATGTTGAGATTTTGGATCGAAACACTTGTAGCCTTTTTTATTTACTGAGTATCCGATGAACATGGCTTTAGTG
>CM071871.1:28288431-28305293 GCA_036759665.1 Gynandropsis gynandra | reverse complement strand
GACATGCGGTCATGACTGCATCGGACCAAAACCTTTTAGGAACATTCTGATCGAACATGATAGTTCTCGAGACTTCCATTAGGTGCCTATTCTTCCTCTCGGCCACTCTGTTTTGTTGCGGAGTATAGGGACACGAGGTTTGGTGTGTAATGCCTTGTTCTTCAAGGTACATACGAAACTGAAGACTAGTATACTCTCCACCATTGTCAGTCCTTAGACATTTTATTTCAGCATCATATTGAGTTAAAACATGCTTATGAAACTTTACAAACACATCATAAACACAACTCTCAGACGAGAGAGTATAAAGCCATGTAAACTTTAATTTTTCATCGATGAAGGTTACAAAATATTTCTTTTGATCATGAGAAACACATGGAGCTGTCCAAACATCAGAATGGATTAGTTCACAACAGTTTTTATAAACCGAAACAGAGTTTGGAAAACCTTGTTTTACGTGCTTTCCTAAGATGCAAGCTTCATATGCTTCATGTTTTTCTTTAAGATCAGGAAAAATGATACATAGAAATTTGCTATGAGGGTGTCCAAGTCTCGCATGCCATATAGAAACTTTACCAATATTTGAATTTGATAGAAACACGGACTCAGGATTACAATACATAGACTCAAGAACATAAAGACTATTGAGGAGCTTTCCTTTACCGATTACTTGTTTGCTTTTAATACCCTGCATCCAGAATGAGTTAGAATCGAAACAAACATAGCAATTAAGGTCTTTTGCAAGCTTTTGGACAAAAATAAGATTATTAGAAAACTTTGGAACTAAGAGAGCCCTTGTATCATGAGTCTAAGCTTAAGCTTCTCTGTTCCTTTAATTGGAACACCCTCCCCATTCGCAATAGAAACAAAGCCACTATGAGGTTTTTTATCTTTAAGCAAGTCATGATTTTTTTTTATCATTTGATTTATAGCTCTAGAATCTATTATAATATGGTTTCGAAAAACAGAGAGAGCAGAGGTAACATTACCTCTCACTTTATCTACTTTGTTTGTTTGATTTCCTAACTAATAATTTAGAAAACTCCTCAAGGTCTACCTTAGTGACAAACTCGGACTCAGAGGCCATATTAGCCTTACCTTGGCCATCAGGGATTTTGTTCTTCAAATGGGGGTGAAGGATCCAACACCGATCCTTTGTATAACCTTTCTTTTTGCAATGCAAACAAGAGAACTGCTTTTTGAAAGGCTTGATAGAAGTGGCTTGCCCAGAGGTACTTTTAGAGACATTAGCATCCTCGGTCTTTCCTTTAAAGAGACGGAGTTCTCTTTCCTCCCTTTTAATCATCCTACAAACTTCGTTAAACGAGGGAAACTCGTTTTGGCGAAGTATGTGATGACTAAGGTTGTTGTATTTGTCGTCGAGGGAGAATAAAAGACAAAAGACCTGATCCTGGTTCGCTCTTAGAGCAATTTCCACAGGATCCACAGCCTGGCTTAAAGGCTTTCTCTCTTGCTTCAGATTATTAAGGTCTTTCTTTACTTCATACACACGACTAAGATTAGATTCATTGCCAAAAACTTGTTTTAGCTTCCCAAAGCTCCTTAGGAGACTCTATGTGCCCATATGTACGAAGTATATGAGATTCAAGGGAATTTTGTAAAACAACCAAGGCAGTGAGTTTATTTTGTTCCCATTTTTCTGATCCGACACTTGAATCTATCGGTTCACATCTGATCCTGTCACAAAACCCCAAAGACCTTGCATGCCAAGATTTGCCTTAGCAATCTTCGTCGAAATGGAATAATTGTTTCCATTGAACGAGATTGAGATGCTTTTGGTCGAGTCCATGACAAGAGATCCGAGCAAATAAAGGGAAACAAAAACAGAGAGATTAAAAAAATTGACCGAAAACAACTTTTGAAAGAGAATAGATTTCAAAAGAAACAAAATCAATCATAACATTTTGAAAGATTCGATCACCGCTCTGATACCATGTAGAATTTGTGGAACAAAGATCAATCAGCGGAAGAAAGATAGAAAAACTAAGAGCGAGCGAAAGATCGAGAGAATTAGAGAGAATAAGAATAACTATTCTCTTATGTATTTCATTAGAACTAAAAGTTCCTATTTATATAGGTACAAAGGGTGAAAAACAAGGAAAATACAAGTACACATGAACGTATAAGTTTAGATGTAAATTGCATGAGCTGGAGTGATCAACAAGGCATATGAGATCGTAGAGGTCATAAATAGGCTTGACCAGGTTGCAGGACGCTGCTCGGGACGCGGAGAAGAGCAGGACGCAGCTAGAGACACGGCTCGAGACGTGGCTCGGGACTTAGAGAAGAGCGGGACGCGGCTCGGGATGCGACCTTTCTTCTTAACAGATATCACACGCAAAAATCTTCTCAAATGCTTTACATGACATATTACATAAATGTATGTTTGGAATTTGCATAACAAACTATTACATCGAAATTACAAAGATAATATTTCATAAAATTAATAGATATATCTATTTATATATTTTACTTAATTTTATAATATTTTTTAAGATTTATAAAAATGTCAACAAATTAACTCATTCAATAATATCGGAAAATATAAGAGAAAAACATGGTTTATTTAAAACTATTTTCCGATGTTAATATATTTATTAGACAAATGAATGATATTTATGGAAATAAAAAAATATTATTAATTTTTTAAATATTATATATATATATATCATTATTTATATACTACATTGATAAAAATATTAAAAATTATTGAAAAACTTGAAAGGTAAATTTTGTTATTTAGGAATACAAAAACGATTTATATATTATAAATTATCATCATTAAATAATTTTTATCCTAAATTAATAATTTACTTTGCAAATATTTAATTCAAAATTTTAGTAATTCTGCGTTTGAAATACAATGCAAAACAACACAATTTTAAAATATTCATTATATTGGAAAGTAAATATTTCTTTTTGTTGTATCATGATTTCTCGATTTATGCCTATTATGTATTAGGTTCAATTTGGTCGATTGTTGTTATAACGTCGTTAATGCTTGCAACAAACGAAGATGATTTAAGATCCCTTTGTATTCCTTTGTAAACATACATATTCAGAGATAATGCAAATCAAGATGCACATAGAGAATCTAGGGGATGATAAATTTGGAGAACCATATTCGAAAACTAATTCAAAATATGAAATTATAGAATCTGGAAATAAAAATCAATACATCGAATTAGAGGAAAAGAAGAAACTTATTGATTGTAGAGGTAATTAAATGGGAAGATGGAATATGAAAGACAAATTCATATGGAAAATCGAAAAATAAAAAAAGTTGGAGAATATATAAAACAACTAAAGTTTCATTTCCTTGCATCCAAAATATATAAAACACCGAAGAAATTACATGTGAATCACATGTTTTCTTAATTTTATTTTCATTAAGGTTTATGTATATGAACATCCAAACATATTAGAAATAAAAATATTGTGTAATAAACAAAACTTTTATCGGTTTTTTGGTGTATTGTATTGTTATTTTATTACGACGTACATGAAATTTATATTTATATTTAAATATTTTATGAGTATAGAAATTTCAATTTAGTGAAGCCCACTAAAATCCATAAATTCTTTGTATTAATTTAAATATTCTAATTTTAAAAAAATATAATTATAACATGATTTTTTATAAACAATATAAATAATAGTATTTAATGAGATTTTTCTCTAGATTTTCGAATGGATGCATTCGCTAAATGTAATGAATTCTATTTTATAATTTATCATGTTCACTTGCTTTATTTGTGTAAATAAATCTAAAAAACACTTTTATTTTTTATTACACCATAATTATAAATATATAATTATATATCATTTCGCACATCCTCGATCTTATTCTAAAACTTATTAACGATAATTCTTCTAACATATCCATAATTACACATTAATATAAATTATTTAAGATTATAAATTTCATGTTACTTCTAATTTAATATATAAATTGTTCTGATGTATACATTTTAAATTGCGAAGATATTATGAACAATTCACAATGTTAGTTTATATTACATATCATAAATCAATTTTTTAAAATTTTACATTTAAATAAATATTCATGAATTTGTATTGTCCGATATATATATATCTAATGTCATGACAATGTTTGAATTAATGAATTATATACAATATTTATAAAAACTATAATTTAATTATAAAAATTCATAGATTATCATCTAATATAAAAAAAACTTGAGTTTGTCCCAAAAATATAGCATAACAATTTCTATTAAAGATAAAAAAAACATTAGCAAAATAAATGAGATTTTAATGGCTCACATGTCGTGAACATAATAGTTAGAACTATAAATTTTAGTTTAATGAAATATTAACAATTTAAAAAAAAGGAAAAGACCTATTTGTTGTGAACTATCTCACTTTAATCATATTCCCGTGAATTTTATCTCTCATCCTATTCCCCACTGAACTATCATTACTCATCCTATTCCCCCATAAACTTTAAAAATTCATCATATTTCTCTCTTCGTTAACTTTTCTGTTAAATATTTTTAAAACGACCAATTCCCCCTAAACTATAGCACTTTAATCATATCCCCCCTGATTTTTTTTCCTCATCCGATTCCCCCCTAAACTATCGTTACTAATCCTATTCCCCCTAAACTTTAAACATTCATCATATTTCTCCCGAACTATTTAACCTCTAGCCTATTTCCCGCCGAACTATATGACTTCTAACATATTCCCCCTAAAAACAAATTCTACATTCAACGTATTTTCAAAATTTTGGTTATTATAAACGTAACATATTTTCTTTAATAGTAACATATTTTTAAATTATGGTTATTATAAATGTAATATATTTTCTTTAATATTAATGTATTATTAAATTTTGGTTATTATATTTAGATTTTTATGACTGATAAAAAATATTAAAATAAAATATTTTAAATTAAAAAAATACTAAAATATGTGCAATATGAATGAAAACACACAATTCTAACAATTATAAAATGACAAAAAATATAACATGAATGAAAATACTTACTGAATTTTCTAGTTTCCCACAGCTAGAAATAAAATCAGGCTCGTTATAACTCGAAAGGTATGAAACATTTAGTTTGGAATATTGCTTCGGACATTTGGTTTGAAATATTGCTTTCAACAATATTCTAAACCAAATGTTTCATACCTTTCAAGTTATAACGAGTCCAATTTTATTCCAAATCATGTTATATTTTTTTATCGTTTTGTAATCGTTAAAATTTTTTTATTTTTTATTTTAATTTAAAGTATTTTTAATATAATATTTTTTATCAATCATAAAAAATATTAATATGATAACCAAAATTTAATAATACATTAATGTTAAAGAAACTATGATACGTTTATAATAACCAAAATTTAAAATTATGTTACTATTAAAGAAGATATATTACATTTATAATAACCAAAATTTTGAAAATACGTTGAATGTACAATTTGTTTTTAGTGGGGAATATGTTAGAAGTCATATAGTTCGGGGGGAAATAAGCTAGAGGTTATATAGTTCGGGGGGAAATATGATGAATGTTTAAAGTTAGGGGTGAATAGGATTAGTAACGATAGTTTACGGGGGAATCAGATGAGAAAAAAAGTTTAGAGAGAATATGATTAAAGTGTTATAGTTTAAGAGGAATATGATTAAAGTGCTATAGTTTAGGGGAATATACTGTTTTAAAATAATTAACAGAAAAGTTAACCGAAAGAAAATATGATAATTTTTTTAAATTAAGGGAAAATAGAATGAGTAATGATAGTTCAGGAAGAAATAAGATCAGAGAAGATGAGAGAAGATGAGAGAGAAAGTTCAAAGAGGAATAGAATTAAATTAATAATGTTTGAGGGGAATAGACTTTTTTTCTTAAAAAAATTAAACTATACTAGGAATACTATCCGCGTGATGCGCGAGTTTAAGATATATTCTACTATATATTAAAATATTTTAAATTTAAATTTATTTTTTGTTATATAAATTATATGATATAAACAGTTTAAATAAATAGAATCATTACAAATAATTTCTAGAAGTTTAATATATACAAATATATAATTGTTATACAATTAAATACTTAAATTTTGAATTTTTATTTCAATATATATCTTTATCAAAAGAAATTTTTAAGGTATTTAACAAATACTAAAGTGAAATTGCGATAAATATTCTTCGTCTAAACAACAAACATATATATATATATATATATATTACGACATGAAACTCAACATGATAATATTAAAGATATTGTTCAACAACTTTTGTTAACACTTTATATTACTGACAAAAAGTTTTTATCTAAACATTATAAATATCGTTAAATAACTCTTTAAATGATTATTTCTATTTAAATGACTACTTCTACTTCTACGTTTCCTAACTGTTTCTCTCAACCCATTTCATGAGCTATTCAAATATTTTCTAATAATTTTGAGTATTGGATATTATATGTTGGATTATAATGATAAACCTATAATTATATTTCATGTGAATTTATAAACAAATTATGTATTATATTATTTAATATTTTTATTTTTATATAATAGATTAAATATTTTTATAATTTATATTTAAATAAAGTTTTATAATTAATCCAAATATTTTTAATAGAACATTTTTAGTTAATTATAAATCATTTATGATATTCATGAACAATTTCAGTATATAATCATTTTAAGATAATTATTTTTCTAAAAATATTTCTTTCCATAATTGCTCCTTGTAACATATCATATATTAAATAATTATTATTCAATTTAAATGTAGTATAAGTAAAAATATTATAATAACTAACAATGTCGTTGATAAATACAACTATGATAGCGATCAACAAATTCTAATGAAATTGATTGTGTTATTTTTATATCCTTATAAAAATTCCTATCATACTTTACTTGCACGATGTCATTCGATAATAACAACATAACCTTTTCATAAAATATGTTCGATTAATTTTTTACACTTTCTGAATCTAGAAAATCATAAGAATAAGTTTCTTGTACAATTTTATATTTTAATTGTATTGATTTAAGACTATAATCAATTGGATGAAATCGACACCTTTTCTTGGATTGTGTTGTGTTCTTCTTTATCATTGACGAAGTTGAATTTTATCTATCTCTTCTTGTATATTCATATAAAATTATAATTTTATATAAATATTTTAAGTTTATGTATGTAAATCCAAATTTTAAATTTTAACCATTTCATAGAAAGACTAATCCTTTCGAATCATATACTTTTCTATTATTATTTTTTAATTCACAAATCTAATATCATTATACTAATAAATGTATAAATTTTATTTTTTATATTATTTGTTTACCTTAATATCTTTAAAATTCTATTAAATTTAGTATTTGATAAAAAATGCAATTATTTTGATAACACAAAATGATAATTAATATAGAATAAAAAACAAAAAATTACTTTGATGATATGGAAGTTTGAGAAAAGAGAATGCATAAAAAATCAATATTTGTTAATTATTATTTTGTTCATGTTTAATAATTTGCGAAATTTTATTTCAAATAAACCTATTTTATTTATTTATACTAAATTTTATTTCAAATAAATATATAACATTTTTGGTTGATTATTATTTATTAATTTTTAATTTTTTATTTATTTACATATATTATAACTAAAATATTCTCTAAATTAATATAAATATTTTGTGTTTCTTTAAAATATTAATATTACTAATATATAATTCATTTAAAGTAATTTATGAATGTCGATTAATGTAAAATAAAAACAAAAAAACTTTGATGTTGTGGAAGCTTGAGAGAAGAGAATGCATGAGAAGACTCCAAATTGTTGAACTTTTAATATATAGATATTTTCTTTATTTACATGTATAATAACTAAGATATCCTCTAATGTAATATAAATTTTTTGTGTTTATTTAAAATATTAATTTTACTAATATATAATTCATTTTAAGTAATTTATAAATGATAATTAATATAGAATAAAAAACAAAAAATTACTTTGATGATATAGAAGTTTGAGAAAAGTGAATGCATAAAAAATCAATATTTGTTAATTATTATTTTGTTCAAGTTTAATTTTCAAATAAATCTTTTTTATTTATTTATACTAAATTTTATTTCAAATAAATATATAACATTTTTTGTTGTTTATTATTTATTAATTTTTATTTTTTTATTTATTTACATATATTATAACTAAAATATTCTCTAAATTAATATAAATATTTTGTGTTTCTTTAAAATATTAATATTACTAATATATAATTCAATTTATGAATGATAATTAATGTAAAATAAAAAACAAAAAAAGACTTTGACGATGTGAAAGTTTGAGGGAAGAAAATGCATAAAAATCCTCCAAATTGTTGAATTTTTAATATATAGATTCGTGTTGGAGTCCTTATAGGATTCCAAACTCTTTCCTAAATTGCCACATAGATTGCTTCGGTGTCTTAACCAGAGTTCATGAAACTGAACATTGAATATATAAGATTTTGTAGATTTTGTACATTAGAATATAAAACATTTTGTATCACAGTGTCTCAACATATATTTATATTATAAGCTTAGGTTTAATCGTTATTTCTTACATTTGTTTTTTCTGATTTATAATAAATCATATTTTGAAAGAGGACGTAAAGAGAGCCAAAATGGCATCAAACAAGTTGCCAGAGAGTAATGCCTTCAACAACTTCTGCTTCATTGGTGTGTAAGGTGGGTACCTGAGAGCCGAGTCCCCAGAAAAGCTTCTGTAAAGAATTCCTTTCTTGTGACTGAATGTATCGAACGAGAATTTCCCGTGGTATGCGCCGATCCCGCTCTCTCCAACGCCTCCAAAGGGTAACCCATCTACTGTTACCTGCAAAAGTAAAGTCCGCAAGTAGTAGAGTTTAAGCACGTATGCAAAAAAATACAAAAAAAAGTTATAATTTTAGTGACTAAATGTTCTCTAACATTGCTGAATTCTGAAGATGGACACAAGGAAATGTTTGAATTCTTCTCCTAAGGTTTCTTCAATTCTTGATTTTCAAGTGAACTCAAATAGTGAATCCCTTTTGAGCGCTAGAAAATTAGGCAAAAAAATGTGATTTGTTTTCTTCAAAATGTTATTTTTCAATCAGTTCTATTTTGGTTTATTCTTCAGAGCACAATATAGATTTTGTGGAATCGTCCAGGGACAGATGATTTACGTGTAGGACAGTGTCGTTGATTCCCATTCCTCCTGCGGAGACGTTCTGCACAAACTCCTTCTTCAACTGCTCATTGTTAGAGAAGAGATAAGCTGCTAATGGCTTCGGCTTTGATGTTATATACTGAAAACTCTCCTCAATCTTCTCAACCTACAGCCAAAAACAAGGAAGAAATAACATTGAAGTTCATAAAGGATTCACAAGAGGCCGTATTGAATATTCACCTAAAGAGAATGGTTACCGTAATTATAGGAAGTAGCGGTCCAAATATCTCTTCCTGCATCATTGAAGAGCCCTCTGGAACATCGAGCAGTATTGTCGGAGACATTTGTCTGCAATGTGAATACAAAGAAAACATGTTATGCGGTAACAGGTTCTGAAGTATGTATAAAACGAGGAAATGTAGCAAGAAGCAGATTCTTACAGCTTCTCTTCTTTTGTCTGACCCCCGAGGACGATTTTGTCGGAAACTCCGTTCTCTTTCAACATAGACTCTAACCGTTTGAAATGGAAAGAACTCACGATACGTGCTAAGTCCTTTGACTCCAACGGATTCTCCCCGAAAAATGTCATCACTTCTTTCTTCAGAGCTTCAATCTAAACAGAATATCAGAGGGGTTTGCATCAGCATGCTAAGTAATAACATAAGCGAATCTTCTTTGTGCTAGGTGCGTAGTTTTACCAACTTTGGTGCAAAGTCTTTGGTTGAGATAACGTAGTCTACTCCGATGCAAGCTTGTCCATTATTGCACGCCCATTTTCCCGTTATAATCCTCCTCGCAGCAACCTCAATTACATCAGTACTATGAGAAAACCAAGCAGCCAATTCACACTTTTTAGCCGTTCCATATTTTAGATAGAGCACTTCACCATACTTCTAGATTAACATCTGAATGAACAACAGCGGGGCACTTCCCTCCGAGTTCAAGAACTACTGGAGTAAGGTTCTTTGCAGCTGCAGTCATGACAATTCGACCAACTCGTGCGCCACCTATATAACGGAGATTCATAAGGTTCTCAAAGAATCCGAGGAAATTTTCTGAAACGGCTAAGAATTAGTGTAAAAAACATAGATGGCCAACCGGTGAAGAATATTTTATCCCATTTCTGCTGTAGAAGTGCCGTTGTCTCAGGGACACCCCCCTCGATAACCCTTACCGTTGTACTGTCCAGATATTGATTGAACAACCTTGCTAAAAGAGACGATGTTGCCGGAGCGATTTCTGAAGGTTTTAGCACAACGACGTTACCAGCTGCAATAGCTCCAATGACCGGATCAACGGCCAATACTAGAGAAAACCGAGAAACATCAAGATTCATATACTTGTTTTGGTACGCGATTTTGGAATATTATGTGAGAATTGATGGATTAACATAACACTTACGAAAAGGAAAGTTCCACGTTGAGATAATCAACACGATGCCCAGAGGCTCTGAAACTATTTCTGCAGAGGATGGAAACGTTGTCACCGACGTAGTGACCTGAAAAAACATCTCAGAGCAGACTAGTGTTTCAGGCCTGAAAAATATTTCTACCTTCCAAGGAATAAATAGAGACAACAATTACCCGTTCTGGGGTCATCCAATTCTTGAGCTCCTTCAGTGCGAACATACATGATGATTTTGTATTTGAAATCTGATTCAAAAAACAACACATATGTATATTCATTTGAATGGCTCTGTACTAGCATTGATCTGGCATAACAAGAATCGTTAACCTTGTCATGTGCTTGTTAATACTTAATAGCAATGCAAGTAGATGAATTTAACTGTAGGAAAATCCAAATCAAGATAAAGATAGGACGCTGTTAATGAACCTCAGCAAGAAAGGCTTCAAGTTCGGGTTTGGAAAGATCATCATGCAAAGCTTTGGAAATGTCTTTTTCGTTCTCATCGATCATTCGGACGATGTTCTCAAGCTGAGTGATCCGCCACTCGTAGCTCTTCGTTGTGCCAGTTTTGAAATTCTTTTTGAGTTCTTCAATGATCGATATTACTTTTTCTCCTTCAAATGACGATTCTTTCTTCTCCACCGTAGATAGGTTTGCACAGCAAGTACTGTCTCAGGGAATGAAATCGTGGTCAAATCATTTGTAATCTAAGTACCACCTTACACGCTAATACACCTATCATATTTCCATCTCTCTAAAACTTTATAAATTCTAGGTCTCATGATCTTTCTTTCGAATACCAAAAGGAACATTTTTTTATCCGACATTTCCAAATTAAGAAAAAAATAATTGGGCGTTGATGCACAAGTGTGACAAACTTAAGACATAATGTGAGAAGAATCGGAATCTCACAATCTCAAAGAAGAAGATGAAGGGCACCGGTACGCGAAGGAGAATGGTTTGCAGCCATATCCACTGGATTTCAGAAACGGTTGAGCCGCGAGTGAAACGCCAGTTAACAACCTATACGCAATACAAGCAACAACAAGAGGTCATATACTTTTTACAAGCACGGTCTTCTTTTTCATTTTTTTTTCTTTACAAGCTCCGTTTTTTTCCTGTTGAAAGAAGAGAAATTACACCAAAGAAATTATTTGCACGTCATGAGAATGGAGTTCTAGAGTTGATATGACTCAACTAAATCTGCATTTCCAAGGAATTCAACACCCAATGGAGCATGAAATTCAAAGTAATTGTTCCATTCGTTATGCAGTATCAAAGCTTTTCGTTTTCCTTACAATCCAAGAACATGACATTATAAATATCCAAAGAAGATGAAAACATTTTAACAAGAAAATAAGGCAAAGATGAAAAAATTATCCTATATCTATCAAATCAAGCTTCAAATTCTTAGTGCTAATTATGTTGAAAATAGCCGTATCATGGGTTAATGATGAAGAAATGGCTGAAATTGGTCGCAGAAAAAAAGAGATATAAGAGGAACTTAATTTACCTTGTGGGGTTCAAAGTCACCGAGAAGCCAAGGCTTTTCATCTCTACAAGACTTTGTATGTTCAGTGTATTTTTTTTCTTTCAAGCTCTCGTGATATTTCCCGGGATGATGTCACGGGAGTTTCTTGGGCAAATGTGCAGGATAATTATCAGATATTTTTCTTGTTTTTAAGTGAAGGGTGAAACTGAAAGTGTGGTCCATGTAGAGAAATGTACAAGAGGAATGAGACACCAAAATGTTACGCAACCACACATTCTTTTCCAGACAACATTTCTACATGTGCTTTATTATTTCCCGTTTCTTTGGATTATTTTTATGTGATAAAAATTCAAATATCTACTTCTTTGTCGTAATGGTTTCTCATGGTTGATCTTAAATATAAATTTTTTTTCGGGCTATACTATTAAAATATTATACAATATAAATATATATAGGTCAATCTGTAAGATTAATATTTAATCATCATTATAGATTTTAATTATAAAATCCAACTACATGGTAACGTAAATTCAATGTGGATTATATAACAAATAAAAAATAAAAAATAAAAAATTTAAATGAATCTATGATTCCAATATCAATAGTATTTATTTATAAAATACTTTTTTCCTCCATGCATCTTAATTTGGCAGAATATCAGATATACTCTCGTAGGGCTAAAACGCTTTAAAAATACCCTTCCCTAAAATAATTATTTAATCGGAAAAAAATTGGAGAAAAAAGACAAATTTACCCTTAATTTTCCAACGTGAAAAAACCCGCATTCTGGATATTTTCGACGTGAAAAACTGTCAGACCGTGTCAAAACCAAGAAAGAACAAGTGATTTCGAACTTGAGAGGGATCAATTCGAAGTTGGCAAGAAGGAAATGGCTAGAATCAGCAGCTGTGGAGAAGAGAGCACGAGTCAATCTTCAATGGCGTCAATAAGTGTAAGTAGATCGATTTTTAGGGTTTTGTAGGATGTCGAGTTCCAAAATGGTTTATTGATTTGAAATGGGTGTGAGTGTCTATGAGTCGGTTGAATCTCAGTGAGTCGGTTGAGTCGCAAGAGTCGTGTCTCAGTGAGTCGGTTTGGGTCGCGATGGTCGGTTGAGCGTCGATTTCTAGGATTTTGCAGGCTGTAGAGTCCTGGAATGGTTTATTGATTTGAAATGGGTGTGATTGTCAGTGAGTCTGTTGAGTTTGAGTGAGTCGATTTGGGTCGCAATGGTCGCTTGAGCGTCGCAGGGAGTCTAAGGGTCGTTTGAGTCGGTTGTCTCAGTGAGTCGGTTTGGGTCACAATCGTTGCTTGAGCGTCGCAGGGGGTCTAAGGGTCGTTTGAGTCGGTTGTCTTAGTGAGTCGGTTTGGGTCGCATGGGTCAGTTGAGTCGCATGGGTCGGTTGAGTCAAAGGGTCGGTTGAGTCGGATAGGTCGGTTGAGTGGTATAGGTCGGTTGAGTCGCATGGGTCGGTTGAGTCGCACGGGATGGTTGAGTCGGTAGAAGTATAATGTATTCTTTAATTAATTGGTCATTTTGTAGGTGGCCCCAAAGCCGAAGTTTGTGTATGAATTCAAACACATGGGCAGAATGCCAAAGATCACCACCAAGTGTTATCCTCACGATACAATAACGAAGCTGAGAGGAATCTTAGATGAATACGAGTTGCATTACTTCGAGAAGGAATCGCAATTTAAGCATTTATTCCATTTCCAATGTGATTCCACATTGACTAAGGTTCAAATGTCTATCCTCCTAAATCACTCCGTGATTGTACGGAACAAGAAGGAGTTGTGGTTCGTCTTAAACGGTGTTCCCATCCGGTACTCTATAGTGGAGCACGCACTAATTTCCAGATTGAACTGCGGACCATATCCCAAAGGATGGGAGTCCAAAAGGGGTGATACATTCAGGCGGAAGTATTTCGGCCGTGGAAAGGTGACCCCCGTACAAATCATTGGAAAGCTTGTGAAGGCGAAGAATGACGAGGACCGAAAGAGGTTGGCAACTTTGTTATTGTTGGCGCAAGTTATGGCTCACAAGCCTTCATCAGACAACTCTATCAGCCATGATCTCATTGACATGGTTGATGATTTGGAATTTTGTGAAGACTTTCCATGGGGGCGTTACACATTCGACAAGATTGTGGATACTTGCCGCAAGCACGTTAGCGGGGAATCACCGAAACCAAAATGGTATTGTGGCGGTTTCATGATCCCACTAATGGTAAGTTGTATATATTATTCGAATAACTTGAATTTTTTAAGCAGTTCTTGGTGATCAAAAGAAGGGGAAAGGGAAGGGGAAGGGGACTAAGAGGAAAAAGAGCATGGGGGAAAAATGATAGAGCTTGAAGATGATGAAGCTGATGCTGAAGCTGATGTTGAAGGTGATGAAGAAAGAGATGGTGATGCTGAAGCTGAAGCTGAAAGAGAAGGCGAGGATGAAGATGAAGCTGAAGGAAAAGAAGCTGCAGTCTGGCTGACAATGGAACATAAATTAGTGAAGGAAATAAAGAAGTCAGAGAAAAGAATCATCAACGCTGTCAGAGATCTTCTAAGGGATGTCGGGTTTCATTTGCCTAATACAAAAGCAGAGGCGGCAAATCCCAAATGTGCTGAAAAGGCAAAATCAAAATCTGCCGAGATAGATGCGAGCACCGCAAACCAATCTTCCGGCAGTGTTAGAGATGATGAATTCCTTGAACGTTCATATCCAGCGCCTAACAAAGAGTCGGTTGAGTCAGAGTTTGAAAATGACTATGGAGATGGCTCAGAAGAGGATTTGGCAAACATTTCGAGATTAATTGAAAATATCGCATCTGCTTCTACCATTCCTCTAACTGAATACATTTCCAGAGAGGTTACTACAGTCGTTGCTCCAGATGAAGTTCCACCAAGTAAGTAATAAATAGTGAAAAAGTTCATTTGAGTCAATTTCCATCGACAGTCGGCAAGGGTCGCAAGGGTCGCATGGGTCGCAAAGACGCATAAGTCGCACGGTCGTATAAGTAGAAGGGCCGCATCTAATGAATGAAGTAATTTTATGCAGATGCTCCAGTGGTTACTGTCGATGAAGTCGCTGACGAGGAACCTACAGTCGGTCCTGTCGAAGAGGACGCCCCTAAGGAGGTTCCTTCCGAGGAACCTACAGTCGGTCTTAACAATGAGGCCCCCCTAAGGAGGTTCCTTCCGAGGAAACTGATAACACGTAAAGTGTATCAATTTTAGATTAGGTATTAGTATCATTTTCGCATATATTTCTTAGTTAGAGTTACATTTCTCATATGATTATTCTTTATATACGCCCATTTTGTTAGTTTTCAGGTTTTAAGGCGACAAGGCCTAAACGAGCGTAAAAAGGCGAATTCCTGAATCAAACCACTCAAATTGAAGATACAATTCACTCGGAGCCAAAATCAAGCCACTGAACTCAATGGAACACCCGAGCATCGAGCGGAAAAGAGCAAAATCAAGAAATGAAGAGTGCCCGCTCGGGCACTGAGGTCTACCCGCTCGGGCAAAACCTACGGGGTTTAATTGCAACACCTTGCACGACCCGGGCACGAAGACAACATGATCGGGTAACCATACCCGATCGGGCGCAACAAGGTACCCGCTCTGGCGTTAATTAATCCAGAAAATCCCTGAAAGTTTGCACGACTCGGGCTGTTCAACCACACGATCGGGAATCATTGCCCGATCGGGCTCAACACTCTACACGATCGGGCGCACCTCTGCTCGACCGGGTAAAACTACTGCCCGAACGGGCCGCCTTTCTCGCAACAACCTAGATCTAGAGTTTGAACGAGCGAATTAAAAGAACAGAACAGATCCAGACACAAGGGGGCGACGCCTAGAGCAAGGAAAGGCTTGGAAATCATCAGGAAAGGCTCGGGAGACACTAGAGAAGGAGAGAAGCATCAATCCACACATCGTTAACACAATAGGGAAGATCGAGACATCGAGTTTCCTAGGGTTTATCATGGTTAGGGATATCGGATTGTAATGGATGTACAAATTTATGCGTTAATGCTTAGATCTATGTTATTCATCTTGATATTCGATCCTACAATCAACATCGTAACGCTTACACTAGTGCTGCCCGCTCAGTAACATAGGAATTCATATTTTGCTGGAAGGTTAAAGTATGAATCCGGAACGGTTGAGTTGTAGGTTAAGTTCGATTAATGTGAATCTGACCGGTCGGTTAATCGACTTAGGAATTAGGATTGCGCTCGTAACGCTGCCATAGTACTGGTTAATTGCTGCTGGAAGGTAGGGTTGCACGTACTTATGGTTAGGAGGTCTAGGCTCGACGGATTCATTCCTCACTTTAGAGCAAGAATTTCCCGTTATCAAGATAATTCGATAGGTTTATGATCTTTAGTTGTTACATCCATACGATACCCGGTATCCCGACACTCGTAGTGTTCTTCATCGTCAAGTCTTCCGAAACCCTCTATCGTTGCCACCATTTAGTTTAGTCTTTTAGATATTTCTCACCACGCCATCATCTACTTCTCATCGTCTTAGTTTAGTTACATTCTTAGGATTGGCTGCATTAGTCCCTAAAGTTCGACCCTGGTAGTACACGAACTGTATACTTGCGGTGAAGTGGTCTAGGAAATATATTTAGCTTGATATTTCCGACATCAGAACCTACAGTCGGCCCTGTCGAAGAGGCCCCCCTTAAGGAGGTTCCTTCCGAGGAACCTACAGTCGGTCCTGTCGAAGAGGCCCCCTAAGGAGGTTCCTTCCGAGGAACCTACA
>CM071871.1:28266613-28278966 GCA_036759665.1 Gynandropsis gynandra | reverse complement strand
CCATGCGACCCTTTGAACCCTTTGCGACCCCTTTCCCATGCGACCCTTGGACCCATGCGACCCTTTGAACCTTTTGCGACCCCTTTCCCATCCGACTCTTGGACCCATGCGACCTCTTTACCCTTGGACCCCTGCAACGACCTTTGATCCCTTTGACCCCTCGATGAGACTCTGTGACCCAGTGCGACCGTACGACTCTGTGACCCACTCTGTCACCTTTGACATTGAAATAAATATGACTCGTTGAGACTCGTTTTCAATAATTGCAATAAACACAAGAGAAACACAAAAAACTCACTATACATACCTGGTTTTTCTGCTGAACGTGCTTAATTGCAAGCTTCTTTGTTGACAACAAAGGATTTCAACCTATTGGCAGCGAATCTGATGCCGATTTCAAGCTGCTCTCGTCGAATCTGTTGTGGTGTGGGGAAACAGTAATGTTCGCGCCACAGGAGAGAGAGAATTAGAGGTGCTCTAGAGGAGAGAAAAAAATTGTCGTCAAGGGTAATATGGGATTATCAATATTTTAAGAGTAGATTTGAAGTTAAAACTTTTTTTTTCAACCAAGGGTATTTTTGAAGCACTTAACCCTACAGGGATATTTTTGAAGTTCCCCTCTTAATTTTCGTCTAAATATTCAATAATTTATTAAAAGACTAGTAATACCCTTTAGAGTCGTATAGGTCAAGAGGTGGTATAGGTCAAGAGGGGGTCTTGTAATTAGTGAAATATCCTAGGTATTAATTATTTATTATAAATACAAATAAAGTGTTCAATTTTACATTAAAGTCTATGCATGCATTTAGTTTAGTAATGATAACTTACAATTAAAGTTTATGATTTACACTATAGTTTATATGTTTAAATATTATACGTGCCACAAAATATTATAACATTCTTTCACTTCGATCACGTAACGATTGATCAATCAATAAACTGAAAGCGATTTGTATTGGATACAACCACCATCCTTTGATTGAACACAATTGGTTGGATCAATGCATTCACATCTTATTTTGCAATGTGCTCCCTTTTACGTTTCACAACCGATCATTACTCAATACTTAAATGACAAAAAGTATGAATATAAATAAACTTATGTATGTTATCTCATTAACCTTTATGTGTAGAACAATCACAATGATAATATGACTAAACAATAAAATAGAACCACATATAACTTTGATTGAAGTCAAAGATAATAAATATAATGAACATAAAAAGTACATTAGAAAAATCAATGCTATAGCAAGGATGTTCACAAACTTGGCTTTCATGCAACTAACAAAAATAACCATAATGTGAGTAATCGTCTATAAAATTGATAAAGTACCTCCTTCTGCCGCAAGAAGGAATGTCAAAAGATCAACAAATGTTGGTTTTAATTAATTTTAGAAGGTGTAGAAGCTAAGTGATTCTTGCCGCAATTTTTTTATAATGAGTTTAGTTTGTTTTTCTTTAATACAGTCTATACAGACCCCTATATCACTAACATCAAATTGAGGTACATACCCCTTTATCACTAACATCATATTGAGGTAGATTTTTAATTTTTCATTAGCCTTACTAATCTTTATTTTCATATGTGATATGATATTTGAAAAAAAATATAATTTTCATTATTTGATGCTTTACGCTTAACATTCGTGTTACATTTAATATGAAATAGAGATTCAAAAAAATTTTCAAGACTGAATTGGTAAATATCATCAATTAAAATACCAAAACCATAAGGGTATTGATGTTTATTGAAAAATATCGAAAACAAACTTCATAGAAAACTTTATACATCCAATATTTCTTAACAAGTTTCTAGCACATTAGAAATAAAAAGACATATTCAAGATCCATGTGACAGTATTGAATCGTCTAGTTGTAATCTAGTCCTAATTAAGACCACTGCACAATAACCTACATATTAAATGTATTATTGCTCGATATCTTCATTCCTAGACTTATAAACCTACCTCTTGATATGACTATTCATATCAATCCAATACATTTGATCTAGCCTAACCCGATGTCTCAATCTGATTTAAACCATGCGACAAAAAATATTCACGAGATCCATTCACAAACTTCAAAATTAAAACATGCATTAAACCGTGGAGTTAAAAATAATTATTCCGACCATTGCGTTCACTAAATTTTGGTAAACAATAATCTAATCTTCAACAAGGATCAAATCTATGGATCTACATCTTAAAACTAAAGTACAATAATAGACAAGTAAAGAGAGAGTTTAGGATTGCTCTGTCGATCTCACGATCAGTCCTGTCATAACCTCGCCTTTAACTCGTTCTTATTGGTCTTTCAGTTCCCTGACGTAGTTTGGATAGCTTCTTCGCTCTTATGCATGATCCTGGAGTGTTTCGCTACCTTTGATCCGCTCTAGGACTGATGTCTCTCGTATTTTTTGGTTCATAAACGTCTTCCCTTTAATAGAGAAGATTTTTTTTTAACTTTAACAACTCAAAATTTTAACTTTTAAGTGAAACCGCTCAGCCGAGCTAACTTATGCTTGAGTCGAGAATTTGGTTATTTTTCACTTCTCCGAGAAAATAGGATTTGACTCTATTATTTCAGGTAGATCATTCGACAAAAATAATTTAAAAGTATATAAAAATATATGGCAAATTATAAAGCAAAATAGGTCTGATCAACGAGTGTCCAAGACCAATTAATAAGTCACAATGACCATGTGCTTTTTAAGTCCTCTTTTTGGGTTGTATCTTAACGAATATATATTAAATTTGGGAACTTTGAGTAGTCACACTAGAATGTAACCATTAGGTGCAATTAGAAACTTCTGTGTTAGGATGTGGGACATATGATCATGATTTGGTTGAACCCAATCAAATTTGTTTGTGGTCAGCTCATTCATAATGACGTCTACGATCGAATTTCCATCCAAATCCAATTGGAAATTGTCTTTAATTTTAGCCATGAATTTCTTAGCACTATGGCTGTTTAGGTATTGCCGGCTTAACACTTTATGCCATGGTAATTCTTATAAAATTGAAGTGCATATGTTAGGTCGCTCCTAAAGCCTTGTAATAAGACTTACCATCATTGAAGCTAGCCTCTTTCATGGACATGGTATTTTCATTGATTAACAATGCTAAGATCATTTCATTAACACCCAGATAGAATTGGATTTTTTTTGGACTAACTAACATAGTTTAGCATATTGAATTTAACCATCTTGTTGCTTAATGCCATTATGTTAAAGGAAGTGTTATGATAAGTTGTCCCACATCGGCTAGGACATGAACTTTGGGACTCATATATATGGTTGGACAATCCTAAACTCTTGAGCTAGCTTTTAGGATTAGTTAGGCCCAGCCCATATTTGATATGGTATCAGAGCTTGAGTGAAAATTTATTTCCTCTTCGAAACCCCTCTTCGAAACCCACCTTCATCTTCTTCGTTCGACCCTCCCGATAATCTCCTTCTTCACCACTATTAATCACCGATTTTGATTTTGACAAACCTACCTCCTTGTTAATCACCGGCTTCCTCACCGGCTTCACCGACCCAAAACCGATTTCGACCCACCGATTACCACCACTGCTAATCACCAAATTCGACCCCTCACCCGGAATCCCCGACGAATCCCCATGTAACCTAAACTCATAGAAACCTAGCTACCCGAACCCAGAAAATCGAAACCGAAAATTCTTCGAAACCGGCAATCCCGAAACCGACACCCAACTACCCGAACCCAGAAACCGACAATCCTCCAAACCTAGACTTAACCGGAACCGAAGTAACCTGAAACCTACCGGAAACCCAGCTACCCGAACCCAGAAACCGATAATCCTCCGAACCCAGACTCACCGGAAATCGACAAATCCTTCGAACCCAGAAAACTTGAATCCTATCGGAAACCCATCTACCCAAACCCAGAAATGGACAATCCTCCGAACCCAGACTCACCCAAAATCAACAAATCCTTCGAACCCAGCCCTCTACTGTTCACCATCGAACGATTTCCCCCTATGATCTGACAGCGTCTGACAACCCCGGTTTGGTTCTTTCTCAGCCTCTGCTTCGTGGTGACAATTACAATGAGTGGGAGATCAATATGCGTCATGCGCTCAAATCCCGTAAAAACATTGGCTTCGCTGACGGTAAAATTCTTCGACCCGCGGCTGATTCTCCTGATTTCGAGGATTGGGAGATGAACAACTATTTAGTTGATTTCTGGATTAAGAATGCCATTGAGCCGAAGCTTCGGTTCGTTATTTCTCATCGGAAAAAGCCTCGGATCTGTGGAATCATTTGTGCAACCGTTTTGCGGTGAAAACATGGCTTCGTATTCAACATCTTCGGACAGAAATTGCTCAATGTACTCAGCTTGATCTGAGTGTCGACGCCTATTATGGCAAATTGAGCCAAATCTGGCGGGACCTTCTCAATTCTCGTCCTCTACGAGTGTGCAAATGCGGGCATTGTACCTGTGATCTGGCGGCACAACAAGAACATGATCACAATGAGGATCGTGTGCATGAATTCCTTATGGGACTTGATCCCTCTATGTTTGGCGTTGTTCGATCTAACCTCTTGTCACGGGATCCACTTCCCGATTTAGATACCGTGTATAATGTTGTCTTGCAGGATGAAAGCTCACACACGGGACATAACTCTGAAGGTGTAACTATGGCTTTTGCTGTAAAAACGGGGTCTTACTCGCGAATACAATCTGAGGACAAGACAAAAATTCTGTGTTTCACCTGCGGACGTACTAGGCACACATCTGCTTATTGTTTTCAGACCCTCGGCTATCCTGAATGGTGGGGAGATAGACCACGGAATCGCATCAGCAGAGGATGTGGTTTTGTTTCTACAGTGGGCAGGAGTCGTGGCTCTCAACAAGCTGCTCAGAAGAATATGGCACAAGTTCTTTCGGCTCAGTCAGCATCGTCCTCACATTCATCTGTTTCTGAGGCTGATAGACAAACTGTGAGTGGAATCAATGATGAACAATGGAAATTTAGTTGCTCTACTTAATGCTTCAAATATAGGAGCAACACGAACGAACAATCATCATGCCCGGGCAGTGCACTTACCTCGGGACGACATGGCATAGACTTAATCCCAACCGGATAGAAGAAGGACACGAGCAAAGTGACTGATCCCTGCAAGGCGCACGACTATTCAATGTGATATACTCGAACAAACAACACGATGCAGGAGACGTCACACACGACGAAGAGGACTCCCACCTCGATGGTGATGACTAGAGCATTTAGGTCAAGCTCGAGACTTTAAACAAGTGCTTCTTGGGAGGCAACTTGAATTTCG
Source organism: Gynandropsis gynandra (assembly GCA_036759665.1). NCBI lineage: Eukaryota > Viridiplantae > Streptophyta > Magnoliopsida > Brassicales > Cleomaceae > Gynandropsis > Gynandropsis gynandra. The sequence goes on along the minus strand of CM071871.1, from coordinate 28,273,655 downwards.
TATCTGTTTTTATTTCTTTTCATTATCAGAACTTATTCTTATTCTTTTGCATGTATGTACTTGGTCAGCTATCACGTTGTATCGTATTCTCTCTTTTTGATTGTGTGATTCTTTTTCACACGTTCTCCTCTTCGTTATCATTCATTACGAAGGAGATGCGTACAACATTCAGCTGCAACACCAACTCGGGACAACAAGAATTCACAAGGTGCACACGTTCTAAGTTTCTTTTCTCATGTCTTGGTATTCAAGTTTCTCTCATAGCTTTTTAAAAACGATACATTGTTACGTTCAAGTCTGAGGGGAGTACTCTTCGAGTGACATGCATGTGATTAGGATTAGATGCTGAGTTTTTCTTTTTACATTTTCGTTATTTTCTTTAGGATTAGACGGATGTATATCTTGTACGAAATTCAAATTTTAATCATTTTTGTGAGAGTCGAATCGGGAACAATAGTCTAGGTTTGCTAAGAATGACTTTTTGATATCGATTAGTCTAGTGGTTGTGCATGAAGCCATGATTTATAGTTTCATTTTGCCCCTAAGGTTTAGTCTCAAATATCAATATCTCTGTGTATACCGTTCATTCTTTGCTTTGTCGGATAACTTTTTACCGTTCATTCTTTACCGATCATTCAATTTTATAATTCCACACGCTTATACTCCATTTTCAATAGAATAGGTTTCTAAGTATTTCGGATTTACATTGACATGAGTGCATTGATCTTGATGGTTCGGGTCTAAGTAGTGGGTTGAGACGTTGTTCTACTGTTTAAGGGTTAGAGTTGATGCAGGATCTCAATGGTTTAGCCTAAACAATTCTTCAGTGACGCAACCTCTTCACTCCGTTAAGGTTATAAAATCTTATGAGTGTGCCAATCAGCAACTTGGGTCTAAGTAGAAAGATGTCCTCTTCGACTTCGACGTCCTAGAAACAAAGTGCGGATTTTCAAAGAAAAAATTGTGGAAACCAAAAAAAAAGAATAAAGGAGAAAAGAACGAGGAAACAATTGTAATGATATCTCACGTAAGCATAGGTGATTGGTATGGAGATCGCTTGGACGTTGTCTTGGGGTTAATAAAATGAACTTAGGTTATGTGTAGGATTGCACGGCTTGTGACTTTCGATTGATAAAAGTCTGAACTAGGTACGCTTAGGCTTATGTTTGTGTGACACGTTGTTGTCCATCATGGCTGATTATTCGAAGTATTCGTGCTAGTATCTGATTGTTGTCTAGTTCTTCTTGTACTCGACTCTATTGCTCGAGGACGAACAAATGTTCAAGTCTGGGGAAATTTGATAACGCCTAATCCATCTTATTATTTTCATAATTCCCAGTGTAATTTTGTTACGATTCTTGGACTTTATCAATATCGAGCATAATTGAGGGCTTCTTCTATCATTTCTTGTGTTGTGCAGGAATAGAAGATATCTGAAGCAAACACAAGTAAATGCAACAAACCTACTGTTGAAAGTACAATTAAATTGTAAAGGAGCACGACCAGGCAACATCTTGCTGCACGACCGGGCATATGATAAAGCACGATCGGGTTGGAATGTAGTCCACAACATGACCAAGCAAATAATGATGCACGATCGGGGAGCAAACAAGTACATGCAGCACGACCAGGCAACAATCAATGCACGACTGGGCTGAAGAGGAAGACCACATGCACGGTCATGCAACAATCCAAGCACGACCGGGCTTATTATCCAGAAAGAGCCCCATAAGTATTGCACAGCCTGAGCAACTCTCATGCTCGGTCGATCACCTCTTTGAAGAGTGCGGCACGGTTGGGCTAGCTGCTGTACATAGTCAGGCATGGAGAGAACTAAAAAGCGAAAGTCATGGAGATTGGCACGTTGATCAGATTCAAGTTTGAACAACGATAATTATGAAAAGAACTAGAAGAGAGAGAGAGAGAAAGAGAGAGAGAGAAGAGAGATCAGAGCAAAGAAAGAGGAGAGAGAGCAAACGACTGAAGCCTAAGGAGAGGGCTGAAGAGAAGATTTCGGAAAATCGAAGGATTCATTCGACGCCATTCTTGGAGAATAGGGAAGATCAATACTTTTTGTCTGAACTTCTCTATGATTTCTGAGTGGATTTAGGTATCGAGAGAGTCATTTATGATAGTTGAGGTTGAATTCCCCATTCGTTCTTCATGCATATAGATGTTCCATTGTTGCATTGAGAGATGAGTAATGTTGATTCCCTAGGTAATGGATTTAGATTTGAGTTCCGCATCGATTGATATAATCCGATTTCATGCTTCGTAGAAACATCCATTACATATCCCGACATTCCCGAAACCCAAGGTGCTCTATTTTACTTAATTTAGTTTCATTATTATTTTATATTTTTATTTTCGAGTTTGATAACTACATGTTGAACGATCTTCTTCTCTCTTGATTCTTAGTTCTAACGTTCGCACTAGTTCCCTGAGCTCGACCCTGGTACTACACGAACCGTATACTTGCGGTAGATTCTCACATTGTTGATGTACGAGGATATGGAAGAACTCCAGGAAACTCTTATTGAATATTTGGATGGTGATGCGTGTCAAGTTAAACAAGTTAACCTAAACTACCCGCAACTGCATGACACGTGTGTAGTAATTAAGGTGTCGATCCCATGAGGACTAATGTAACGTGATCTAAGAATCAAAACTAGAATCAATGCTTGCTGAAAAGGAATAAGGATGGTGAGATGTAAGTATGATGATGATGCAGTGGATATATGAGTTCTAAAAAAAGAGGCAAACGTTCTACAAATCCGGTTTCACCGCTAACTTCCGAAACCTAACTCCGATCTATCTAATCGTGCATTCCCTATGAAGATATCTAAGGCGGAGGATCCTAATGTGGAACCTACCCTCTCTCAAGGCATAGGAACTTGGCTAGGTTGAGTCATTCCTATTTTTGTGGTTGACACCCTAACTAAACCCCATTACGATTCATGATTCGCCCGATTCAACCCCCAACTGTTACTATCCTATTTTCGTGACTTAGTCTCGGTTGATCTAAAGCTGATCTTCTAGGACTAGAATTCACCTTTCAGTCCTTCTCCTAATCCTTAACACACGCATAAACGTGGCCATTTGTAAACACAAGTCATTAAGAGCTCAAATAAAGAATAGATAAACGAAACGAGGAAATGCATCCATAAACAAATCAAAGATGGTTCCAGGATAGCCATGGGCTAATCCCTTCTCCTAGAACAAATCTATTACTCGCTCATGAGTCTAAACAACATAAACGAAATAATAGATTAAGGAGCATAAAAATATCAAACGAGTGATGATCCTTAATCAATTCCCAACTCGTTGTTGTGTCTCCCGTCAAAGAGGGCTGTTGAATGGATTGATGGATGTTGTGTACCCTCCTAGGGTTCTCCTCTGTGTTTGCTTCCTTCTGAACTCATTTGGGGGTCCCTTTTTATACAGATTCCCCATTTAAGAACTTCTAGGGAAGTTGTTACAGCCATGCCCCGTGCGGGCTAGGGAGGCAACCCGCGTGGGCTCCTCATTTTCTCTATTACCTGTGCGTGCTAAGGGCTAGCACGACTCGGGAAGCAACTTCAGGAACACCATCCCGCACAGGCTAAGGAGAGCACCCTGCGGGGGCTCCTCATGAAGCTCAACCCGTGCGTGTTAAAGGTGAGTACAATTTGGGAAAAGGCTGTTGGATGTTCAGCCCAGCGGGCCAAGGAAACCACCCCGCGGGGGCCTTGTCTCGTCATGTCGTATCGCATTCCTTGCCCATTTCCCATTTCGTTTGTTCCGTTATGATTTCCAATGCTCGTACTTTGTCCCGTATATGTTCTTTAGCTCCGAAACAAACCAAATACGCATTAAAACCTATAAGAAAATGAAAACACAAAAACACGAAAACAAGTAAACGGATACAAAATCACACGTAAACATCACAATTATCGTCATAAACATATCTAAAACCATGCGAGTATTGTGTACGAAAATAAGATGATCAAAATCTCCCAAACTTGAATGTTTGCTTGTCCCTAAGCAAATGTAAACGTGGAACACGTGGGAGATATAAAAGTCGAGATTTCCCTTTTCCCTAGAAACACCGCTAAAGTAATCCTAATCGATCATCAAACAAGTTAGAGCAAATTTTGGCCTAAGTACCTATTGGAAAGTAACTCAAAGACGAGCTAAGTGAGAAACTGAAACTCTCTCTACCAAATGAAACTTCACACAAATGCTAATCATATAATCAAAGAGGATACTTGTTTTATTCTCGAGCTTCCTTATTCTTTCATTTCATTTTTTCTTTCTTCCGTTGTTCTTCTTTTATTGATATCGCGAACACACTAGGCTTCTAGGACGTCGGATTTGAAGGGATTCAACTTCTACTTAGACCCAACCTACCAATGATGGTATACTCTTGCACCTCGTTCAAGAGTGCAGCGGAGTAGATGACGTTTTAATGCGCCTTGCTCTTAGAACGTAGAAAGATGATCGCCCACCCACCACTTAGACCTGAACCATCGAAAATGTATGAAGGTCGATGCACTCATATCGATTTTAGATCATGCTTTTAGGCTATTTTCTATCGATAGCAGAGTGTTAGTGTGCGCTCTTATTTTCTATAGAACAAGCTCAACTCATGTGGTCAAATCATCCTCGTGAAAAACGAATAAAACATCGTTAATATGAAGTATAATCATTTGGATAGAGAGAATGAACAAGAAACTATCTTAGCAAACTCGTGTAAAATTCCCATAAATAACACTAGGATTCCCAACGACTTACGACCCACTCATTCCTCAACCAACTAATAAGCTCTAACATGTAAGATATCACGGAAAATGCCAACTTCTTAAGCATCCTAGGTTTAAGGTTCATATCAAAATGTGTGATGTGCGTAGACTCAAGTAATAAATTACCTAGACTAACGCTTCCGCAAGAATACGGATCGTGTAGCAACTAGGGTCGAACACAAGGAATTGATGCAACTCTAAAGCTATTAGAATAATGAATAAGACGTGTAAAATCAATAGTAGATGGAATGCAAATGCAAACTAACTAAACTAATGATAGGAATGACTCAGCAACAAAACACCATAGGAATCAAGAGTTGCACAACGATGTAACGAAGTTCTAACGAGATAATTTGTCTTAGATACTATCACGAGTTCAGGGAATTCAAGCTCTCCTATAGGAACTGACTGGCGTAGACTTGTCCACTATCTAGCAAGCATATACCAATATATCTATTGCGCATATTACATGCTTACCCGAACTATATAACCTCTAGCCTATTCACCCCCGAACTATATGACTTCTAACCTATTTCCCTTAAAAACAAATTCTACATCCAATGTATTTTCAAAATTTTAGTTATTATAAACGTAACATATTTTCTTTAATAGTAACATATTTTAAATTTTGATTATTATGTACGTAACATTTTTTTTATTTAATAGTAACATATTTTTAGATATAATAACCAAAATTTAATAATACGTTAATATTAAAGAAAATATGTTAATACTGTACAATTTGTTGGGGGGGGGGTAATAGGCTAGAAATCATATAGTTTTGTGGGAGATAGATTGTTTTTAAAAACTTTAATAGAAAAATTAACGGATAGTTAATGGAGAGGAAATAGATTGGATTTTTAAAGTTTAGGGAGGAATAGGATAAGCAATGATAGTTTATGGGGAGTAGTAGAGATGTCCAATTGGGTTGGGTTTAGTGGGTTAACCCAACCCAACCCATTTATTAAAATATAAATGTGTTCTTAATAAATGAGCACAAATTTATATGGACTTAATGGATTTAAAACCCATTTACATTCATTTAATTGGATTTTACCCATTTAGCCCATTAAACCCGTTTATTCTTCACTTCAAATTCACCGTCATTCCGAAAATCCGATTTTGACCTTTATTTTACTCGATTTGTCTAAATTTTAACCCAATTTCATCGAATTTCAAATCGTCACTGAATTTTAACTCGATTTCACCCAATTTTAACTCGATTTCACTCAATTTTCCCCCGATTTCACCTAATTACTCGATTTCGCCTATTTTCAGCCCTATTTCACACAATTTTAACTCGATTTCACCCAATTTTAACCCGATTTCACCTAATTTTAACTCAATTTCACCGAATCTCAACCCAATTCTAACATGATTTCACCCAGTTTTAGCTCGAGTTCACCGAATTTTAACCCGGTTTCACCAAATTTAAACTCGATTTCATCCAATTTCATTGGATTTCAAATTTATTTCATCCAATTTCAACCCGATTTTTACTCGATTTTTCACATTTCACTAAATTTCAACCTTATTTTATCCAATTTTGACTCAATTTCACCCAATTTTAACTCGATTTCATCCAATTTCACCGGATTTCAAATTTATTTCGCCTAATTTTATCCCGATTTTAACTTGATTTCATCACATTTCACCAAATTTCAACCTGATTTCATCCAATTTTGACTCAATTTCCCCCAATTTTAATTTCCTTTCATCCAATTTCACCGGATTTCACTTTTTTTTTATTCTTTTTTTTATAGATCCACGCTTTGTTCCTAGGACGTCGAAGTCGAAGTGGGGAGCTTTCTACTTAGACCCAGGCTGCCTATGGCACACTCATAAGGTCTCGTAACCTTAGCGGAGTGAAGAGATGCGTCATTGAAGCTTATTTTTCTGATTTTTTTTACTTCTTTTTTATTGACGAATGCGCATGACTCTAACTCTCGTAACCTTAGCGGAGTGAAGAGATGCGTCATTGAAGCTTATTTTTTTCTGATTTTTTTTTCTTTTTACTTCTTTTTTATTGACGAATACGCATGACTCTAACCCTTAGGATGTAGAATAGCGCCTCAACCCACCACTTAGACCCGAACCATCGATCTCAATTTACTCATGTCAATGAAAAACTAAAATAGTTAAGACTTATCCAAGGAGAAAAAATTGACAGCGGAGTATAAGCGTGTGGAATCTAATGAACGGTAAAATCTATCAAGCAAGCAATGAATAATCGGTATACACGGAGATATGATACTTGGTAC
>CM071871.1:28218278-28240720 GCA_036759665.1 Gynandropsis gynandra | reverse complement strand
TTCCTAGGACGTTTGTCTTATCGTTAGAACCCAAGTAGTTTATTTACTTTCAGTATTTCATTCCTCATCCATATTCTTACGTTAGCAAGTTTGATTCGTAGTTCGGGTTTAGGTAGTGTTGCGTAGTCTCTGTGGGATCGACACCTAAAATACTACACACGTGCCGTGCACTTGCGGGTAGATTAGGTTATTTAACTCTGATACGCATCAGTGTGGCATTCGTAAAAAAGCATAGCTAGCATTGGAAAAGCCAGGAGTCTGACATCAAAATGACTAGTCGCTAGGGTCACAAGGGTTACATTGTTCCCATGGGTCGCAATGGCCACATTGGTCGCAGGGGTCGCATGGGTCACAAGGGTCACAAAGAGCGCAAGGGTCGCAATGTCGCATGGGTCAAATTATAATGAAGAATTTAACAAATTATCATGATGAAAGTTACAAAGGTTTAGTCCAAATAATACAAATAATATAATATTAAAAACTAATAATACAATTTATATAATATTACACACTAATAAACCTTTCTTTTTTTTGAAGTTGGCGTCGACTCGGTTGTCACGTTCAAAACACTGTTAGTGATGCTGGCATTTGTACCTGTTTGTCTCGACAAAGATGGGGTTTGTCTCGACGAATATGGGGTATTTCTCCGAGCATCACCAGGTCCAAGATAACATTCTCTTTAGACCTCCCATTTTACCTTTTCTTAGCGAGCATAAGAGGTAGAACCGTAACTTGAGAATATCAAGGAGGAATGTTTCAATCACTGCAATCAGGATCTAGATACACGGTTTCTTGGTAATCCAAACGCCATGTCTCCCGAAGGTAGTATGTTGAACATAGTTCTGGTATCCTGTGACCTTTACCAACCTTATGTGCAGCCGCAATTGCGTGACTGCATTGATACCTATCCACATCAAATATTTTGCAGTCGCACATTCTTTTTTTATGACTCGCTACAAATCTTCTACACATCTCATTTCTCAATTTAATAACCTCATAATTGGATGTCTGTCCAAACCATTGATGTAATGTTTTCTCAACATAAGGTGTTAATTTTTTATAATCATCACTAGTTGTTGCTTCCAGCCTATGCCTATTAAACCATTCCACTGTCTTTTCCAAACAAATATCTAAAAGTCCTAGGATCGAAACTTTTTCGATTTCTTCAACGTTGAATTTATTGACTCGGCCCCATTAGTGGTTAATAAGTTGTATCTTTCACCCGTAAATTTGCATCTTGCCCACTTAATAGAATCAAGTTCCTCTTTCTCGAAATACTTTGCAACATTAGGATACCTGCACAAAGGTCAAATGGTCACAAATTTCACAACACTCACAAGGATCGTAGAGGGGTCAAAGGGTCGTAGGGGTACAAGGGTCGCAAAGGGGTCAAAGGGTCGCAAAGGTACAAGAGTCACAAGGGTACGAGGGTTGCAGAGGTACAAAGGTGACGAAGGTCAAAATGGTCACAAAGGTCACAACATCCACAAAAAAGTCACAAAAGTCATATTTGTACCTGACCTTCAAATCATTTAATAGCACTTCAAATTCGTTCACTGTGTATGCTGCTGCACATTTGAAAAACATTTCCACCAAAATATTGCCCTCTGAAGTCTCTCTGCCATGCCCTTTATTGATGTAGCTCTTTATATTTTGTGATATATGACGCGCACAAAAACCATGATCAGCTTGTTTATACACGTGTTTAACTGCTTTGATCAAGATTTTATGGCAATCAAATAACACAACGACATCACATTTATCCGGTATCAGCTCTACCAACCTTAATATAAAACACGTCCATGATTCGTCCTTCTCTTTGTCGACTATTCCCCATGCAATAGGATATTGGTGATGTTCACCATCTTACGCGGTCGCCACAATCAATGCTCCCTTGTACACTCCTGTCAGAAATGTTGCATCCACAACAACCATTTTACGCATGTATTTCCATCCTCTTATAGCCACTTCGATAGCCATACAACGGTATTTGAAGCTTTTCCCATCACTGTCGAGCTGAAGATTTGCGACAGATCCAGGATTTCTTTCTGTGAACATGTGCAACCACCCTAGAAGCCTTCTATAATGTTTAAAGTCATCACCACAAAATCTCCTTTTGAGCCCTGCATTTGCCTCTTAATTCTATTAAATACAATACATTAACACCGTACTTTGGTTTTACACGAGCCATCAATTCTTTTACTAGAAGTGTTTAATATTTCCCGACATATTCCTCATTAAAATAATCCTTAACCAATTGCATTGTACCCTTTGTAGCTTCTGTCGATTTAGATACAGGTGAACAATTATGAATGGGATAGTATGTTCTCACACTAAACCGTTTGAAATTCGTGATTGCTGCCACGCGTAATTTCCATTTAAAACCACTTCAGGCGAACTTGCATTGTACTTCCCACTGCTTCGAATCAGATCTCAATGTTCTATATCTAAAACAAGCTTCAATTGAACCCTTCCTTACAAATTCTTGTACCTCCTTCTTGCTATCAAACTCTTGCACAATTTTAAGATGCAATCCATCTTCTCATGAACTACCATTTCCAAGTTGTTCTCACCATCACCATCCTTATGCTCTATCGGCAAATCAGAATCAACTTTATTACTGTCACAAACAACTTCATCAACTATCACATTCATTTTATACAAGATTTTTAAATGATATCCGTTGATATTTTCAGCAGATGCTTGTTGAGATTTTAGTCAAATCAATGAAAATCAAAGCTTCAAGTATTTATTGCCTTTTCTTTGGAAATTCGTTAACATTTTTAGAGAACACCAATTGAAAATTCTATTCTGCTACTAATTGAAATTTTCAGTAATAACACATTTTAATGGACATTTTTTGATAATTAAAACCCAACACAATTATAAATTGTAACATTAAAAATCGTTATAGTTTATAGTGGTGTGATCACTCGTGCGACCAAGAAAGTGAAGAAGACGAACTACATCAAGGTTTTCCCGAGCATCGAGCGCTCTGGTCTAGTAATTAGCCACTGCTAGAAATTTAAAATTTCTGAACGGAAGATCTGAACAGGCTATTCCATCCGGAAAATTTGAAATAGATCAAGGATGAAATGGAGACAAGAAATTAAATCCGATCGTAATCCGTCCGAATATTTTTCAGACTAAAAGATAGCCCCAGGGTCGTCCGTCTTTAATGAAGGATTGGAGATGGAATCGAAAGACCTTGGGGATCAGGGATAGTTGCCGCATCCGACCGCAATTTGCGGAAGGAATCAATAACTGTCCGCAAATTTGCGGACGACAACAGTTTTCGTCTGCAAATTTGCGGACGAGGTAAGTGTCTGTACTTAAATTTGCATACGATTATTGCTTCCGTCCGCAATTTTACGGACGTTACTATTTTTGTCCGCAAAATTTAAGGACGGTTTCCAAAAATTTGCGGAAGATTGCGTGGTATCATTTGGATTTAGGGATATTTTTTGGACAACTCGTTAGTAAATATTTGTTTTAGTCTATAATCCATCCTTAATCGGTCCAGAAATTATCTATATAACCCATCCTACTTTCATCATTTCTCACACACAATTCTCATATTATTCACCACATATCTTATTATTGTTTCTGATTATATTGGCATCATCGTCGAGATAAAATATTTTTGTTTCTAGACAATGGATGTATAGAAGAATTGATCCAGAAACTCAAGGTGTATCTAAGGAATTTATAGAAGGCGTTACAAAGTTTATGATGAAGGCAAAAAATCAACAAGTTTATAAATAAATCTATAAGTTGGTTTGTCCATGCGTCAATGATCATCTCATTTTTGTACGCAATTCTCGCATGATTTTAGAGATGTTTATGATGATAGTTACAATGTTTACGTGTGATTTTGTATCCGTTTTCCTTGTTTCCGTGTTTTCATAGTCTTATAAGTTTTAATGTGTATTTGGTTCGTTTCGGAGCTAAAGAACATACACGTGACAAAATACGACAACCGAAGATCATAATGTAGCAAATGAGAAGAGAAATGGACAAGGTTGTCGAGCACACAACTCAGCACGACCGAGCATGCAACAAAGGGCACAGCCCGGTTAAGCATGACCATGTGCACGACCGATCACTCATCCAAGGCCATGTGCACGACCGAGCATGTTGTGATGCACGGTCGGGCACTTTTGCAGCATTTTATCCCGAGAGTTATGCACGACCTGAGGACACAGCATGCACGGTCGTCAACTCCCTTGGTAAAGCGCACGATCGGGCGTTGTTGAGTGCACGATCGGGCATTTAACGTGATTTCACCCCCGAGACTTCTACAGGGGCCAGGCACGCACATAGCATGGTCGGGCACTCTTCTTTGGAGACTGCACGGTCGGTCTTACCAAGGAGCACGATCGGGCACCAATTAGCAGAGTCATTCTATAAATACGGAATGAAACATGCCCGACCGGGCATGACATGGAGCACGGTCGGGCATGACTTGGTAAAAAGGCCTATAACAATTTGAGTGGAAATGAGTCGGCAAGATTCAAATATTAAAAGGAATAAGACACCAAGGGCATAAAGGATTCAGCATACACTCACCATTCATCATTTATACAACAATCATTCAACATCCATCATAGGAGAGTCCTTTTGACGGGAGACACACAAGAAGATGGGAATTGATTCGGGATTACGCCTCGTTTGATATTTCTATGCTCCTTACTCTATCTATTTCAATTATGTTATTTTGATTTAGACTCATGATTGAGTAGTAGATTTTTTTCTAGGAGAACGGATTAGCCCATGGCTATCCCGGAACCTCTTTGATTTATTTATGAATGCATTCTCCGTTTTTCTAATTCTTTGTCTAAGCATTTAGTGTCTTGTATTTATGAAGGCCACGTAGATGCATGTGTTAGGGATTAGGAGAAGGACCGAAAGGAGAATTCTAGTCCTAGAAAATCAGGCTTAGAACAACCGAGACTAGATCATGAAAGTAGGGTAGTAATTGGTTGAGGGTTAATCAGATGAATCATATACCGTATGGGTGTAGTTTTGGGTATCAGCCACGAAAGTAGGGGATAACTCAATTGAATCACGTTCCTATGCCTTGAGAGAGGGTAGGAATTATGTTAGGATTGTCCGCCTTAGATATCTTGATAACGAATGCATGATAAGATAGATCGAATGTTGGTTTCGGAAGTTATGCGGTGAAACTGTATCCAAGAACGTTTGTCTCTTTGTTAGGAACTCATTAGTTCACTGCATTTTCGTAGTTGCATATCATAACTATTATTCTATTGTAGCAAGTTTGATTCTAGTTTGATATTATTCCTTGTTACGTAGTCCCTGTGGGATCGACACCTAGATTACTACAAACGTACCGTGCGCTGAGAGTAGTTTAGGTTAACTTGTTTAACTTGAGTTGCGTCAAGTTTTTGGCGCCATTTTCGGGGATTATTTGTCACCACGCCTTAGATTCGGATATAGAGTCATTCTTTTTTTTCTTTTCTTTGGTTTTCTTTATTTTTATTCTTTCTACTAATTCCTTTTTGCTTGTCCTTTGAAGGTGCATGAACCGATCCCAAGGTAATTCGAGCTTACATTAAATCAACCCCGAGATTGAGAGAATGATTAAATAGTAGAAAAAGGGCAAGGAAAAAGAAAGAGTAGACTCGACAGACCAACCTCAAGATTGAGATATATTGGACGGTCATGGATAGCCACAATTACCCGTTGGTAATGTGGCACAATTACAGCAACCATAGGCTCCTCCACCACGTCGGCTTCGTGATTACGTGGTGCCGAATATGAGCAACGTCCAAACTACCATAAGGGTGCATGCTGTTGCAAGAAAACAATTCGAGACCAAGCCCACGATGATCAATATTCTATATCAAAAGCAATTCATGGGTGCAAATCACGAAAACGCTCATCAGCACCTACGAGACTTCCTAGAGCTTTCAAGCACATTCAAGATACATGGAGTCTCGGAGGATGCGATTTGCTACGTCTCTTCCCTTTCTCGATTGGGAGATGTGATGTGGTTAATCTCAAGTAATAATTTACCTAGACTAACGCTTCTGTAAGAATACGGATCGTATAGTACCAGGGTCGAACACGAGGAATCGATGAAACTATAAAGCTAGTAAACTAATGAATAAGACGTGTGAAATCAATAAGTGATGGGAATGCGAATAAAACTAAACTAAACTAAATTAACGGGATAAACTCAATGACTAAACACCACAGGTTTCGAGAGATGCACGATGATGCAACGAAGTTCTAACAAGATCATGGTTATAGATATCCTTACGTATTCGGGAAACTCAAGCTTTTTTCTAGGGAATGACTCTCCCGATGCCTAAACCCACTATCTAGCATGCCTAGTACCAATCTCCCAATTGTGTAATCTCACCTACTAGATGCATTAAGATCGCTATCCTAATTCCTAAGTTCAATCAACCCACCGGCCAAGGTTCTAAATCAATTGAGACTTCATATCATGGCTACGTTCCAAAATCCAATTCATCTCCCAATGCAATTAGATTTTTATAAACATTCATTCAAGTGGCCAACAAGAACAAAAGCATTACGAACAACCAATCAATCCAAAACGAACAAATATTATAACCAAGCATTAAGAACAAAACTTCATTACATATTGGCAAAGCTCTCTAACCCATGGTTGTGAACCTACTCGGACATAAACTTAGCAAAAGAAACACAAAAGATAACTATATTCGACATGGATAAAGAATGAGATCCTTCCCTATTCTATTACCGATGTCTTCAATAGCTCCTCCACGCTCCGGCTTCCTCGCTCGGTCCTTCCCCCTTGTGTGTGCGTTCTGCTTTCTTTCTCTCTCTGTGTGTGTGCTCTCTTTTCTCTGTTTCTTTCTGTCTTTATTCGTCCCCAAGCTCTCCCTTCGTTCCCTCCAGCAGCCACCTCTCTTTGTTGCCTTTTCTTGAGTTTTCCAAATCTTGATTTAGTTGGCAATGTTTCTATTACTTCCTCCAGCGAAATATCACTTATTCCTCTTCTCTAAAGGCGTTTTCCTTATTGTATAAGTCCCCAACAAACTCCCATTAGTTTTAAGTCAAATTAACTTATTTGGAGTTGCAGGTGACGGCCGCGACCCGCGCGGGCAGGGTAAGTGACCCGCTCGGGTACGGCGCGTAAGATCGTGCAAGAACGCAATGGAAAAGAGGCAGCCCGCTCAGGCTGATGTGATGCCCGCTCGGGCTGACTCGTGCACAATTTGCTGGAAAAAATCACCGTAACAAATGCTCGCTCGGGCTAGGGAAGTACCGGCGCGGGTAATGGCTATTCCATGTCGATTCTCGTCCCGTTTGTCCCGTGATGATCCTCGATGTTTGTACTTTGTCTCGTGCACGTCTTTTAGCTCCAAAATGACTGAAAACGGAATGATCACGATGCTGAATGCTTGGTAAAATCAAATGAATGATGAAACTAACTATGAAAATAGATGAAAATACTATAACAAAATAGACGTTATCAAGATGAGCGAAGACTTGGCTGCAATCTTTTCCCGCTAGTTTGATCACTACGTGGGACCAGCTCTGCACATCATGCCTATCACGGTTCTTTCCTCTGAGCATGACGATTCAAATGAGGGGAGAAATCACGATGTTTAGATACCGAGGGAGAGTGACATTATTTGAAGTCTGGGGAAGATTCAAAGATCTTTTGCAAATGTGTCCCCATCACGGTTTAGAGAAGTGGTATGTGACCCAACATTCTATAATGGGATCACAGATGAGCACAGGACAAATTGGATAACGCTGCTCGAGGATAATTCATGGACCTAATGCGTAGAGGAGGCATACGAGCTGATCGACAATCTTGCCATGAACCACACCATGTGGTCCACACCGAGGAGTATGCCGAACAAGACGACAAGTCTATACGAAGTGAATCAAGGTTGAGAGATGGGAAATGCAACGAATGCCATGTATTGTGCGAATTGTGGAGATACAGAGCATGTGGCTTACCAATGCACGATGCAAGAAGGCATGGAACAAATGAATTATGCCAAGCAGCAAGGGAACACGTAATTTGGGAATACCTACGACCCGAATTGGAGGAGCCA
Source organism: Gynandropsis gynandra (assembly GCA_036759665.1). Lineage (NCBI taxonomy): Eukaryota > Viridiplantae > Streptophyta > Magnoliopsida > Brassicales > Cleomaceae > Gynandropsis > Gynandropsis gynandra. Next base: position 28,232,636 of record CM071871.1, on the reverse strand, counting down.
CTCGAATCTCTTGTATCGAATGACCCAACCGGTGAAGTATTCAGGGTTTTAACAAAAGTTACTGCCATACAAACAACCGCAACACTTTAGGGAAGCTCAACAAGCTCCTCAATCTCCTCAAGCTAAATCATCAAGCTTTGAGGCAGTAATGCTCGAATTCATCAAGGAACAAAGGCAGGATCAAAGTAGCATCAAGGAGCAAAAATCACTTCAAGCCAAATTCAATGCAGATATTGGAGCAGCGGTTAATGACTTACTGATGAAGAAACCAAGTTCTACGCTGAATTCATGAGTGCTATTGAATCACCAAGAGACACCCCACACAAGGAGATTCCGTGCGAAACACATGCTGATTTTGTAGTGGAGAAGGCACCCAAACTCGAGTTTAAACCTCTCCCCTCTTCTCTTCGGTATGGGTACCTTGGATGTAACGATACATATCCCATTATTGTGAACGCTGACTTGAGTGCAGATGAGAAAAGAAAGCTACTTGATTGCTTGAGGAAGCATAGGAAAGTGATTGGATACACCATCGAGGATATCAAGGGACTGAGCCCTTCATTATGCATGCACCGAATACTCATGAAGGACGGCCACAAACCATCCATTGAAGCAAAAGCGGCTGAACCCTAATTTGAAAGAGGTAGCAAAGAAGGAGATACTAAAAATTTTGGATGCAGGTATCATATATCCTATCTCGGACAGCGAATGGGTTAGCCCCGTGCATATAACTCCCAAGAAAGGTGGAATGACAGTAGTACAAAATGAGAACAATGAGCTGTTTCCGATAAGGACGGCCATGGGCTGGAGGACGTGTATTGATTATCGGAAGCTCAACAAAGCCACAAGGAATGCTCACTTCCCTTTCTCGTTCATCGACCAAATGCTCGAACGTCTAGCGAACCACGCCTACTTTTGTTATTTGGACGTGTACTTAGGTTTCTTTAATATTCCCATTCACCGTCAAGACCAAGAGAAGACGACTTTCGCATCTCCTTATGGAACGTTCGCGTACCATCGTATGCCTTTTGGCCTTTGCAACGCTCTGGCTACTTTCCAGCGTTGCATCATGCAATCTTTTCCGATTTGATTGAGCACATTATGGAAGTTTTTATGGATGATTTTTCCGTTCATGGCTCTACTTTTGATGATTGTCTTGTTAACATTTCTAGAGTGTTGCAGCGATGTGAAGAGGTCAATCTCGTTCTTAATTGGTAGAAGTGCCATTTCATGGTGAAAGAAGGGATTGTTCATGGACATATGATATCTTCGACATGCATAGAAGTAGACAAGGCTAAGATCGGGGTGATTGAAGAACTTCCTCCACCGGTTTTGGTTAATGAGATTTAAAGTTTTCTAGGTCACACGGGTTTCTATAGGAGGTTTATCAAGGAATTCTCAAAGATCATGAAACCGTTGACGGATTTTCTGGCCAAGGATGCTACATTCAAATTCTCTAAGGAATGCCATGATGCCTTCAACATGATCAAGAGAGCATTAGGTTTGGCGCACATCATTCAACCACCGGATTGGAGCCTACCATTCGAGATCATGTGCGACAGTAGCGACTATGCGGTTGGAGCTGTTTTGGGAAAGCGAAGAGACAAAGCTCCTCATGTCATTTCCCACACTAGCAAGACCCTAGACGACGCTCAAATCAACTATGCCACAACCGAGAAGGAACTCCTTGCTGTCATCTTTGTGTTTGACAAGTTCAAATCATATCTAGTTGGTTCAAAGGTGATTGTCTACACGGATCATGCAGCACTCAAGTACCTCTTAGGGAAGAAGGACGCCAAACCACGCCTTATCCAATGGATCATTCTTTTGCAAGATTTTGATCTTGAGATTTGACATAGGAAAGGGTTAGAGAACGTCGTTGCAGATGCACGATTACTTCCGATAAACCCGATCCTTGGAATTCTGGTTTTTTCAATTTTCTTGTGAGCGGTATACTATGCTCAGATCTTTCTTTTCATGCGTGCAGGAAATTGTTTGCGGACATCAAGCATTACTATTGGGACGATCCGATTCTGTACAGGAGATGCACGGACGAGGTCATTCATAGATGCATTCCCGAAGAGGAGGTAAAGAGCATCCTTTTTTATTGTCATGGATCGGATTATGAATGCCACTTCAATGAGTCAAAACCCACTTCGAAGGTGCTACAAGCAGGTTTTTATTGGCCAACCCTCTTCAAAGATGCATATCGATATACGTTTCCTCTTGTGATAGATGTCAACGAATGGGAAATATAGGTAAGAGGAACGAGATACCACATAACTACATGCTCGAGGTAGAATTTGTTTAATGTTTGGGGTGTAGATTTCATGGGACTTTTTCCCTCGTCATGTGGCAACCGATATAACTTGGTAGGTGTGCATTACGTGTCCAGATATGTAGAAGCCATTAGCTGCGCCGACTAATGACTCTAGGATGGTAATGAAATTATCAAGAAGATCTTCTTTCCACGTTTTGGTGTCCCTAGAGTAGTCATTAGTGATAGAGGCTCACACTTTATTGCTAGGCAATTTGAAAAACCCTCCTTAAAAAGTATGGCGTGACGCATAGGGTAGCTACACCGTACCATCCCCAATCTAGCGGACAAGTGGAGGTTCCAAATACAGAGAAGAGCATATTAGAGAAAACTGTGTCTACGTCCCATAGAGATTGGTCGATGCCTATAGGACTGCATTTAAGACTCCCATTGGCATGACTCCTTTTCAGCTTGTTTATGGCAAGTCTTGCCACCTCCCCTATTGGGCGACAAAGCTCCTTAACTTTGATCTTAAGAGTGCAGGTGAGAAACGACTTTTGCAGGTGAACGAGCTAGACAAACTTCACCTTGATGCATACGAGAACTCTAAGATCTACAAGGAGCGTGCTACGAGATGGCACGATAAGAAGATCCTACCTCATGACTTTAAGCCAAGTGACTAGTTCTACTTTTAACTCTCGTCTTAGAATTTTCCCAGGCAAACTACATTCCCGTTGGTCTGGTCCTTGTCAGGTACGAGAGGTGTTCACGCATGGAGCAATGAAACTATGGAGCGAGACAAGCGGGATGTTCAAAGCAAATGGGCAATGTCTATGATCATCTCGTTTTCATACGTATTTCTTGCACGATTTAGGAGACGTTTTTGATACATATGTGATGTTTTACGTATGATTCCGTATCCGTTTTACTTGCTTTCGTGCTTTTCATGTTCTTACAGGTTTTTACGCGTATTTGGACTATTTTGGAGCTAAAGGAACATGCACGGAGCTAAGGAGCAACTTTGGGGATCATCACGGGACAAACGGGACGAGATTGAGCATGGAAAACCCTCACCCGGTCGGGCACAACCCTTGACTTTGCATGATTGAACTAGGTTTTCCTATGCGTTAGAGCTTATTAGTCGGCTGAAAAACAATAGGTCCAAGCTTACAGAGGATAACAATTCAGCGAAGATAGAGGAGATTCTTGCGAAGAGATAAGCGAGGAGCATTGGTGATCAAGCAGCACCACTTCGGTTTTGTTTGGTTTTTATGTTCCTTAGACTTTCTACTATGTTTATGTTTCTTTACAGACGCATGAGCGAGTAGTTTGTTTGTTCTAGGAGAAGGGATTAGCCCTTGGCTATCCCGAGACCTCTTTTGATCTATTTTGAATGCATCTTCCCGTTTTAGTTCATCTATTCTTTATCTGAGTGTTTAATTTACTTGTATTTGCGAACGGCCGCGTAGATACATGTGTTAGAGATTAGGAGAAGGACCGAAAGGAGAATTCTAGTCCTAGAAAGTCAGGTTTAGAACAACCGAGGTTAGGCCACGAAAGTAGGGTAGCAACGGTTGAGGGTGAACGGGCGAATCACAGAGTTTATGGGTTTAGTTCATGGTGTCAGCCACGAAAGTAGGGGGCAGCTTGTCTAGATCACGTGTCTATGCCTTGAGAGAGGGTAGATATCATGTTAGGATCGTCCGCCTTAGATAGCTTTAACTGGGATTGCATGATAGATAGGTTGATCGTGTGTTTCGGTAGTCTTGTGGTGAAACCGGTTTCCTAGGACGTTTATCTCATCGTTAGAACCCAAGTAGTTTAGTTTACTTTCAGTATTTTATTCTTCATCACCACTCTTTCGTTAGCAAGTTTGATTCGTAGTTCGGGTTTAGGTAGTGTTGCGTAGTCTCTGTGGGATCGACACCTAAAATACTACACACGTGCCGTGCACTTGCGGGTAGATTAGGTTATATTTAACTCTGATACGCATCAAGTTTTTGGCGCCGTTGCCGGGGACTATTGTCAACGCGTCTTAGATTCGAACCTAGAGTCCTTCTTGCTTTGTTTTTATTTTTGTTTTCTTTTCTTTCGTTCCTTCTACGTAAATTGTTCTTTGTTTGTCCTTTGCAGAACTTTCAGGTCGACAAAAGATGGATAACCAGAACGGCAATGGACGTATGCAATTACAGGCTCCTCCACCACGTCGTCTAAGGGATTACGTGGTGCCGAACATGAACAACGTGCAAACGGCCATAAGGATGCCTGCTGTTGCAAGAGAGCAATTCGAGATTAAGCCAGCAATGATAAATATGCTTTATCAGAAGCAATTCATGGGTGGAAACCATGAGGATCCACATCAGCACCTCAGAGATTTCCTCGAACTTTCAGGTACGTTCAAAATTCATGGAGTCTCTGAGGATGCAATCTTGCTGCGTCTTTTCCCTTTTTCAATTGGGGGAAAAGCGAAAGCTTGGCTGCAATCACTCCCCGCGGGATCTATCACCACTTGGGATCAGCTCTGCACACTGTTCCTATCACGCTTCTTTCCTCCGAGTAAGACAATTCAGATGAGGGGGGAAATCACAACATTCAGATGCAGAGATGGAGAGACTATGTTTGAGGCGTGGGGTAGATTCAAGGATCTTCTACAGTCATGTCCACACCATGGACTTGAGCAGTGGTACGTTATCCAAACTTTTTATAACGGAATTTCAGATGAGCACCGCATGCGGTTGGATAACGCTGCCAGAGGATCATTCATGGATCTGAGCGTCGAGGAGGGATTCGAGCTGATTGATAACCTCGCCATGAACCACACCATGTGGTCAACCCCAAGAGGTATGCCTACTAGCACTCGTCGTTTATATGAGCCTAACCAGAATAGAGCCATGGGTAATGCAGCGAATGCTATGTACTGTGCGAATTGCGGAGATACGGATCATGTAGCGTATCAATGCACAGTACATGAGGATTACGAACAGATGAATTATGCCCAGCAGCAAGGTAACACTCAATTCGGGAACACCTACAACCCGAATTGGAGGAATCACCCGAACTTGTCATATCGAACGACTCAACCGGTGAAGTATTCGGGGTTTCCACAAAGGCAGAATAATTTCCAGCAAACCAACCAGCAATTCCAGCAAGCACAGCAAGCTCTGCAAGCCCCTCAACCTCCTCAAGCCGTTTCATCAAACCTAGAGGGGGTATTGCTCGAATTTATGAAGAAGCAGGAGCAACAACTGGCTAAGCAGGAGCAGCAACAACAGGAGCTTAGATCTCAGATGGAGTCTCTGAGCACTCATGTGAAGATGTTGGAAAACTCCATAGCACAACAGGCCGCCTCATCTTCTCGGAATCCCGGACAGCTTCCCGGTAAGCCCGATCTTAACCCGAGAGAGCATGTGAATGCTATTTCTGTGTGCAGCGATGATGAGGATGAGAATCCGCCCTCAAATGTGCGAGGGGATGCTGCTGGTACGTCCATGGATAGAGGAAGAGGTAAGGTTGCGATTATGGAAGGAGTCGAACCAGATTTAGATAAGCCATACGTTGCTCCTCCGGCGTACGTACCTCCGATACCGTATCCTCGACGATTGGTAAGCAGTAAGAACCAAGAGAGAGTGGGCAGATCTACAGAAGATCTCAAGAAGCTAGACATCAACATGCCATACGTGGAAGCAGTCCAAAAGATGCCTAATCGTGAGGTAATGACCAAAGAGAAGCACACCGAAGAGAACGAGACTGTAGCACTTACCGAGGAATGCAGTGCAATTCTTCAGAACAAGCTGCCACCTAAGCTAAAGGACCCCGGAAGCTTCTCCATCCCATGCAAAATAGGTAATCTCGATATTGAAAATGCTTTGTGTGATTTAGGAGCAAGCGTGAGTATCATGCCACAAACAGTTTTCAAGCGGATGGAGTTTGGGAACCTTAAACCGACGAAGATGTCTCTACGCCTCGCGGATCGTACGGTAAGACATCCGGTGGGAATCATTGAAAACGTTCCCACCATGGTAGGTAAGCTTTGCATTCCCACTGATTTTGTTGTACTTGAGATAACGGAAGACACTAGGACACCTATTATTCTTGGTAGGCCGTTCTTAGCTACTGCAGGTGCGACGATAGACGTACAACAAGGAAAGTTGTCCTTACGTGTCAAAGACGAAACGATTGAATTCATCCTGCCCAGCCCCATGGACGAATCACCACTCAAGGAGTCTTGCTTTACAGTAGATTCACTGGACGAGTTAGAGAAAGACACGCACGATCAAGTAAGTGTTTCCGATTCTCTTTTACGGTATTTGACACAAGTTGGCGATAATGCAGGATTTGCGGACGAAGGAGCTGAGGTATATACGAAATTCATGAGTGCAATTACAGCACTAGGAGACGCCCCACATGAGGAGATACCACGTGATATGCATGCTGATTTCATAGCGGAGAAAGCATTCGAGCTTGAGCCCGACCCGCCGCCTTATTCTCGGTATGAGTACGTTGATTCCGATAACATATATCCTGCTGTTTTAGATGCTAACATGTGTGCAGATGAGATGAGAAGACAGCCCACACGCGTGAAGAAGCGTAAGAGGCTCAGCTCTTCAATATGTATGTACGGGAATTATAGGGAGGACAGCCACGAACCTTCACTCGAAATTCAAAGGAGGCTGCACCCGCACTTGCACGAGGTAATGGAAAAAGATGTCATTAAACTTTTCAACGCAGATACCCCTTATCCAACCTTGGACAGCGAGCAAGTGAACCCCGTGCATGATGTGCCTAAGGGATGGCACGATAAGAAGACCCTACCTCATGACTTCCAATCAGGTGATTTCGTTCCACTTTCTAATTCTCGACCTAAGTCTTTCTCGGGCGACCTACTGCCTTGTTGGTCTGATCCTTTTCAGGTACGAGATGTGGAACTATGGAGTGATGCGGGTGACACGTTCAACGCCAATGGACAGCGGCTAAAGCTCTACCAAGCCGCTCAACCGATCGGAAGTGGAAACTCCATTTCCCTTTCCGATCCACCCGTCGCGCACGCATGAGGAATGGAGACGTCAAAGCTTTATGACGTTAAATAAGCGCTTTCTGGGAGGCAACCCAGCTGTTTGTTTTTACTTTTCATGTTTAAGACTCGGTTATTTAATTTCCATAAAAAAAACAAAACAAAAAAAATAACACCACAAATGTGCTTCACTTCCTTCATCCTCCATCGGAGCTTCACGTCGAGGACGCCGTTCAATTCAAGTCTGGGGGAGCAGCTCACGTTTTTCAGGTGATTTCGTTTCATTTTCCTTTGATTTTTAGTTTTTAGGTTATTTTTGCGATTTTTAGTTTGTTTTTGTTTTCATTGAGTCAGAGTCGTCCCAAGGCACTTGTCCGGTGCCACGTTTTGAGATGAACCCTGAACTTAGGAATGCTTAAGAGGTTGACCTTTTCCGTTAGACTTTGCATTATTGAGCTAGGTTTTCCTATGCGTTAGAGCTTATTAGTCGGCTGAAAAACAATAGGTCGTAGTTCTTGGGAATCCTAGTGTTACTTGTGGGGATGTTTAGACGAGGTTGCTAGGCTGGTCTGTCGTTTATTTTCTCTACCCAGATGGTCATACTTCGTGTAGACGACACTTTACTTTGGTTACATTGAGGATCATTGGATCATATAAAATCGAGCTTGTTTTGCAGATTGAAAAGCACACACTAACACTCCGCTGTCGATAGAAATAGTGCCTAATAAGCATGATCAAAAATCGATATGAGTGCATCGACCTTGTTACTCCTTCGGTGGCTCGGGTCTAAGTGGTGGGTTGGCGATCATCTTTCTACGTCCTAAGGGCAAGGCACAAAAAGCCACCTACTCCGCTGCACTCTTACACGAGATGCATGAGTATACCGTCATCGGTAGTCTGGGTCTAAGTAGAGGCTGGATCCCTTCAAATCCGACGTCCTAGAAGCCTAGTGTGTATGCAAAGAAAAAGAAGAAAAGAAAAGAAAAAAATGGAAAAGAAAAAAATAAAAGAAAACAAAAGAAAGAAAATTCATAAAAAGAATAACAAAAAGAAGAAAAAGAAAAAGAAAAAGAAAAAAAAAAGAAGAAAGAAAGAAGCTCGGAAAGAAAGAAACAAGTATCCTCGGTTGACCTAGGTTTAGCATAGTCTGAAGTCTTTTCTGGTGGAGGGAGTTACGGTAGTGTGTCTAGTCTCCTTTGATTTACTTTCTTATGGGTAACCGTGGTGGACCTAGGATTAAGGCTGAAAACTCGATTAGGCCGAATTTGCTCTCGATTTGCTAGTTGATCGGTTAGGTTCGCTTTAGCGGTGTTTCTAGGAGAAGGGGGATTCTCGTATTTTCATACCCCATGTATTCCACGTTTACGTTTGCTTAGGGACAAGCAAACATTCAAGTCTGGGGGATTTTGATCATCTCGTTTTCATACGTATTTCTTGCACGATTTAGGAGACGTTTTTGATACATATGTGATGTTTTACGTATGATTCTGTATCCGTTTTACTTGCTTTCGTGCTTTTCATGTTCTTACAGGTTTTTACGCGTATTTGGACTATTTTGGAGCTAAAGGAACATGCACGGAGCTAAGGAGCAACTTTGGGGATCATCACGGGACAAACGGGACGAGATTGAGCATGGAAAAGCCTCACCCGGTCGGGCACAACCCTTGCACGATCGGGCAAAACCTACGGCCAATTGTGTGGACCATTTAGCACGACTCGGGCAAGCATTTAGGACCATTTTGCCTTGTGCCCGAGCGGGCACACATGCCATGCCCGATCGGGCACCATTCCAGCACCACAGGACGCGCACGAACTGCCCTAGCCGCACCCGAGCGGGTACACTCATTACCCGAGCGGGTAGCGGCCCGAAACCTCCCAAAACTTAAGTAAACTTAACTTAAAACATAAGGGAACTCGTGGGGCAATTAGGGCAACAATTGGACCGACTTAGGAGGCTTAAAAGGAGGCAAAAAGACGTGATTACAGCAAGCATACAGAGGAGAAGAATTCAGCGAAGTTAGAGCAGATTCTTGCGAGGAGATAAGCGAGGAGCATTGGAGATCAAGCACCACCACTTCGGTTTTGTTTGGTTTTTATGTTCCTTAGACTTTCTACTATGTTTATGTTTCTTTACAGACGCATGAGCGAGTAGTTTGTTTGTTCTAGGAGAAGGGATTAGCCCTTGGCTATCCCGAGACCGCTTTTGATCTATTTTGAATGCATCTTCCCGTTTTAGTTCATCTATTCTTTATCTGAGTTCTTGAATTTACTTGTGTTTGCGATGGCCACGTAGATGCATGTGTTAGGGGTTAGGAGAAGGACCGAAAGGAGAATTCTAGTCCTAGAAAGTCAGGTTTAGAACAACCGAGGTTAGGCCACGAAAGTAGGGTAGCAACGGTTGAGGGTGAACGGGCGAATCACAGAGTTTATGGGTTTAGTTCATGGTGTCAGCCACGAAAGTAGGGGGCAACTTGTCTAGATCACGTGTCTATGCCTTGAGAGAGGTTAGATATCATGTTAGGATCGTCCGCCTTAGATAGCTTTAACTGGTATTGCATGATAGATAGGTTGGTCGTCGGTTTTGGTAGTCTTGTGGTGAAACCGGTTTCCTAGGACGCTTGTCTTATCGTTAGAACCCAAGTAGTTTAGTTTACTTTCAGTATTTTATTCTTCATCATCACTCTTTCGTTAGCAAGTTTGATTCATAGTTTGGGTTTAGGTAGCGTTGCATAGTCTCTGTGGGATCGACACCTAAAATACTACACACGTGCCGTGCACTTGCGGGTAGATTAGGTTATATTTAACTCTGATACGCATCAGTCTAAAGCTATATCAAGCCGCTCAACCGATCGAAATCGGAAACTCCATCTCCCTATTTGATCCACCCATTGCGAGCACATGAGGCATGGAGACATCAAGCTTAACAACATTAAACAAGCGCTTTCTAGGAGGCAACCCTTCATTTTGTTTTCTTTCGTTTCATAGTTTCCGAGTTGGGTTTTTTGAAAGAACACATAAAAAGAAGAAAGACCTACAAACATGACTTCACCTTTCCTATCCTCCATCGAAGCTTTACGTCGAGGATGCCATTCAATTCAAGTCTGATAGGAGTAGCTCACGTTTGTCAGGTGATTTCATTTCATTTTCTTTTGTTTTTCTCTTTCATTTTGAAGTTTTTGGGTCAACTTTAATTTTTTTTGTTTTCATGACTCAGAGTCGTCCCAAGCACTAGTCCAGTGCCACATTTTGAGATGAACCTTGAACCTAGGATGCTTAAGAAGTTGGTTTTTTCTGTGATATCTTGCATGTTAGAGCTTATTAGTCGGTTGAGGAATGAGTAGGTCGTAAGTCTTTGGCAATCCTAGTGTTACATGTGGGAGGTTTAGACGAGGTTGCTAGGTCGGTTTCTTGTTCATTCTCTCCATCCAAATGACTATACTTCATGTAGACGATGCTTTACTTCTTTTTCACTAGGATAATTTGATCGTATGAATTGAGCTTGTTTTTCAGAATAAGAGCGAACACTAACACTACGCTATTGATAGAAGTAAAATCGATATGAGTGTATCGACCTTGATACGTTTTCGATGGTTCACGTATAAGTGGTGGGTTGGCGATCATCTCTCTACGTCCTAAGAGCAAGGAGCATAAAATGCCATCTACTCCTCTGCACTCTTGAACGAGATGCAAGAGTATACCGTCATCGGTAGCTTAGGTCTAAGTAGAGGTTGAATCCCTTCAAATCCAACGTCCTAGAAGCCTAGTGTGTTTGTATATATGTAAAAGAAGAAGAAAGAAAAATAAAGGAATAAAGAAGCTCGAAAATAATACAAGTATCCTCTTTGATTCTATGTTAGCATTTGTTTGAAGTCTCATTTCGTGGAGAGAGTTGTGGTTTCTCGCTTAGCTCGTCTTTGATTTGATTTCCTATAGGTAGCCATGGTGAACTAGGATGAAGACTTAAAGTTATTAAGCCAAATTTGCTCTTAACTTGTTTGTTGATCGATTTGGTTTGCTTTAGCGGTGTCTCTAGGGAAAAGGTCAATTCTCGATTTTTATATCTTCCACGTGTTACACGTTCACGTTTGCTTAGGGACAAGCAAACATTCAAGTCTAGAGGATTTTGATCATACCGTTTTTGTACATGATTCTCGCATGATTTTAGAGATGTTTATGATGATAGTTGCGATGTTTACGTGTGATTTTGTATCCATTTTACTTGTTTCTGTGTTTTCATGTTCTTATAGGTTTTAATGCGTATTTGGTTTGTTTTATGATCTAAAGAACATAAATGGGACAAAATACGACCATCGAAGATCATAACAGAGAAAATGAGACTAGAAACGAACAATGCGGCCGAGCACACAACTCAGCACGACCGGGTATGCAAAAAAGAGCATAGCTCGGTCGAGCATGACCATGTGCACGACCGAGCACTCATCCAAGAGCATGTGCACGACCGAGCATGTTGTGATGCACGGTCGGGCTCTTTTTCAGAATTTTATCCCCGAGATTTATGCACGACCCGGGCATACATCATGAACGGCCGGGCAACTTCCTTGGTAAAGCGCATGGTCTGGCGTTGTTGAGTGCATGATCAGGCATTTAACGTGATTTCACCCCCGAGACTTCTACAAGGGCCGGACATGCACATAGCACGGTCAAGCACTCTTATTTGGAAACTGCATGGTCGGGCTTACCAAGGAGCATGGCTGGATACCAAGCAGCACGATCGTTCTATAAACATGGAATGAAGCATTCCCGACGGGGCATGACATGGAGCACAGTCGAGCATGACTTGTTAAAACGGCCTGTGACCGATTTGAGTGGAAATGAGTCGGCAAGATTCAAATTTAAAAAGGACCTAAGTGTATTTTTGGATACGGTATTTTTGGATTTTATGCATCCAAATTTATTTTCAAACACTGGATCGACACAATATACGCCTTATCCTTTTTCTTAACAGATGCCACCATCGATCGAGCCAATGATGCATCACGAGCCTATCGATGGATGAGGAAAGACGTAAACTTTCTCGTTTAGACTCGAGTCTTGAAGACGAGCACACTGGTACATAACACTAAGTTTAAATGTAACTTTGTAAATAGTTAGTTAATTAAGTGTTAATTTGCTTTAATTTTGATTTATACATTTGGTTACAATCAACTTTCTCGTCATATAACTGAGACGATGAAAGCTGATTATGATCATCCATGTTATAACATGACACGGATCGATCCTCCATTAAAGCTGATTATGGGAAAATAATGTCAAGAATCACAAAGGAAACATGAACAATTACAAAGAAAACATCAATAGTGCTAACTATGTAGAAAGAACAATTGTCTTCTGTCAAATAGGATACGTCCGGAAACATTGATACCAATGATAACTCAGAACTACCACCAATAAATTTGTAAATAAACTTTATTGATGTAAAAACACTCATCAATTAATATTATTTTTAAATTTTTTAATTGTAATTAGAATTCTTTATTTTTTTTCTTCAAAAAGAAGTTTTTGGGCGGAATATTCTGTCCGGAGGCCGTTTGTAATATTGCAGACGGTACCGTTGTTGTCGGTAAATTTTAAGGATGGGGTCGCGACCCGCCTGCAAAGTTTAAGGACTGTCGCGACCCGTCCTTAAATTTTGCATGGGTCACGACCATGTCCTCAAATTTGCGGCGTTTTCCCAACATAAACTGGTCGCATTTTCCATCAAGTTGCGGACGGCCATGCAGTCCATAATTACGGACGGTTTACGGACTTATTTTTCCGTCCATATTTGCGGACGGATTGCAGACGTTTTTTATTTTTGCGATGCGCGTTTGCGGACGGATTAGGGACGGATTATTCAGTCCCTAAATCATCAATTTCTAGTAGTGAGCCATTCAGATTTAGTGTCTCATCGGGTTTATTAATTTTCTTGGTTGAGTGCTCAATCGAGTAATGTAGCGCTTAGGTTGAGCTTATTGCAGCAAAGTCGAGTTAGTGAGTGCTAGATCGAGGAGTCTATCCTCTTGATGGGTTTCTACAATCTACCGTTGAGAAGTTTTGAGATCAAAACCGAGTTTGAAGGAATCCAGGTGGGCTTCGTGGTTTGCATAGGATCAAGAGAGGTAAAAGTTATTCATGTTGTACTCGCATGGGGGTTAGAAAGCTAGAAGGGAGATATGTGCGAGCGTTTGGAGAGAGTGGTGATGTGACGGTATTGGGTCGACAATAATAATATTTCAACAATTAGATTCAGACGAAGACCATTATACTTGATACAAGCTCATGTCCAACCATCGATAAGAGTAAAGAGTGACTCAACTGTGAAGGCTCGAAGCTTATTTTCAGACACTTGAAAAACCCTTTAGGAACCAAAATTTAATACAATTTTAGCTTCCTAAATGCAAAACAAATTTGTGAAAGTAATATGCCTATTATGTAATATTTGAATAGTCTCGGATTAAAAGTGTAATTATTAAAAGTTAATAATTATATAAGAAACGAAAATTAGGTTTTCGTTATGAGATTATAGAATCACAAACACTAAACCCTAATAGCCATCAAAAGAAAAATAAAGAACGAAACAGTTTTCGTTCATCGGAAATTCCGCACCAAAGGTTGAAGGCAGAATCCGATCTCGGCGTGGATACACGTAGAGGACTTGTACTATCAAGTCTATCATCCGATAATCACTCGTTCAACGTTAACAGATATATTCGAAATCGTTTCTATATTTGTAATCGTTGAAACCCCGAAAAACTAATCTGAATATGACTAGATCTAAAAATTCGGGTTGATAAAACACGCTTCCGCACCCCAAATCAACCCAATAGTGGTATCAGAGCTTCTGGTTGTCTGTTTAGATTAGTTTTTCCGAATTTTTGTGAAAAACGAATCGAAAAATTGTAAAAAAAAAAAATTGTGCGCGCGTAGCGCGCGCATAAGCACAGACCGTGCGCGGCTGAAATCCTTGCCTGCCGCACGAGGGTCGGAGGCGGTCGACGGCGAAGGGTCGGTCCGGCCTAAGGAAACCGCCGCGGCACTGCCTAGACCGGCACGGCGAAGGAGAGGCGGAAAAGGGCGGTTTTTCGTGACT
>CM071871.1:28199610-28212621 GCA_036759665.1 Gynandropsis gynandra | reverse complement strand
TCACGCTATCCGGTCGTTGGGGAGTGTTGGTAGACGCCAACCTCGATTAGTTAATTAATGGAGACTAATTGGTTACCGGTTTAGTGATGAACCTACGAGGTCACACGCATACGAGTGTCTCGGTATCTGCTTGTGATTGTTAGACAATCAGTGTGGAATACAATTATATTCATCCGCTAGCACCGAAGAATATAATTGTACTTGATTTTCTTTTGGGGTTAGTACATCAGATGTACAGGCAAGTATGTGTATGGAGATACATATACTTTGACTGTTTGAAATATTACGTAAAGGCAAGTGGGAGATTGAAAGTAATATGCCTATTATGTAATATTTGAATAGTCTCGGATTAAAAGTGTAATTATTAAAAGTTAATAATTATATAAGAAACGAAAATTAGGTTTTCGTTATGAGATTATAGAATCACAAACACTAAACCCTAATAGCCGTCAAAAGAAAAATAAAGAACGAAACAGTTTTCGTTCATCGGAAATTCCGCACCAAAGGTTGAAGGCAGAATCCGATCTCGGCGTGGATACACGTAGAGGACTTGTACTATCAAGTCTATCATCCGATAATCACTCGTTCAACGTTAACAGGTATATTCGAAATCGTTTCTATATTTGGAATCGTTGAAACCCCGAAAAACTAATCTGAATATGACTAGATCTAAAAATTCGGGTTGATAAAACACGCTTCCGCACCCCTAATCAACCCAATAATTTGATGGGCCAAAAGATGCCACTAAGGGTGTGTAAAGGCCTTTAGATGTAGTATCGCCAATGGCGAAAGATACTTCGACAGGTTCTTTTACTTTGGTCTCTTCTTTACTATTAAACCATTAGAACTTATACAACTGTAAACTGTGGGTGTTTCTCGGTATCAAAGCTAGCTTATGCACCATGTAAACACTTTCCATGTTAGTGCATTAACAACTATAAATGATATGAGGTTACATAGCATATCCTTGATCATGTGTCAGGTGTGGAAAGTGGGTTACATTTGTTTTATTCCTTACAATTCCATGAAGGCACTAAGAGCTCATCTAGCGACAAGAAGGTCTCCAACTTTTTGGTATACTATTTCTTTCTTGATAGTTTCTTCTTTCATCCTAAGATTTTTACTATCTATGCTATTTTATTAGCACGACTTATGGATAAACATTCGTGAGCCATCTGTTATTGTGCTTGAATTTAAAACACAAAGTTCATGAGTATGAATGGGAATAATATGAATAGTTTTTTTTATCATTGCTCTTCCTTTTGGGCGTGGTCTTTAGTGCTTCGCCCTTACAGGAGTCTTGCTCCTCCTATTAATGAGATGATGAAATTCTTATAATTATTCCTCAACGGTCAAATTTCCTTTGTTTATGCTTTCAAATTAGTTTTTTATTTTACGATGGAAATGTTGGGTATATACCTCTTTAGCATTAGCCTCTCTTGGCCTTTTCATTGATGTTTTAGTAGTATTCGTCTAGCGAAATACGAATCGATTCTTGTCTTCTTAGAGTTTCTTCTAGATGGGTTAATCTTTCTTGTATATTTTTTAATAAAACTTCCATCAATGTTGTGAGGACGTTGGGGTTTTCACCTTTTTATGCAATTTGTAGAGTTCTTAAAACACCACAAACAACAATAATATCAAAGAAACAAATGCTTCTCATTATCCTTATTTTTATCTCGATGAAACACTATCAAATATGTTATAAATATATATAGAATAGTGGGATTGACAAGAGTTATAAGTACATTTTTTTGTTGTTTGTATTGACTTTGATACGATCAACACTATATTCTAATTTTTTTGTGTTGACTGATTTGTAGTTCCCTTTTCCAATCAACGGATGTTTTCAGATATATTTGAACTAAAATAACAAAGAGAAATGAAGAAATGAATGGATGACAGGGAGAAACGACAAAATGAAATTCGTAGAAGCTTAGTATCATTGGCCTTGAACCGGGTTCTGATACCAAAAGATAATATAAGCTCATGTTCAAGCATGGATGCTCAAATTTTTTTAACTCTTGAAAACCCTTAATATGAGCTTATGTACTTTAGAAACCAAAATATATTTCGATTTTTGTTGCCTAGGTGCACACAAATTTGATGCATGGAAAGACGCCAAAAACCGTAGGGAAATGCCCTTGGATACAATCTCAAATCTCCCCTGAGGATTCCTAAAATCAATAGAAAAAGTGATGAGGATGAGACTCCGCCCTAGAACCGAGACAAGAACCAGTCACAAGAGCTAAAACAAAGAGGATGCTGAACTTGTTGGCTGAAATGGTGGTGGAAAAACTTGCAAAGGCATTACAAAGGAATCAAGAGATGTCAAAAGGAGCTTATGTGACATACCTACAAGTGGATGAGACCAGACGGAGAAAGAAATTAGGAGAGCCAGAGGCACTCATCCTAGCAAGGTTCTGCTTGATCCGAGCAAACTCACTCGACAAATGGAGCATTTAGAGAACTGAGCAATTCCACCACTCAAATGAGCATTTGTTTCGAGTCTAATTAAATTCTATTATTTTATTGAGTTTCCATTATAATTTGGTACTTTTTTTCTAATCTTTGATTAATTAAAATTGTCTTTTCTTGCTAATCCTAGATATTTAGCTATCAAACTCTAAAACAAATTCAAGTTGTCCACTGACTTATCAACATTAGATCACAACTCTTATGGATCATTTGTAGAGTTTGAGTTTTTTAGTTGATTTTTAGTTGGAGTTAAGACTTCCTTTCTACATAAAGACAAGTTCTAGGTTCTTCTATCGGGTTGCTAGGGATCAAGTTGTGCTTTATGGAAGGCATTTCAAAAAGCATCCATGTTGGTCACCTCTTATTAGGATGACCAATGCAATTCGGTACTCGGGCGCAACATGGCAGATT
Organism: Gynandropsis gynandra; assembly: GCA_036759665.1. Classification (NCBI taxonomy): domain Eukaryota; kingdom Viridiplantae; phylum Streptophyta; class Magnoliopsida; order Brassicales; family Cleomaceae; genus Gynandropsis; species Gynandropsis gynandra. The sequence goes on along the minus strand of CM071871.1, from coordinate 28,209,732 downwards.
CACCAAAAAGTCTTTTTTTTTTACTTCAAACAACGATATATTCACTTAGCTCCTTTCACACCAAAAGAATTATTCAAGGATCAGTTCAGGTTATTAAAGAAGGAGAATAAGGAGATTCTTATGAGTGACAATGAGGTAGTTCACAAAAACAGTGAGATCTTGAGCGAATCTCAAAACAAGCTTTTGAGAGAGAACCTGTGAGTACAATGTTTATTTCGATGAGTAGTTGATTTGTTCTAGGAGAAGGGATTAGCCCATGGCTGAGTAGTTGTTTGGTGTTCTTAAAGACCTGGGTAGTTGTTCTAGGAGAAGGGATTAGCCCATGGCTGAGTAGTTGATCAAGGAGAAGGGATTAGCCCATGGCGTGTTGAAAAATAGTCCCCGGAAAAGAAAAACTTGATGTGATTCAAGTTAAACAAATTAACCTAAACTATCTGCACGGTACGTGTGTAGTACTCTAGGTGTCGATCCCACAGAACTACGCAACACGAACTAAACTCAAATTAGGATAAAACTTGCTAAGATAAAATGTCGGCTTTAGGGTGAAATAATCAAAATGTAGTAAACTAATGTGTTCTTAACGATGAGACAAAGGTTCTAAGATACGATTTCGCCGCAAGGCTTCCAAAACAAACTATCGATTTATCTAATCGTGCGTTCCAAATCAAGATATCTAAGGTGGACGATCCTAATGTAATTCATACACTCTCTAAAGGCATAGGAACGTGATTCAATCGAGTTATCCCCTATTTTCCTGGCTGATACCTCAAATTAAATCCATAAGATCTATGATTCATCTGATTAACCCTCAACCGTTACTACTCTACTTTCGTGACCTAGTCTCGATTGTTCTAAGCCTGATCATCTAGGACTAGAATTCTCCTTTCGGTCCTTCTCCTAATCCCTAACACATGCATCTACTTGGCCTTCGTAAATACAAGATATTCAACACTCAAACAAATAATATATTAACGAAACGGGGAATTGCATTCATGAATAAATCATAAGAGGTTTCGGGATAGCTATGGGCTAATCCCTTCTCCTAGAACATAACAACTACTCAGTCATGAGTTCAGAATCAAACATCAATAACGAAATAGAATGTCTAAGGAGTATAGAAATCAAACGAAGTGTCGTCCCGATTCGATCTTCTGTCTCCTTGCGTGTCTCCTGTCAAGAGGACTCTCTCCTATGGTGGATGATGAATGAATAATTGTTGAATGGATGAATGATCAGCGAATGAATGTCCTCTGTGCTCTTGACGTCTTATTATTAAAAATTTCAATTGTTGTTGTATCATTTCCATTCAAAACGGACATAGGACGTTTTACCAAGTCATGCCCGACCGTGCTCATGTCAATGCCCGTCGGGCATGCTTAATTCCCTTAATTTTAGACCTATTTCTTTAACTGCCTTGTCGTGCATCACTTGTGCCCTGGCCATGCAAAGGTCTCGGGGGTAAAATGTTGCAAAGGAGCCCGACCGTGCACCACAATATGCCCGACCTTGCTCCATGTTATGAAGGTTGCCCGACCGTGCTCCATGTGTGCCTGGCCCGTGCAGAAGTCTCGGGGTAATTGCTGCAAAAGAGCCCAATCATGCATCATGTTGTGCCCGGTCATGCATCATGCATCATGCACAATGGAAAAGTATGATCTCTACCTCTTCTTCAGGAATGCATCTCCGAATGACCCCATCCGTGCATCTCCTGTAGAGAATCAGATCGTCCCAATAGTAATGCTTGACGTCCGTAAAGAATTTCTTGCACGCATGAATAGAAAGATCGGGACGTATTATACTGCTCACAAGAAAATTGACAAAATCAGCATACCAAGAATTGGGTTTACCTGAAGCAACTGTGCATATGTAGTCGTCTCTCAAGGATTCGTTGATAGGTCTCTCGTCCTCCACAATGATGTGAGAGAGATTATCTGCAGCGATGTTCTCTGACCCCTTCCTATCTCGAATCTCAAGATCAAACTCTTGCAAAAGAAGGAAGGCTTGGTTTGGCGTCTTTCTTCCCTAAGAGGTACTTGAGTGTCGCATGGTTCGTGTAGACAATCACGTTTGAACCAACTAGATATGATTTAAACTTGTCAAAGTCGAAGACGACAGCAAGGAGTTCCTTCTCGGTTGTGGCATAGTTGATTTGAGCGTTTTTAGGGTCTTGCTAGTGTAGGAAATGACATGAGGAGCCTTGTCTCTCCGCTGTCCGAAAACAGCTCCAACTGCATAGTCGCTAGCGTCACACATGATCTCGAATGGTAGGCTCCAATCCGGTGGTTGAATGATGGGCGCTGAAACCAATGCTCTCTTGATCGTGTTGAAGGTGTCGTGGCATTCCTTAGAGATTTCGAACGTAGCATCCTTTACCAGCAACTTCGTCAATGGTGTCGTGGTCTTTGAGAAGTCCTTGATGAACCTCCGATAGAAGCCGATGTCCCTTAGAAAACTACAAATCTCTTTAACCAAAACCGGTGGAGAAAGTTTTTCAATTACCTCGATCTTAGCCTTGTCCATTTCTATGCCTCTTGATGAAATCATATGTCCTAGAACAATCCCTTCTTTCACCATGAAATGACACTTCTCCCAATTAAAAACGAGATTGACATCTTTACATCGTTGCAACACTCTAGAAAGGTTAACAATCAATCATCAAATGTAGAGCCATAAACGGAAAAATCGTCCATAAAAACTTCCATAATGTGCTCAATCAAATTGGAAAAGATTGCAATCATGCAACGTTAGAAAGTAACTAGAGCGTTGCAAAGGCCAAAGGCATACGACGGTAAGCGAATGTCCCATAAGGACACGTGAAAGTCGTCTTCTCTTGGTCTTAAGGATGAATGGGAATCTGAAAGAAATCTGAGTACCCGTCCAAGTAACAAAAGTAGGCGTCGTTCGCTAGGCGTTCGAGTATTTCGTAGATGAATGGGAGAAGGAAGTTATCCTTCCTTGTGGCTTTGTTGAGCTTCCGATAATCAATACACATTCTCCAGCATGTGACTGTTCTTGTTGGAATCAGCTTGTTATTCTCGATACATACCACCGCCATTCCACCTTTCTTGGACAGTACATGCACGGGGCTCACCAATTCGCTTTCCTAGATAGGATATATGATACATGCATCCAAAAGTTTATTATCTCCTTCTTCACTACCTCTTTCAAATCAGGGTTTGCGCTTGAATGGATGGTTTGTGGCCGTCCTCCATGAGTATTCGATGCATGCACAATGAAGCGCTCAGTCCCTTGATATCCTCGATGGTGTATCCAATCACTCTCCTATGCTTCCTCAAAAAATCAAGTATTTTTCTCGTCTCATCTGGAATCAAGTTAGCATTCACAATAATGGGATATGTATCGTTACATCCAAGGTACTCATACCGAAGAGAAGAAAGGAGAGGTTTAAGCTCGAGTTTGGGCGCCTTCCCCACTGCAAAATCAGCATGTGTTTCGCGTGGGATCTCCTTGCGTGGGGCGTCTCTTAGTGCTTCAATAGCACTTGTGAATTCAGCGTAAACCTCGGCTTCTTTGTCGGTAAGTCTTGCATCATTGCAAACTTGCGCTAGGCATCTCTCAAGAGGATCGGAAATACTTACTCAATCAAACGTGTCATTCACTAACTCATCCAGAAAATCAACTCTAAAGCATGACTCCTTGAAGGAAGGGCCGTTCATGGAGCTGGACAAGTTGAATTTTGTCTTCTCATCTCCAAAACATAGAGAGAGCTTTCTTTGTTGTGCGTCTATCATGGCACCTGTAGTAGCTAAGAAAGGTCTACCAAGGATAATAGGTATCTTAGTATCTTCTTCAGTATTGAGTACAACAAAATCAATTGGTATACAAAGATTATCTAACTTGGTGGGAATATTTTCGACAATTCCCACCGGATATCTTACGAAATGATCCGCGATTTGTAAAGGCATCTTTGTAGGTTTGAGATCTCCGAAATTCATCCGCTTGAAAACCAAATATGGCATGAGGCTCACGCTTGTTCCCAAATTGTACAAGGCTTTGTCTATGTCGATGATCCCTATGGTGCCCGGAATGAAGAAGCATCCGGGGTCTTTTAACTTCGGGGCCAGCTTGTTTTGAAGAATGGCGTTGCATTCCTCGGTGAGTGCTATTGTGTCACTCTCTTCAATACGCCTCTTGTTGGATCTCTTTGAGGAATGTGGCGTATGTGGGTATTTTTTGGAGGGCTTCCACGAACGGTATGTTGATGTGAAGCTTCTTGAAGATCTCTACAAACCGTCCATATCTCACATTTTTTTTGTTGTTCACCAACCGTCGAGAGAACGATATAGGAGGTACGTACGCCGGTGGAGCAACATATGGCTTCTCTAAATCTGGTTTGGCTCCATCCATGATCGCAATGCCCTTTCCTTTGTCCACTGACTTTCCAGCAACCTTCTCTTGCTCTTTCGGGGGCGGATTCTTGATCACATTACCGTTGCACAAGGTAATAGCGTTTATGTGTTCTCTCGGGTTAAGATCGGGCTTTTCGAGTAGCATTTTGGGATTCCGAGAGGATGATGCAGCTCTCTGTGCAATGGATTTCTCGAGCATCTTCACGTGCGTGCTCAAGGAATCCACTGAGTTTTGAGTTCATTAATCACTGCTCCCATATCCGCATTGAATTTGGTTTGAAGTGATTATTGCTCCTTGCTGCTACTTTGATGCTGCCTTTGCTCCTTGATGAATTCAAGCATGACCGCCTCAAAGCTTGACAATGTAACGTGAGGAGGTTGAGGAGCTTGCTGGACTTGCTGGAATTGCTGAGCTTGTTAGTACGGTTGCTGCTTTTGCTAAAATCCCGAATACTTCACTGGTTATTCGAGCGATAAGACAACTTCGGGTGATTCTTCCAATTCGAGTTGTAGGTATTCCCGAATCGCGTGTGTCCTTGCTGCTGGGCCTAATTTAATTGTTCCAAATCTTCTTGCACCATTCATTGATACACCACATGCTTCGTATCTTCTTGCATCGTGATTTTTCTCCTCATTTGAATCGTCTTGATCGAAGGAAAGGAACGTGATAGGAATGATGTGCAAATTTGGTCCCATGTAGTGATCGAACCAGGGAGAAGAGATTGCAGCCAAGTCTTCGCTCATCTTCCAATTGAGAATTGGAAGAGACGCAGCAAAATCGCATCCTCCGAGACTCCATGTATCTTCCATGTGATTGAAAGCTCTACGAAGTCTCTAAGGTGCTGATGGGGATCTTCGTTGATCATCGCGGGCTTTATCTCGAATTTGCTCCCTTCAACCAGCAGATGTCCTTATGGCGGTTTAGACGTTACTCATGTTAGACACAACGTAATCACGGAGTCGACGTGGTGGAGGAGCCTGTGGTTCTCGCGGTTGAGGCGCGAGTGGCTGTTGATGTAATTGTCCCATATTACCAACGGGTAATTGGGGCTGTCCATGACCTTCCAATATATCGTTTCGGTTGTCCATCGCTCGTGGATCGGTCGGATCTACTCTTTTTTCTGCCTTGCCCTTTTTCCGTTGTCTAATAGTTCTCTCGATCTCGGGGTCGATTCGAAGTAACCTCGAAATTCCTTCAGATCTTGTCATACACCAACAAAAAACAAGTAAAAGGAATTAGTAGAAAGAACAAAAAGAAAAGAAAACAAATGAAAAGAAAAACAAGAATGGATCTTAATTTGAATCTAAGGCGTGTTGACAAATAGTCCCCGGCAACAGCACGTGCACGGGCTAATCCAAACAACTACTTGATTAGTCCATGGTGTGTTGACAAATAGTCCTTGGAAAAGAAAAACTTGATGCAATTCAGCCATGGGCTAGTCCCTTCTAGCCATGGGAGAATGGATTAGCCCATGGCTAGAAGGGAATGAGTAGTTGCTGTGGTGCACGATCGGGCTCTTTTGAAATATATTTTACCCCCGAGACATTTGCACGGTCCGGGAACAAGTGATGCACGATCGGGCACTCAAGGAAACCAGTCTAATGTCAAGGGAATGAAGCATGCCCGACGGGGCATGACATGGAGCACGGTCGGGCATGACTTGGAAAAACTTCCTATCTTCGTTTTGAGTGAAAATGAGATGGCAGCAATTCAAAGTTTAAATAAAAAGACGTCAAGAGCATAGAGGACATTCATTCACTGATCGTTCATCCATTCAGCAATCATTCATTCATCATCCATCTTAGGAGAGTCATGTTGACGAGAGACACACAAGGAGACGGGAAAATCGATTCGGGACTACGCCTCGTTTAATATTTCTATGCTCCTTACTCTATCTATTCCATTTCTGTTGTTTAGTTTCAAACTCATGACTGAGTAGTTGATTTTTTCTAGGAGAAGGGATTAGCCCATGGCTGAGTAGTAGTTTGGTTTTCTTAAAGACTTGAGTAGTTGTTCTAGGAGAAAGGATTAGCCCATGCTATTCAGCCATGGGCTAATCCCATGGATGAGTAGGGGAAGGGATTAGCCCATGGCTGAATAGTTGATCTAGGAGAAGGGATTAGCCCATGGCGTGTTGACAAATAGTCCCCGGAAAAGAAAAACTTGTTGCAATTCAAGTTAAACAAATTAACTTAAACTATCTACAGATGCACGGCACGTGTGTAGTACTCTAAGTGTCGATCCCACAGGGACTATGCAACACGAACTAAACTCAAATTAGGATTAAACTTGCTACGATGAAATGTTGGTTTTAGGATGAAATGATGAAAATGCAGTAAATTAATGAGTTCTTAACGATGAGACAAACGTCTAGAATACGGTTTTGCTGCAAGGCTTCCGAAACCAACTATCGATTTATCTAATCGTGCGCTCCCAATCAAGATATCTAAGGCGGATGATCCTAATGTTATTTCTACCCTCTCTCAAGGCATAGGAACATGATTCAATCGAGTTATCCCCTACTTTCGTGGCTGATACCTCAAACTAAACCTATACGATCTATGATTCATCCGATTAACCCTCAACCGTTACTACTCTACTTTCATGACCTAGTCTCGGTTGTTCTAAGCTTGATCATCTAGGACTAGAACTCTCCTTTCCGTCCTTCTCTTAATCCCTAACACATGCATCTACTTGGCCTTCGTAAATACAAGACATTCAACACTCAGACAAAGAATAGATTAACAAAACGGGGAATTGCATTCATAAATAAATCGAAAGAGGTTCCGGGATAGCCATTGGCTGATCTCTTCTCCTAGAACAAGCCAACTACTCAGTCATGACTTCAGAATCAAACAACAATAACAAAACAGAATGTCTAAGCAGCATAGAGATCAAATGAGGCGTCATCCCGATTCGATCTTTCGTCTCCTTGCGTGTCTCCTGTCAAGAGGACTCTCTCCTATGGTGAATGATGAATGAATTATTGCTGAATCGATGAACGATCAGTGAATGAATGTCCTATGTGCTCTTGACGTCTTATTATTTAAAATTTGAATTGTTGCCATCTCATTTCCATTCAAAACTGACATAGGACTTTTTACAAAGTCATGCACGACTGTGCTCCATGTCATGCTCGGTCGGGCATGCTTCATTCCCTTGATTTTAGACCGGTTTCTTTGAGTACTTAATCATGCATCTCTTGTTTCTGGGCCGTCCAAAGGTCTTGGGGTAAAATGTTGCAAAAGAGTCTGACCGTGCACCACAACATGCCCGAACGTGCTCCATGTTATGAAGGTTGCCCGGCCGTGCTCCATGTGTGCTCGGCATGTGCAGAAGTCTCGGGGATAATTGCTGCAAAAGAGCTCAATCGTGCATCATGTTGTGCCCGGCTGTGCACTGATAACGTCTATTTTGTTCTAGTATTTTCATCTATTTTCATAGTTAGTTTCATCATTCATTTGATATTATAAAGCATTAAGCATCATGATCATCCCTGATGTGTGGAAACTCAAGCAATATATTTCCTAGACCACTTCACCGCAAGTATACGGATCGTGTAGTACCAGGGTCGATCTCTAGGGACTAATGCAGCCTTATCCTAAGAATATCACTAAACTAAGACAAAGGGAAGTAGATGAAGATGTGGTGCGAAATATCTAAAGAACTAAGCTAAGTGGTGGAAACGATGGTAAGATGGGGAAAACTTTGATATGACGAACACTACGGGTGTCGGGATACCGGGAATCGTATGGATGCAACAACTAAAGATCATAAACCTATCGAATTATCTTGATAACGGGAAATTCATGCTCTAAGGTGAGGAGTGATTCTTCCGAGCCTAAACCTCCTAACCATGAATACGTGCAACCCCACCTTCCAACAGTGATTAACCCGTACTATGGCAGCTTTACAAACGCAATCCTAAATTCCTAAGTCGATTAACCGACCGGTCAGATTCTCATTAATTGAACTTAACCTACAACTCAACGGTTCCGGATTCATGCTTTAACCTTCCAGCAAAGTATGAATTCCTATGTTACTGAGCGGGCAGCACTAGTATAAGATGTTTACGGTGTTGATTGTAGAACCAAATATCAAGATAAATGCAATAGATCTAAGCATTAACGCATAAAATCATACATCCGTTACAATCCGATATTCCTAACCCATAGTTGGGAACCTACTCACTCATGGAGATTACAGGATAAAGGAAATAACACAACCCTAGACATGATAAACCCTAGGAAACTCGATGCCTCGATCTTCCCTATTGTGTTACCGATGTGTGGATTGATGCTTCTCTCCTTCTCCAGCGTCTCCCAAGCCTTTTCTGATGTTTTCTCAGCCTTTCCTTGCCCTGTACGTTGCCCCCCTTTGCTCTATATATGTTCTGGTCTATTAATTAGCTCGTTTGAATGCAAGATCTAGTTGGTTGCAAGAAACGCGGCCCGCTCGGGTACACCTTTTACCCGGTCGGGTAGAGCCTCACCCAGTCGTGTACTTCGTCTTGCCCGATCGGGCATCAGCACCCGATCATGTAGTCTTCGTGCCCGGGTCGTGCAAGGTGTCGTAAATAAACTCTGTAGGTTTTACCCGAGCGGGTAGACCTTAGTGCCCGACCGGGCACTCTTGATCTCTTGATTTTGCTCTTTTCCGCTCATTGCTCGGGTGTTCCTTTGAGTTCTGAGGCCGGATTTCGGCTCCAAGTGAATTATACCTTCAAATGCGTGGTTTTACTCAAGAATTTGTCTTTTTACGCTCATTTAGGCCTTGTCGCCTTAAGACCTGAAAACCAACAAAACGGGCGTATGTAACGAAGATTCGTATCGGAAATGTAAATCTAACTATGAAATATATGCGAAAATGACACTAAAACCTAGCCTAAATTTGATACACTTTACGTGTTATCAATCCCGTTTTCAGTTATTTTGGAGCTAAAGGACGTGCCAAGACAAAGTAGAAACATCGAGGATCATCACGGGACAAACGGGACGAGAATCGGCAAGGAAAAGCCACTACCCACGCGAGTACTTCCTAGCCCGAGCGGGCAAATGTTACGGCTTACTTCCCTAGCACGAGCGGGCAAATGTTACGGCGATTTTTTCCAGCAAATTTTGCACGAGTCGGGCAAGAAAAACCACGCTCGGGGCCTCAGCCCGAGCGGGTCACTTACCTTGCCCGAGCAGGTCGTGTCAGTCACCTGCAACTCCAAATAAGTTAATTTGACTTAAAACAAGTGGGAGTTCGTGGGGGACTTATACAATAAGGAAAACGCCTTTAGAGAAGAGGAATAAGTCATATTTCGCTGGAGAAAGTAATGGAAACGTGGCCAACTTAATCAAGATTTGGAAAACTCAAGAAAAGGCAACAACGGGAGGTGGCTGCTGCAAGGAACTAAAGGGGAGAGCTGGAGGGACGAATGGAGACAGAAAATTAGAGAGAAAAGAAAGCACACGAAGAGAGAGTAGAAGAGAGCAGAACGCACACACAAGGGCGAAGGACGGGGCGACGAAGTCGGAGCGGGGAGGAGCTATTGAAGACGTCGGTATTGACTAGGGATGGATCTCATTCTTTATCCATGTTGAATATAGTTATCTTTTGTGTTTCTTTTGCTGAGTACATGTCCGAGTAGGTCCACAACCATGGGTTAGAGAGCTTTGCCGATATGTAATGAAGTTTTGTTCTTAATGCTTGGTTATAATATTTGTTCGTTTCGGATTGATTGGTTGTTTGTAATGATTTTGTTCT
>CM071871.1:28175976-28199514 GCA_036759665.1 Gynandropsis gynandra | reverse complement strand
TTGGATTTTGGAACGTAGCCATGATATGAAGTCTCAATTGATTTAGAACCTTGGCCGGTTGGTTGATTGAACTTAAGAATTAGGATAGCGGTCTTAATGCATCTAGTAGGTGAGATTACACAATTGGGAGATTGGTAGTACGCATGCTAGATAGTGGGTTTAGGCATCGGGAGAGTCATTCCCTAGAAAAGAGCTTGAATTTCTCGAATACGTAATGATATCTATAACCATGATCTTGTTAGAACTTTGTTGCATCATCGTGCATCTCTCGAAACCTGTGGTGTCTAGTTTATTGAGTTTAACCCGTTAATTAGTTTAGTTTAGTTTCGTTCGCATTCTCTTCATTCATCGATTTCACACGTCTTATTCATTAGTTTACTAGCTTTAGAGTTGCATCAATTCCTTGTGTTCGACCCTGGTATTATACGATCCGTATTCTTGCGGAAGCGTTAGTCTAGGTAAATTATTACTTGAGATTAACCACATCATGCACATGGTGTTTGGAGGAGTGCTCGGTTGTGCTCTTGCTTATGCTCGGTTGAGTTGTGTCCAACAAATGCATGCTCGGTTGTGCTCTTGCTCATGCTCGGTCATGATGTCTCCTTTGTTGCATGCTCGGTCGTGCTGAGTTGTGTGCTCGGCCGGGCTGTGTTTGTCTTGGAAGCTTGGCCGTGCTGCAACATATGCTCAGTCATGCCTTGTCCGTTTCTCATCCCATTTGCCTCGTCGTGATCTTCGATCGTCGTATTTTGTCCGTGTATATTCTTTAGCTCCAAAACAAATCAAATACGCATTAAAACCTATAAGAACATGAAAACAAGAAAAATGGATACAAAATCACATGTAAACATCGCAACTATTGTCATAAACATCTCTAAAATCATGCGAGGATCATGTACAAAAACGAGATGATCAAGCCCAAAGACGGTTGGAGAGATCCATAGCTTTCGTGTATTGGTCGGTTTCTACTAACAATTCGTAAAGGATTACAATACCTTGGTTGTGCCATTGACCAAAGTGATCCAAAAGAATGTCCCATTCGAGTGGAGCAAAGCTCTAGAGAAAGCCTTATGAACCTTAATAAGATAAATTTACAAAAGTTCCTTAATTGATATTACTTGATTTTATTAAAACATTTAAGATTTAATATGATGTATCAGGTGTAGAAACTCGAGCAGTGTTGATATAGGAACATAGACCCATGTTGTATTTCAGAGAAGCTCAACGATGCACAGTAGGTTATCCAATATATGATATAGAACTATATGTGTTGGTGTGAGCGCTCTATTCATGGCAGCGCTGCTTGTCGCTCAAGAAGTTCGTGATTCATACCAACCACGAGTCACTCAAACATCTCAAAAGTATAATATAAGCTAAATCGCAGACCCGCCAAGGGGGTGAAATTCATAGAGACATTCTCGTACATCATTGAGTATAAGTAAGGAAAGAAGAATATTGTTGTTGATGCATTATCTAGATGCTACACTTTGCTTTCTGCAGCAGTCGTGAGGGAGCTCGATTTCAAACATATTAAGAAACTATATGAGGCTTATCTTCATTTTGCAATCTATTCAAGTCTTGTGAGAATATTGCCACACGCATACGCAAAATTTCTATTAGAGATTTATTGATTTGTGAGGCACATGGGGAGGACTAATGGGGAACTTTGGATTGGTTAAAATATCGTACATATTGCAGGAACATTTCTATTGGCCCCACTTGCGTAGAAACGTAGAGCGCATCTGTGGAACGTGCATAACTTGTAAGGAATTTTTATTAGGTCTACCAAGGTCTAAAGGTTGGTACGATTCCTTTTTTTCGTAGTTGATCAGTTCTTTAAAATGGCTCATTTCATTGCATGTCATAAGACCGATGATACATCACATATAGTTATTCTTTAGAGACATTGTATGGCTACAAGGAATTCCTAGGACTATCGCATGTGATAAGGATGTTATGTATATCTGAGCTCATGCCCCGTGGAGATGGAAACTTTTCCTCATTTATGCAAGGAACATTTTTCCCAGCATTGTAAATCCAAGCTCATGTCTCGCGGAGATAGAAAATTCAAAGTGCCCAAACACATCAATGACAACGCCTGCAATGTTGCTGAGTTGGCTTAGTTCAACCTTCAATGTTGTTGAGTTGGCTTGTTTTGATGTAGATGAAGATTTTGTTTTGAGGTGAAATCCTTTTAAAGAAAGATGGTATAATGAGGATATGACTCCGCCTGATACACTAATATCACAAGGAAAAGTCACAAGAGTTAAAGTTAAAACAATGAACAATTTGTTCGCTCAAATGGTGGTAGAAGAACTTACAAATGCACCATAAAGGAATCAAGAGACCTCAAGGGGCTCTTACGTGATGTACCTACATATGGATGAGACCATAAGGAACAAGAAGCTATGAGAGCCAGAGGTATTCGGCCCGAGCACAGCTTCGATCGATCCAAGTGAACTCTCTGGATAGATGGACATCGATGCGCTCGGCCCGAGCATAAATCTATGCAACAAGTTTCCTTTGAATACTTTTTAACGGGTATCCAATTTAGTTTGCAAAGATTATATTCGTTACAATTCTTTGATATTTCTCAATGGATAATATCTGTTAAAATGTCATTGCAAACTTGCAACAAATATGGTTGTTCAACGATCAATTCCCAATGGCCTGGAATCCGTTGGAAATAATCATTTCCAAAAGAAACTTAGCCATTTCCAATAGATATGGTTGTTGGAATGGCCGACTTTTTGTAGTGAGACTAACTTGATCCAATCAAACTTTCTAGACAAATGGAGCATGTAGAGGTCTGACGCACTCGACCCGAGCACGGGAGCACTCGATCGATGACTTAACCGAGCATAAGAATTAATCGGTCGAATGTATTTAAGTTTTGCAGAATTAAGGTTTAAGACTTATGCTACGCTCGACCGAGCAATTCCACTACTTGACCGAGCCTTTTTTCGCGTTTAATTGTGTTTTATTTATTTTATTCATCTTCCATTATTATTTGCTTCATATAAATAGAGGACACATTATATGATATTTTTACCTAAGTTTTGAGTAATTGAGATTCTCTTTCTTGTTAATCCTAGAGATTTAGCTGTCAAACTCTTGGAGAGTTTCTCATTTGTACATGGAATTATCAACACTAGATCACAAGTGTTGTGGTATTGTTCGTTGAGTTTGAGGTTTTTTAGTCGAGTTATAGTTGAGTTTAGGATATCCTTTATTGAGGAAGACAAGTTCTAGATTCTATTATCAGTTTACTTGGGTGTTTCAGTCCATTTCCTTCCATCTAAAAAAACAACGTCTACCTAGGATTATATCAAAAATATTTTATAAAATTCTGCTCACAATTCACCAAGAAATTGCAAGATGTTGCTGATTCAAAATTGTGTTATACAAGAAGTGATAGAGTCTGTTTTTATAATGTTAGGCTCGTATGAAATAGAAGGGGAGAGAAAAAGCTATCTAAAATCTTGCTATATAAATGGAGAATATATATGAATAGGAATGAGATCAATATGTTAGATGTTAAACCTCATTGTGGTAAAGTTTTAAGTGGTGATGAATCTTGTGACTATTTGGAGCACAAAATGGGAGGTTTGCCTACTGAAATTTCGTCAAATATATAAGAAATGTTAGATTTGTTGTTTCACCAAGGGTTGACACATGAATTTGAACATTTTAGGAAATAGTTGGCTATTAATGATTTTATTCACCGAACCACCTAAGACTTTAGTTAGTCGTCAATTGGAAAAGAAATTTGAAGCTTTGATGCGTTTCAGCTCAAATTTGGAACTTGGTTGTTTCCTCTTGTTTCCATTGTCTGTTTGAAACTTTTTTGGTGCGAAGATGGTTTTGAATTCATTGTTAACTGTTGGTTTAACTTGGTTTGGTCACATTTTGATGAAGGAAAACAATTGCGTTGATTGCTCTTGGTTTGATGGTATGCTTGGAAATTTGAACTCATCATTTACCTTTTCATTTGCATGTCATTTGCATCTTGATTATTGGTTTTGGTTTCCTCATCAATACTATAGTAAGGTCCTAGTGAACTTAGGAGCGACCGAGTGCTTTGGAGTTTAGGTTAACGCTACAAAAAAATAAGCGATTTCCAACGGAAATATCGTTGGAAATCACCAAAATTCCGTTGCAATGAGCGATTACCTATGGACAACAACGGATCGAGAGCCGTTGGAAATTGCTCGTTACAAATCTAGATCCGTTGCGATTCCCAACGAGCTTACAACAGATATTATCCATTGCAATATTCCAATGGACGGAAAACGGAAAATTTTGTTCGCAAATTGTAACGGATGGTCGTTACAATGTCTGCAATGGATGCCCGTTACAAAACTGTAACGAATGCCCGTTACCATCCGTTGGTAAAAAAAATGCGCGAAAATTGAAAATTTGCAACGGATGCCCGTTGGCCTTTCGCTGGAAATGGCAACGGGAATCCGTTACAAAATGGTGGGAAATAGCATCCGTTGGGATTTTTACAAAAAAAAAATAAAATTCAAAAAAATAAAAACAAATTTTAAAAAACTGAATTAATTAAAAAAAAAAGTTCTTACAAGAATAAAAACCTAATTTTTATTACGTATCATCTAAAAGTTTGGCGCCGAATTCATCCCCGTGGTTGCCAATACCTCGTGAAGAAGGCGTTGCATCCGAAGATAACCGGTTCTTGACGCGGCGTTGTTTCTCCCGTCTAATGTTGTGGGTTATACGCCCAGTGGTTAGCAATTCTATGATGCTCTACATGTGCCACATCTGTGCTCGAGTTTCTTGAAGTTGTGTTGTGAGATGCTCGATACACCATTCTTGCGTATAACTCTCTTGTACCACAGGAGGTACCGTCGTGGCGTCCTCGACGATATACTTTTGAAGTGCACTAAAACCGTATAAATGCCCCTTATACGGTCTAACCAACAACAAAATAAAACAAGTTAGAGTTAGGATCATTAGAAAATATTTTATTTACTAATCGAATTATAAACAATAAATTTTTATCGTTACCTCCAAATAAATTTTGTCCTTTTGTAAAGGACTGAACTCGTCGGGAGTTGAACCACAAGCTTGTGATTGTTGTGTGATCTTATCCGTCACAGCTTTCACCGTCCATTCTGCTTGAGGTTCGATGAGTTCAGATTTGTCGTTCTCTTCCCCTACGATCGGTTTCTTCTTGGCATGGGTTTCTACAACCAGCTTAAGAAGAGTCGATTCTCTTCCTATTCGTTGCATTTATTATATAACATAAACATAATTATATAAATATTGTAAAAAACCAAAAATTAAAAAGGAACTCAAATAAATTGACCAATTCTTTGTTTCTCTTCGAGAATGATTTTGATCCTGAAATATGGCAATGCGGACCATCTCTGGGAACCTTCTCCTCGTACCAATATTTCTTGGCCTTCTCGCTCTTGGCCTTAAAGTCCTCGGAATGCAATTGTTGGATGAGTTGGTTGAAGACCTCGTTCGTTTCCCATGTCGGTTTGGCATTCTTGTTGTAGTAGTTGTGCTTGGCGTTGTTCATCATCAAGTGCATTCGGACTTGCATGTCGTGCATCTAAGCTGTGTAGATGCGCGACGTATCCTTCTTCCGCCATCTATATGCGCACAACAAAATAAATTATAATAAATTAGTTAGAATAAATGTAATTAATCATTTTAAATATAAAATTTTATATCATTTAACCTATGATGAAAGTACACCACCATCGGTGGCGTATAACTTTTGGCGTCACTTACCAGGAATAATAGAGTCGATTCTGTAGCGATCCTTGATGATGTTGTTGTTCGTATGTCTTAGAACATCATCTACATCATACCTGCCCATGAAAATGAAATATTAAAATAATATTTATAATTAAAAACAATATAAATTCATAATTTGAATACTTACCATAACGTCTCGTCAAGGCGATCAGGATTGATAATTAAAAGGTTGGACGCCCGTCAAAATTATTGATCAAGGCATCAATATCCACCATATCTTCATCTTCATCAAATATTAGCGGTGCCAATATTGATGAAGGAGGCTGATATGATGGCAGTGGAGGTGGGGGCGGGGCTCCCGCTGAACCCGCCAACATACCACCACATCCTATAAATCGTCTAGCCCTCATTTTGTGTTTTGTGTTTAGAAGTGTTTGTGTGTGTGATAGATTTGTAAGATATGAGAGGATTTGGTGTTTTAGATTTCTGTTAAAAATGAAACTGTTCAACGTTCGAAATACCTACCGATGCCCAATGGAAAACGTCCACTCAATACACGCAATTAATTGACACGACGTGTTGTGTCTCCAACGGGCATCCGTTACAATTTCCAATGGATGCCCGTTAGAAATGCGTACTCCCGAGGCAACGGACACCAAAACGACCTTACATATCCCCTAGCAATGGGCATCCATTACAATTTGCAACGGATGCTCGTTTGAAACAACCGTAGCCTAGGTAGCCATGATGAAATTTCACAACGGGCATTTGTTACACACTGCACCGGATGCCCGTTGGCGCTGCCAAAGTGTCAACAGGTGTCTGTTGAGCTCCCTCGCAACGAGCATCCGTTACAAATTACCGACGGATGCCCATTGATATTATGAAAAACTTCGAAATTTTTTCTAAGTGTTGAAGGAGATTTAGTATTCCAACGAGCATCCGTTACCAATCTCAACGGATGCCCGTTGAAATTAGATTATATGAAGGTAAAAAAAATTTTAGATATAATTTATATATTACATTATAGTATTACACTTCTTCTTCGATAGATTCTTCGATTGGCGAGTCTTCCTTCAATTGTTCATTGAATTCATCATCATGTTCATCTTCGACATCTTCCAGTTCAACATCTTCATAACTACATAAGAATTCTCTGTCTATGTTAGTTCTTGCGAGAATCTCCTCCCAATTGTATGTATCAATTAATCGAATCGGTTGTGGATGATCGGTTTGCAACAGATCTTCTTTTTCATACGTGTTTATAAGTCCTCGTGGCTTGGTCTTCACTACGACCCACCACTCCTCTCTTCGACGTTTCAATGTTGTTGGATATTTCACATAACATACTTGATCTGCATGATCTATTGTGATGAGTGGATCATACTTACCATATTGTCATCCCGGATTGATGTCAATTCCTCCCCATCGATTTTTTCGTGTTCCACATCCTACAGTCGGGTCGAACCACTAACACTTAAAAAGCATTACCTTTAACCCAACGAGACCGAGATTTTCCACCTGTAGGATTTGGTGCAAAATGACGTAGAAGTTATTACCCTTTATTTCACTATTAATACAAACACTGTAATTGTATGTGCTTCTATGTTTTCCATGTTCGTACGTGTGGAACGTTTAGCCACAAGTAAACAAAATTGGCCAACAAATAACATTTTGTGCAGGACCATTAGTCAAATCTTTTAACCACGTTGGAAGGCTTTCATCAGAACATTTCACCTATATAACATAAACAACAAATGAATAATTTATAAACAACACAATTAATTTTAATATATATAAGACATGTGCACAAGTACCTATGTAATCTCTCTCCCACGAGCCATAATGTTGAACTTTCATTTCTGTAAGTTCATCTGCGTTTAAATGAGGATATGTACCAATTACTTCTTCATCATATATCATGTAATAAAAAATGTTAATATTATATATATATATATATGTAATTCTAAATAAAATATTGATTTTCATTGTTTTGTACCTTTCGAAAGGTAATAGCTCTTGACAATTTAGTAATATATATATGTGTGTGTGTGTGTGTGTGTGTGTGTGGATGTGATTATATTCCTCTGGTGTTAACCAATATTCTTCAGATTTGCCTCATGTGCATCCAATCGGTGTAAACATCTCAGGAATTGTGTCAAACTGCATATTATACTGATATAGATAGTTTGTGTGATCATTCGTTGCACGTCTTTCTTTCATCTGAATATGCGACTCAAAATAAAATGTGTTGAAATGTATGAGTTATTCTAACAAGTATTGTTTAACAATAGATCCTTCAACCGCTGCTTTGTTTTTCGTTTTTTTCTTTAAATGAAAGAAAAACCTTTCAAAAGGATACATCCGTCTGAATTGAACTGGCCCATCGAGTATTGCCTCATCTAGTAAATGTATTGGCAAATATTCCATGCCATCGAAGAATGAAGGCGGAAAAACTTTTTCCAATGAACATAATACTTCAGAGATATTGTTTTTCATTAATTCCAAGTCATCCATGATTAAATTTCTTGAACATACATCTCTGAAAAATATGCTAATCTCGTATAGTACATCGTGAACATTCTGTGATAAGAGCTCAACAAATGCAATTGGAATGATTCGCTGCATAAAAACGTGATAATCATGATTTTTCAACCCGATCAGCCTCGAACCAACAATATCCACACACCGAGCAATGTCCGAGGCATATCCATCTGAAAACTTAACGTCTTCTTTTAGCCACCTTAAAAATATTGTTTTCATCGGCCTAGACAATCTGAATACTGGGATAGGTGACCTTCCATCTCTTAATTCCAACTCAGGTATTCGATATATTGTCTTCAAATCTTTTCTTGATTGTATATTATCCTTAGTTTTACCCGACACATTCAAAATAGTATTGATGATATTATCGAAAAAATTTTTTCGATATGAATAACATCTAAATTATGACGTAATATCACTGATTTCTAATATGGTAGTTCCTAAAAGATACTATGTTTATACCAGTTATGCCATTCATCTGGCCTTTGGTTTAGGATGCCTGCGATCTCCACCGCATTCTATTGATTCTTGTAAATCTCCCATTGTGTTCAATCTTTCGTAAAGGATTTGCGTTCCAGTTTGCATTCACGGTGCCTCTTCTTTTTGTACCACGTTCTTTCGAAAATGTTTTTTATCTTTCCGGAAAGCATGTCTACAAGGAAGAAATCTTCTATGACAATCAAACCAACATGATTTCTTACCATGTACTAGTCGAAATGCATCTGTATCCTCTATACAATATGGGCATGCTAATCTCCCGTGTGTGCTCCATCCAGATAACATTCCATAGGCAAGAAAGTTGCTAATTGTCCACAACAAGACCACTTTCAATGTAAGATTTTGCTTCGTACTAAGCAAGAATTCCTTTGTTCCACAAATTTCTTAATTCATGAATTAAGGGCTGCAAAAAGACATCAAAACTTTTCTTCGGATGTTCTGGTCCTGGAATCAGCAACGTCAGAAATATTACCTCTCTTTTCAAACACATATCGGGAGGCAAATTATACGGAGACAAAATCACCGGCCAAAGAGAATATTGACTTTCAGATTGTTCATATGGACATCGGTGCACTGGAAAAGACAAAACATTTCTCGTTTCATACGCTAACTCAAAAAATATTTCATTGAAATCTTTCCAAGCCTTACCATCTGATGGATGTTGCATTATCCCTTCGCTCGTCGAGCGTTCTGTGTGTCATCTCATTTCCATAGCGGGGTTTTTCGACCAAAATAACCTTCTCAACCTGATTGCTACAGGCATATAGAACATTTTTTATGCAGTACATATTTACGTGAAGATGGTTTTTTTTGCCGAAATTTACTTGCACCGAAAAACTTGCATTCCAACAAGACTTTATCATTTCCCTAAAACAACATGAAATTGTTTCTACAAACATCAATTTTCTCATGTGGCATTCCTAAATCTTTTAAAACATTCTTTGTTTTGTAGTATGTCTCGGGGGACCTGATTTTGTTCCGGTAAATATTCACGCATGGTTAATGAATCCATGCAATTTTCAGCAACATTATAGTATGTTTTTATACTCATCAATCTTGATGACAAAGAAAAACGAAACTAACCTTCATGAAAACCTTCATATATAGGTTGTTTCGTCGAATCTAATAGGTTGAAAAATCGGTGTGCCTCGATGTTCGACATCTCTCTCGCCCATTCCTTTCTCTTCCGAGTTCTGGCGGCCCTCTTGAGTTTCGTCGGTCATCCCGAGTTACGGTGGCCGTCCCGAGTTCTGTCGGTCGTCTCGAGTTCCAGCGGTCGTCCCGAGTTCCGGCGGCCGTCCCGAGTTCTAGCGATCGTCCCGAGTTCTAGCGGTCGTCTCGAGTTCGATAACGATGATTCCGAAATACTTGCAACGGATTTGTAATACAAATGTTACTCACATATGATTTCTAATTAATATCGTTATGTACAAATATTTAAGATTTAATGTAATTAAATTAAATTTAAAAATTTCTAATTTTTTATTTTTTTTTAATTACGGACGGTTTGCCCGTCTGTAATAGTATTTAAAAAACATCCTGAGTCGTTGGTTAAAAAGAGATGTTCTCTCGGGAACCGCGAGTCTTTATTTTGGTCGCTTTTCCTGTTGATTTGCGGACGGCGTGGTGGTCTATAATTACAGACGGTTTGTGGACTGAAAATTTCGTCCTTATTTGCGGACGGATATCATTTGGCGACGCTCGTTTGTGGACTACTGTTGGTCGTCCCTAATGCGTCTCTAAACACGTTTAGGGACAGATTTTTTAGGGATGAATTCTTCAGTCCCTAAATCTTAATTTTCTATGGATAAAAAACAATTTTTTTAATAAACATTAACTGTCTTTCTAAGATCCTATATTCGTTGACAAACCATTGATATTTTTAACGAATTTCAATACATGTTCACCGTTGATATCTGTGAAGAACGATGAGTAGTTTTGTAGCAGAGACTATTCTACAGGCAAACTACCAAAGATTCGAAGATTTGTCAAAAATCGTGGTACACCAATAAAAACTACAAATGATGTTTTACATTGAACAAGACCTAAAATTTATTCATAATTTTACGCTCACTGAAATGGAAACTTCACGTCTATTTGAGACACACACAAAAAATTCATAACCCTTGTTTAAACTCTTTAAGAAATCAATTGGAACAAAAACAAGTATAATAACGAAAATTAGTATGAGAAGAAAGTGAAGGTTAGGAGAAAATATAATACAAGCATAAAAAAATGTAAAATGAATACGTCACCAAGCAAAGCCTGAGGACAAATATAATGAATCAGGAGTTGCAGAGACCCACACCAAATGCGTTGTTGAACCACTGGATTAATGCTCATTTATGTTCATATTTTGTTTACTTTTCTAATTATTTTGTGTCACTTCAATCAAAAGGCTCATTTATTTTTCAACCCCCAACCATAAATCTCAAGTCTTCTTCACATTTCTTTCTCTCTCTCGCTCGCCGTGAAAAAAAAAAAGCCTGAAGAAATGGGGTTGCATCCTGTGGCCGACGCGAACGAAAAGAGTCCCTTCGGCGACCTATCTGCCGAGGAATTCTACGACCGCCACGGCGTTAGCCACTCTTCCGCCTTCATCACCAACTCTCGCGGCCTCAAGCTCTTTACGCAGTGGTGGTCCCCACTCCCTCCTTCCCACCCAATCGGCCTTGTCGCCGTCGTCCATGGCTTCACTGGAGAATCCAGCTGGTTCCTCCAGCTCACCTCCATCCTCTTCGCCAAATCTGGCTTCATCACGTGCGCAATCGACCACCAAGGCCATGGTTTCTCCGATGGCCTCGTCGCTCACATTCCCGATATCAACCCAGTCGTCGAGGACTGCATCTCCTTCTTCGACGACTTCCGTAACCGCCACGCGCCGCCAGATCTGCCATGTTTCCTCTATTCCGAGTCCCTTGGCGGCGCAATCGCGCTCTACATCGCGATTCGCCAGAGATCTCGCTGGGACGGTATCATCCTCAACGGAGCAATGTGTGGCATTAGTGCGAAATTTAAACCTCCGTGGCCGTTGGAGCACTTGCTCTTCGTTGTTGCCACCCTCATCCCTACCTGGCGCGTCATTCCCACTCGCGGATCAATCCCCGATCTCTCATTCAAGGAGCCATGGAAGAGGAAGCTCGCGATTGCAAGCCCTAGGAGGACGGTGGCTAGGCCACGCGCTGCCACGGCGTACGAGCTCGTGCGTGTGTGCAAGGATCTGCAGGAGAGGTTCGAGGAGGTGGATGTTCCGCTCCTGATAGTTCACGGCGGCGGAGACGTCGTCTGTGACCCCGCGTGTGTGGAGGAGCTTCATCGACGTGCTAAGAGCGAGGACAAGACGATAAAGATCTACCCTGGGATGTGGCATCAGCTCGTTGGAGAGCCCGAGGAACTCTGCGATCGTGTCTTCGGCGACATATTGCAATGGCTGAGGAGTCGAGCATCACGCACCGCCGAGAGGGAGCGTGACGCTGCCGCACGCGACGCCGTGGAAGGTCGGAATTAGCTGTCTTAAATGTCGTCCATTGGATATGAACCACATGGCCTGTGGTTGGTTGTCCCATTCTGTAATGCTTCCAGAAAAATAAATTTAAATTAATAAGCAGATATTTAAATATATATATATTATAAACATTCGAATTTATTATTAACATTTGTAAATTAAATATTCGTAAATTCAAATATTTATAGATAATCGAGGATATATGTATAATCTATCCAAACGGACACGGGTGAACGGGCAACATTGTGGTATGGATGGGTAAAATATCCAAAAAATCTGTTTGAAATCCGAGAAAAAATATTTAAATTTAGGGAAAATTATTAAATTTACTGATTTAGGTTCGAGTTTTTTATTTTTCTTAAACGGATATACGTGTGTATGTAATTTATTAAAAAATTATAATAATTATGAAAATATCATAGGTTTGATACGAGTCGGAACTCTAACTCGAACCAATATCTACTCTAATTAAAAATAAAAACAAAACAAAAAAATCAGATTTGGGTACTCGCGACCCGACCAAATTTCAGGTATCCAAAGATCATATATCCGTATAACGTGAGTTCGAGTTTAGATAGAAAAACATTACATGTTTGAGTTTTGGTTTGGGTAATACTGGATCCACGGATTCGGGTTCGAATTTTTCACTCTCACAAATATGTACCCGTTTGTACCCAATTATATATAGCAATTTACTAAAATATCATAAATTTTTATAATAATGACGAAAAGACCATTACTCTTAGACTTTATATGAGTCGGATACCGAAACTCGAATGTGAACTGAACTCGAACCAATACATGCTCTTATTCAAACAAAAGAAATTGGACTTGGATACTCGCAGTCACCCAACCATATTTTCGGGTATCCGAAGATCGGATACTCGTATATCATGAGTTCGAGTTGGATAGAAAAAAACTACCCATTTGAGTCTGGGTTCGGTCACCCTATGGAAGTGATGTGGTACATCAGGATAACGACAGCTCTGCGAAGGTATTTGTGTCACATACATAGTGATGTTTCTGATCTCTTGTAGGGTTATGTATATGTATTTCTAGAGGAAATGTCTAGTTTCGTCATACACATTATCTCTACTCTACACCTTCTTGGATTTCTACAAGCTAACACATTTTACCTAGTGTTGTTTGACATCTCTTACAGGGTTATGAATATGTATTTCTATAGGACATTCCACACAAATTACCACCTTTGTAAGTAATAGTGCATCATATTGATCTTGTCTGAGAGCTAGTTTTCAGAACATACCAACGTATAGTACTAATCCCTAGGAGTCTGAAAAGCTTCAAAGGGAAGTTGTGGAGCTTATGAAGGAAGGACGCATATGAGAGAGCATGCTTTCTTTTGTCATCTTGTCATACTCGTCTCTAAGAAGGATGGGTATTGGATTATGTGTGTTAAACTACCGTGTAATAACACTATTATGATAAAGTATTGACATCTCATCCTTAGATACAATGACATGTTTGATGAATATCATATTGATCGCGTATATTTTCTACAATTCATTTTAAAAGTGTATCTCATCAATTTATATAAAGGAAGGTGATGAATGAAAAATTATATTCAAAACTAAACTTTTATTGTACGAATGGTTGGTTAGCCTTAAAATTTGACTAACCCACCTAATAAACTTATGTGGTAGATGAATCATGTTCTTAGGCACTTGATTGGAAAGTTCATTGTCATATATTTTAACGATATTCTAATCTAGAAGAACATGTGAAGCATCTTAAGGTTGTCGTAGATGTCTGACAAAGAAAACGATGTATGTCAACCTTTAAGAAAAATGTTATATGGGACCAATTGATTGCATCAACTTATTCATATCTAAATAAACAAAGTCATTTCAAGGTGGACGTATGAGAGTTTAATGTGAAGATGAAAATGTTTCAGTCCAGTTAAAGAGTTTGTTAGAGACTTTTATGTCTTTTCCAACAAATCAAGTCGGATAGTCGAGGAGCGGTAAGTTATATTGTCCATGTTGTCGGTGTAGAAAATGATTTTTTTGTGTGTAGATGTTGTGTTCAAACACATATAAGTGTTATTTAAAACTAATAAATTTGGATTTATCATGGTGAAGATATGAGTACAATGGCAAATCATACACACGTCCTAGAATAATCAAATGATGTGTATAACTACGCATCGATTTAGAATGAAAGTATTTTTACGATCGTACTCATCATGATGGATATATGGAAATGATTGAAATGTTTTTCCTGGTCATCAGGGTATCCATGATGTACACATGAATGACGAAGTCTCAAATGCTTAAACTAATAAGTTTTATTAGTTACTCAGTGCAACATAACAACCTCTATATGATGGTTATGAAGATCATTCTCAATTATCACTTGCGGCTAGAATGATGGGAATGAAGACAAGTTGCAACGCAACAAAATATTATATGAATAAAATATTTTAAACGTTACATGATTATTTGCCTAAAGATAACACTGCACCTACGCCATTTTTTGAACGTCAAAGCTTATTTGTTCTTTTAGAATTTGACATAAAAAATATTGACATGTGTTCTAACAATTTTATGAATTGTATTTTTTGTGGGACACAAAGTCTTGAAAATAAAAAGGCAAATCAAAGGAATTTTGTTTTATAAAAAAATGTTATATATGTCAGTTGTTGACAAATAACACAGATTGTACAAATCACAACATACAATACAAAATATGATATGACATGCAAAACATCGATAATTAGATGGGGAATACAACATTTGGTAGAAAACTAATGCTTGGTATATCTTGAACTTTTCTCGTAAAAAAAATATTTACCAAGTGTTATGCACTTATGATTTCTCATTATATGATGCATTTAGTAAAAAATTCGTTGTTTTTAGTATTCATATACATGGTTGTTATTTTATTTTCATCATAATTTCGGATAGATATTATTTCCATTTAGAAGCCACCATGATAGTCCACACAGATATCAGAACCAGTTGCCAACGCCTTGATGTGAACGGAATTGAGAATAAACTTTTTCACTTTGTTTGTCTCTCTAACTTTTTAGTTCCCGAAACTATTCTTTTGATTATATTATAGTGGCTAAACTTAGATTAAATATATTATTCAAAAGACTATGTTAATCCCATTAATTAACTCATAATTTACAAGTTCTTTCATAATTATTTGATAATTACACATAGAACACAATTTTATTATTTCTACAATCTTCCACTTGTCCAATAGATCATTTATCCTATACTAATATCAATATATATATATATATGTGCATACCATCATGTATACCTCATATACATAATTCAAATAGATGTTCATTCTCAATTGATCGATTGTGATATCTATTATCCAACAATCATTAACAAATATCAAAACACTCTTAAGTGAGTAACCTCGTGGATTCAACACTAAAATGATAATCTATTAGTCTATCTAATCAACTAATCGATGTTGGCATCTAACAACACTTCACAATGGTCATATAGCGTGAATAAAACACCTTTACTCCATAGAATTCGAGTAAGGACGATGCAATATTTCTTTCTCTCTTTCTAACTCTAAATAATCATGTGGTATGGTTAATTGTCACACTCTACTAGACCGCAAACTATAATTCATGTCAATTGCAACCAATTGTCAGATTGTCCCGAGAAACCTATTTCTTTCATCATTCTACTGCGTTGATCAAAGAATTTATCAATCAATATGTTGCATGGCAACATAGAGCATAAACTTTTACCAGAGTTGATGGATCAAATATTGATCAAACATCGATTTTTTATAATTCTCAAACATCTTCTTAAAAAGCACTCAAGATCAAAGGGTGTTCACATTCAAAGAATGACAAATAAAATTTTTGCTTTCACGTTTTAGAAAAAATCTAATATCTGGATTCTTCGGAGAAATCCTACTGACAGGTTAATGGTAACTTAACTAATATCAGCTCAATGATAACATATTCGTATGTATCATCCATATATGTGACTTAGTAAAAGATATGTTTAATTTCTATCCAATAGAAATGGTCATATGTATGTTCATCTATCTAACATCTAATTAGTTATCCTACAAACAAAAATATATTCTCACTAATATATACCAAAACTCATCTTTCTTTATCATTTCCTTATCATGATGAAGATTTTCTAATATACTCATAGGTTATTATATATTTAAATTGTAGTACACATATATGTACTTTTTTATATTTTCAATTCATCAAATGATAAAAATAAATTGTTATTTTATTCATATATATTGTTTAACTTTTACATGATCATATTGTACTTCTACATAATTCCAAGTTTTGAAACTACACTAGAACTAGTCCCAATATATCATATTTCTCAGTCCAAAATTTAGTTTATGTTGGTCAAAATCCTTTGAGCCGATCGTCTTTATGAGTTCACCAGTCATGTTTTTCTCTTCGTCTACTTTTTCTTATGAACGTCTCCATGCTCAATGATCTCTTGAATAAAGTGGTAATTCTGCAACAGATGCTTGGATCTTTGATGATAACTTAGTTCCTTCACTTAAGCTATCACCCTAGTATTATCACTTCATAATGGACTGAAATCAAAAGGCGTCAGACCAAGTTCAATGAACTTTTTCATCCGGACCGCTTCTTTAGCAGCCTCACATGGAATTATATATTCTCCTTCGATAATCGAGTGAGCTACATTAGTCTACTCGGAATATTTTGAACTGATTGTTTCCCACGCAATAAAAATTAAAAGTTTAAAGTGGATTTATTATTATTCTTATCTGATGCAAAACTTGCAATAGTGAACCCCTCTAACTTTAAGCTAGAGTCTCCATCGAAGAAGAAGTGATCTTTAGTCCTTTTCAAATACTTAATAATGGTTTTCACCAATTTTCAATATTCTTCACTGCAATTCTCCAAATAACAACTCCCTACACTTAGCAAGAATGTCAAATCAAGCCATTTAGATGTCATAATATACATTATGGCTCCCACTCTGCTAACATACGGGATCCTACTCATGCCCTCTTTTTCATCATCTATTTTAGGAAAATCTACGTGAGAAAGAATTTCCACTATGTATGAGAAGATAATCATTCTTGGAAATTACCATGTTATTACGTCACATGATGGTATCTATATCAATCGGCTGAGACAAACCCAATATCCTCTTGGATCTACCTCTATAGATCTTTATTCTCAAAATATAGGTCGCTCTCCTAAATCGTTGATGGAGAACTATTTGGAAAATCAAGCTTTAGTCCTTTGCAATGGCGATACACTATTTTCTATGAGCAATATGTCATCTACATATAGCACAAAAAAAAAAGTTAGTCCAACTGACCTTCTTTACATGCAAGACTTTTCTTCGCATGAGACAAAGTTGAACTTTTCAATAACCTTGTTAAATTGAAGGTTTCAAATATTGGAAGCTTGAGTTCATAAAAAGACCTTTGCAACTTATATACCATATTATACATGGAGAAGACTGTGAAACCTGCATGTTCAGCCATATAGACCTCTTCCTAGAGCT
Organism: Gynandropsis gynandra; assembly: GCA_036759665.1. Taxonomy (NCBI): domain Eukaryota; kingdom Viridiplantae; phylum Streptophyta; class Magnoliopsida; order Brassicales; family Cleomaceae; genus Gynandropsis; species Gynandropsis gynandra. The sequence continues at coordinate 28,181,718 of CM071871.1, read as the reverse complement.
TTCCAATAGAATTTTTTTTATGTGCATACCCTATATCTCATAATTATGGTACATCGCTAATCCATTTAGAATCTGAATAGACTTGAGTATTTCCATAGGAAAGGATGTTTTTTTCATAGTTAAACCCTTCTTGTTGACTAACTAGACGGTCTTTATATGTGTTTACCTTCCCATGAACTCCAATATTCTTCTTGTAAATCAATTTACAATAGATTGGTTCAAAATTCGATGCAGGTTCTACCAATATGTATAATTTTTACATCCTCATAGATTTCATTTTGAATTCCATGACTTTTCACCACTTCTCAGAGTCAGAAATTTGTGGTGCTTCCATTAAGTTCAACAAGCATAATCAAAACGATTTCTCCCATTTTTCTACACAATTTGGTGAACTTATTAGATGTATGTCGAACACGTGTAGACCTTCTAAGAGAAACTTATGTTGAAGTTACTTCCTTAACTGGATTTTGTTATTGAACGAGTTCTAAACTGGTTTTATAACCTATCTTTACCTCCAACAATTGAAGACAAAAAATCTCATATTCAACCTGAAAACATCCAGAAAAGGGTTCATGGGTCATTTGATGCTAATAAGCTTGTGTCAGTTCTATAGATCGTTGAGTCTCGCCATATATTATTATGGAAATGAAGTAACAGATCATGTATAATTATAGAAAAAAATCATTTATGTGTATTTTTGTCACTTTTGAACATATTCATATATTATTATTATTATTATTATATTATTATTATTATTATTATTATTATTATTATATTATTATTATTATTATTATTATTATTATATTATTATTATTATTATTATTATTATTATTATTATTATTATTATTATTATTATTATTATTATTATTATTATTATTATTATTATTATTATTATTATTATTATTATTATTATTATTATTATTATTATTATTATATTGTTCTTCAAAAAAATGTATATATATGAACATAACTATTGCATTATAAATAAATCTTTGAAAAATATTTTGAAACTAATACACAACTAAGAAAAGGTATATAGCGACAAAAAATATAAATTATATAGACATTAAACTATTGAATAGGAGTGTCAAAATGTAGTTCGTCTCGTGGGTCTACCCAAAGCCCACCTGAAAACGGGCTCAGGACTTAAAATTATAGGCCCGAATGAAAACGAACTTCGGGCTCAGGATTTTTAAAAACCCATTAATTTGTGGCCCATCGGGTTATGAAAAACATGACTAAAAAACTAACCTAGAGTCGAGCCATGCTCTTCTCTTATCCTTAATCCTCTTCTGTGTCGGTCTTCTTCTCTCCTCACTTTTCTTCTCCTTGGTTCTTCTTTTGCATCGGTCTTTCTCTCTTCCTTGGTTCTCCGCAACTGGAAATGTATGAGAGCTTATTTTGTATCTGATTCTATTACTCATTCGATTTCTCAAATAGCTTTCTCTTCATACTTTCTTCCTCGTTTTGCGTCCTCTCCAGAATTGACAATAAGTTCTTCTTCTACATCTCATTCTGCTACTCTTTCTATTTCAATTGCTTCCATTTTGATTGAACTTGATTGTAGTTCCTAATTGTGTGGTCCCAAGTTTTTTGGGTTTACTTTGTGTGTTCCGAGGATTTCGGGGTGAATATGGTCTCATTTTGATGTGAATGTATGGGTTTCATGATCGGGTTCTAATTCCTTGGAAGTTTTTATGTGTTTTCGATTTCGGTAGACAAGGATGATGGATTGACCAGTTCTTTAAGAGAATGGATTGAAATTGAATTCAATTCCTGAAATATAAATGGTGATCATTAGGTTTCAGAGTCTTTGTTTACTTGAATTATGGATTTAGGGATGTACTGCTATTGTAGTTGGATAGATTCAGAGGAGAAGTTTTGGTTCTTCTCTAGGAGATTTCTCGTGTTTGATGCTTATTCTGCTTGTTTTGCTAACATATGGGATTAATGAGTTGAATCAATGAGAAAAGTATGTTTGATTGTGGCCAAAAGTAGTAAAAGCACAAGTTTTGTAAGATATGTTCAAGGGATCCTGATGGTTGTATCCAATAAGACTCGGTAATTTTCTACTTTTATAACCGATCACTACAAGCCTAAAATCCGTTGGAAAAGGCACTTTCTAACGTATGGAAACGGAGCATAGCCCGTTGAGAATCGCTCGTTGCAAATCCGGATCCATTGCAAAAGTGTAACGGACAATCCAACGGACGGAGCCGTTGAAAGTTTGTAACGGAAGCCCGCTGAAATATCTTGTGACGGATGCCCGTTACAAAATTTAAACGGACGGCTGTTGAAAAATGGTAACGGATGTCTGTTAAAATGTTTTAACGGACGTCTCGTTGCCATCCAGGCGGGAAAAATGAGCGGGAATTTGAAATTTCCAACGGGCATCCGTTGGAAACTAGCGAGAAAGAGAACCGGACGTCCGTTGCAAATTGGCGGGAAAGGTCAAGAGACGTCTGTTACCATTTGACGGGAAAATGATGTCCAACGAATGCCCGTTTCAAATTGCAACGGGCATCCGTTAGAAACGTGGTTAAAAAATAAAAAAAAATAATAATATTTTTTAATAAAAGAGTTTTTAATTAAAATATTAAAATTGTTTACAAAAAACATTTAAACTGATCTAATCCTATTACATCTCATTTAGATCGGTTGGGCCGATATCATCTCTGCGATCACCACCACCTCTAGACGGTGTTGCATCCGAATCGAGACCTGCTTCTTGCTGCGGCGTTGATCCCGTCACCTAGCCGGACAGCAACTCAATGACGCTCTCCAACTGCTGTATCTGGGAGGCTTGTCGTGCCATGTGGACTCGAGTTTCTCGAAGTTGTGATTCGAGCTCTTCGATCCGCCGTTGTTGCGTGAAACTCTCTTGGACAGCGGGAGGTACCATCGTGGCATCCTCGACGATATCTTTTTGAAGCGTCCCGAGATCGTATAGATGCCCCTAATACGGTTTCACCGACTACAAGACAAAAAAATTAGAGTTAGATTTTGAAAAATATTTTATTAATAATCGAAAAAGAAAAGAAATAGTTTTTACCTCTACATAAATTTTATCCTTTTGTAAAGGACTCAACTCGTCGCGAGTCGAACCGCAAGCTTGTGGTTGCTGTGTAATCTTCTCCATCATCGCTCTCACGGTTCTCTCCACTCGAGGATCGACGAGTTCGGGTTCCGCGACCTCTTCCCCGACGATAGGCTTCTTCTTGGCGTGGGTTTTCAATACCAGCTCAAGAAGAGTCGGTTCTCTTCCTATCCGTTGTATCTGTAATATAAAAGAAACTTAATTAGATAAATATTTAAAAAAACAAAAATTTAAGTAATAATAAATTTTACCAATTCATATGTTCTCTTTGGGAATGATTTTGATCCCGTAGTATGGCGATGCGGACTATCTCCGAGAACCTTCTCGCTGTACCGACATTTTTTGGCCTTCTCGCTCCTGGCCTTGAAGTCTGCGAACTCCCATTGCTGAATCATTTGATTGAAGACCGCGTCCGTTGCCCATGTCGGTTTGCGATTTTTTGTGTAGTAGTTGCGCTTCGCGTTGTTCATCATAAGGCGCAACCGAGCCTGCATGTCGTGCACCCATGCTGCGTAGATGCGCGTTGTATCCTTTCTCCGCCATTTGTATGTGCGCTGCAAAATAATTTATAAATTTTTAGTTTTATAACACACAAATATATAACTAATAATTTTAAATGAAATTAAATTTAACTTACGATAAAAGTGCGCCGCCATCGCTGGCGCACGACTTCTGGCGTAGCTTGCCAGGAATAATATGATTGATCCTGTAAGGACCCTTGGATGATGTTGTTGTCCGTGTGTTTGATCACATCATACACGTCAAACCTGCAAAATAAAATTAAAAAATAAGATATTATTTATAACTTACAATAATATAGATGCAAATAATGATTTTTTTACCATAACGTCCCGTCAGAACGGTCGGGATCGATTATCGAAATGTAAGGATGCCCATCAAATCATCGATCAAGGTGATCATCTCGTTTTCATACGTATTTCTTGCATGATTTAGGAGACGTTTTCGATATATATGTGATGCTTACGTATGATATGTGATGTTTTACGTATGATTCCGTTTCCGTTTTACTTGTTTTCGTGTTTTCATGTTCTTACAGATCTTTATGCGTATTTGGATCATTTTGGAGCTAAAGGAACATGCACGGAGCTAAGGAGCAACTTCGGGGATCACCACGGGACAAACAGGACGAGATTGAGCATGGAAAAGCCTCCACCCGGTCGGGCACAACTCTTGCACGACCGGGCAAGACCTTCGGCCAAACTTGTGCACCATTTACACGACTCGGGCATGTCTTGCCCGACCATTTGCCTTGTGCCCAAGCGGGCACACACACCATGCCCGATCGGGCATCATTCCAGCCACACAGCACACACGACTTGCCTAGCCGCACCCGAGCGGGCACAATCACTACCCGAGCGGGTCGCGGCCCATATCTGCATTTTAAGTTAAGTAAACTTAACTTAAAACAAAGGGAAGTCGGTGGGGCAATTAAGGAACAATTGGAACGACTTAGGAGGCTTAAAAGGAGGCAAAAAGACGTCATTACAGCAAGCTTACATTGGAGAACAATTGAGGAGAAGATAGAGCAGATTATTGCGAGGAGATAAGCGAGGAGCATTGGAGATCAAGCACCACCACTTCGGTTTTGTTTGGTTTTTATGTTCCTTAGACTTTCTACTATGTTTATGTTTCTTTACAGATGCATGAGCGAGTAGTTTGTTTGTTCTAGGAGAAGGGATTAGCCCTTGGCTATCCCGAGACCGCTTTTGATCTATTTTGAATGCATCTTCCCGTTTTAGTTTATCTATTCTCTATCTGAGTGCTTAAATTTACTTGTGTTTGCGCTGATCACGTAGATACATGTGTTAGGGGTTAGGAGAAGGACCGAAAGGAGAATTCTAATCCTAGAAAGGCAGGTTTAGAACAACCGAGGTTAGGCCACGAAAGTAGGGTAGCAACGGTTGAGGGTGAACGGATGAATCATAGAGCCTATGGGTTTAGTTCAAGGTGTCAGCCACGAAAGTAGGGGGCAACTTGTCTAGATCACGTGTCTATGCCTTGAGAGAGGGTAGATATCATGTTAGGATCGTCCGCCTTAGATAGCTTTAACTGGGATTGCATGATAGATAGGTTGATCGTTGGTTTCGGTAGTCTTGTGGTGAAACCGGATTCCTAGGACGTTTGTCTTATCGTTAGAACCCAATTAGTTTGTTTACATTTAGTATTTCATTCCTCCTCACCATTCTTTCGTTAGCAAGTTTGATTCGTAGTTCGGGCTTAGGTAGTGTTGCGTAGTCTCTGTGGGATCGACACCTAAAATACTACACACGTGCCGTGCACTTGCAGGTAGATTAGGTTATTTATATTTAACTCTGATACGCATCAAGTTTTTGGCGCCGTTGCCGGGGAAATATTGTCAACGCGTCTTAGATTCGAACTTAGAGTCTTTCTTGTTTTGTTTTTGTTTTTATTTTTGTTTTCTTTTCTTTCGTTCCTTCTACGTAAATTGTTCTTTGTTTGTCCTTTACAGAGCTTTCAGGTCAACGAGAGATGGATAATCAGAACGGCAATGGACAGATGCAATTATAGGCTCCTCCACCACGTCGTCTAAGGGATTACGTGGTGCCGAACATGAACAACGTGCAAACAGCCATAAGGATGCCTGCTGTTGCAAGAGAGCAATT
>CM071871.1:28102065-28157228 GCA_036759665.1 Gynandropsis gynandra | reverse complement strand
TTCACTTCAATCCACGGCCTTGCACAAGTTGAACCTTGTCATTTCGGGGTTAAATTGCCATAATCTCTCGTGTTTCTCCTCATGTCTTCGTTTCCTACACAAAACACGAAATGTAGATGAAATCCTCGAATAAACTCGATAAATGAATGAAATCTAATAAATCTACTCGAAACTAGACCTAAGAATGATATAAAAACTACAACGGATTACGTGTTATCAAACTTGATCCAACCCATATAAGTTCAAATTGGGTTGATTCAACAACGTCTAAAAATGTTTTTCAACAAACCTAGGCTTTTTTTTCCTGATTTTACAAAGTCACATAAAAAATGGCTAAAGTTCAAAATATCATACTAGATATCCGGTAGAAATTCTAAGAAAAAAATGATAAAATAAAAAAGAAACATTCAACGTCTAATCCTAATCGCAAGTATATCAATCAAATAGTACCACCTCAAACTTGAACAGAACGCAATTCCGGTATTCAAAATCTGTGAGAGGAACTCGCATGTCAAAACTCGGGAGAGGATAAGAAAAGTGAGAACGTGTACACTTGGTGTATTCTGTTTTCCCAAGTTGGTGGTACGGTTAGATGTTGTACGTGTACTCTGTTGTGGTTAATATCAACATGGAGAACTTGTGAAAAGAATCATACAATCCCAAATTAGAAAGAACACGATACATCATGATAGCTGGTAGAGTACATTTATGCGAAAAAAGAAAAATGTTAAGTTCTGGAAATAAAATTAAAAAGATACGAAGATCGGATTGCCTCCGGAGAAAAACTTGTTTATGGTCTCAAGCCTGACCGAGATTGATACGCGCTCAGATTAAGCGGCTCGGGACGCGTATTTGGTGAACCGAAATCCTTGTTTGTTAAGCGGGATTTCTTTGAGTTGGATGGAATGATTGACACCACAAGAGGTGCGGAAGCCTCTTGATACAGTCTAAACACACTTCAAGTGTTCCCGGAACGAATTGAAGGCAAGGACGTTTCCCGTAAACGTTTTAGAATTGAAGTAAAAATTCTCTCAAACTTATATTCACTCCAAAATCCAAGTTGGTTACAAATAAAGGCTGAGACTGCTTTTATAGGCAAGTCTCAATCTTTAAAAGAAGCTAAAATACATGAAATGATTACCCTATTGCCCCTATTGGCCGAAAATAATCTGAAAAATGGAAAACTGGGCCAAAAACTTGCTGGAATGGCCAAATGACGTCATCTGACCGTTGGGGGCGCGAGGGTGACGTCATGTTACCGTTGGGCATGCGGGAGTGACGTCACGTCACCGTTTGAATGTGCTGGAGCGTCCCCGTGATGTCATGTGACCGTTGTGAGCGCGGGAGTGACGTCATCAGGTCGTCTGGGCCATTTGGGCGTCCTAGGCGCCCGGGCTGATACTGAAGATGGTCGCGACCCGTCCGACGGCCACGGACGAGTGGTCTTCACGGATGAGAGCCTCCCATGCGTCCTTCACAATCTCGACCGCCTTGGTCCTTAAGTTCCACGCTCGGCCCCTTGTGATTAGGCCGTGGGAGGATTGCACTTGCTCGGTGCCACGGGTCGCCTCCTCGCTCGCCTGTCCGGCCTTCGGGTCGTCCTGGTGTCCGATGTCCTCATCATTCCCTCCCCCTTGCGAGCGTTCCATATGTGGAATGCTATCACCTGCATCGAAAGGAGATAAGTCAGCAACGTTAAATGTTGTGGACACGTTATACTCACCGGGTAGCTCGAGGCGGTAGGCGTTGTCATTGATTCGTTCAAGGACACGAAATGGCCCATCCCCTCTTGGTGCAAGCTTCGAGCTTCTCTTTTTAGGGAATCGTTCGGGTCGCATGTGTAGCCACACCCAGTCTCCCTCGCTGAACACCTGTGGTCTTCGCCCCTTGTTGGCTTGCTTTGCGTATTGTTCGGTCTTGTGCCTTATGTTTTCTCGAACCTTCTCGTGCATCTTTTTCATGAGTTCGGCCTTCTTCTCTCCGTCTTGGCTGGTGACCTCCTTGCTTGGTAGGGCCGAAAGATCCAAGGGAGTTATGGGATTGAACCCATAGACGACTTCAAATGGGGAGTGCTAGGTGGCGGAATGCTCTGTCCTGTTGTAAGCGAATTCTGCCTGGGGCAGATACTCGAGCCACTTCTTCAGGTATTTTCCGATGAGTGACCGTAGGAGTGCTGCCAAGGTGCGGTTGACCACCTCGGTCTTACCATCCATCTGCGGATGGCATGTTGTGGAGAACAACAGTTTGGTCCCTAGTTTTCGCCAAAGAGTCCGCCAGAAGTGACTCAAGAACTCGTTGTCTCGGTCGGACACAATCGTCCTCGGTAGGCCGTGAAGGCGTACAATCTCCTGGAAGAAGAGGTCCGCTATGTGGGTTGCATCGCCGGTCTTCTTGCACGGTATAAAATGCACCATCTTGGAGAAGCTGTCCACTACAACAAAAACGGAATCTTTGTTTCGGATCTTCGGGAGTCCGAGAACAAAGTCCATCGACAAGTCAGACCACGGATGAGTTGGAATTGGTAGAGGAAGATACAAATCGTCCGTGTACGTAGAATGGTCTGTGGGCTCCTTCCTTGCTCATTAGGAACACTTCGCCGAGCTCCGGATCTTGGTCGAAGAGTTCCTTGATGTGCTCAAACTCTAAGTTCCTCGCCTCCATTGTGGTGATTAGAACATGCCTTTGTGACAAGGCATCGGTCACCACGTTCTCGTTGCCCTTCTTGTACTTGATTATGTACGGAAAGGTCTCGATGAACTCCATCCACTTGCCATGCCGTCGCTTGAGCTTGTTTTGACCCTTGAGGTGCTTCAGTGTCTCATGGTCCGTGTGGATGATGAATTCCTTCGCCAGAAGGTAATGTTGCCATGTCTGTAAGGCCCGAACAAGAGCGTAAAGCTCCTTGTCATACGTTGGGTAGTTGAGCGGGTCTCCGTTCTTGAACGAGAACTGCTCCAATACCGATCCCTGAAGCGTCGCACTCTACTTCGAACATCTTCTCGAAGTTTGGCAAGGCAAGGACAGGTTCGGTGGTCAAGCTTTCCTTGAGCGCCTCGAATGCTTTGGCTTGCGCTTCTCCCCACTCAAAAGGTTTGTCCTTCTTGATAACCGCGGTGAGTGGCGCGGCTATACTGCTGAAGTTCTTCACGAACATGCGATAGAAACTTGCTAGCCCGTGAAAGCTCCGTACATGTGCGGCGGTCGTCGGCGTTGGCCATTCTTGTATGGCTTGGATCTTGCTCTCGTCCACTCGCAGTCCCTGTGAACATACCATAAATCCGAGGAACACGATCTCCTTTGTGGCAAAGGAGCACTTCTTCATGTTGGCATAGAGCTGTTCCTTCCGAAGCGTCTCTAGTACCAGCTCAAGGTGCTCGTGGTGCTGGCTGAGGTCCCGACTATACACGAGTATATTGTCGAAATAGACCACCATAAATTTTTCGATGTAGGCTCACAGCACGTGGTTCATTAGCCTCATGAACGTGCTTGGGGTGTTGGAAAGCCCGAAGGGCATGACAAGCCACTCGTACAGTCCTTGCTTCGTTTTGAAGGCTGTCTTCCATTCAACGCCTTCTCTCATGCGGACTTGATGGTATCCGCTCTTGAGATCGATCTTCGAAAATACTTTGGCCCCACTCAGCTCATCCAGCATGTCGTCAAGCCGTGGGATCGGATACCGGTATTTGATCGTGATGTTATTGATTGCCCGACAATCAACGCATATCCTCCATGTCCCGTCCTTCTTTGGCACCAAGAGCACGGGTACAACGCACACACTTAGGCTTTCTCGGATGTAGCCTTTGTCCATTAACTCCTGAACTTGTCTTTGGAGCTCTTTGGTCTCCTCAGGGTTCATGCGGTAGGCCGTTCGGTTTGGTATTGGCGACCCTAGAATAAGATCGATCTGGTGGTCGATGCCCCGTAGCGGTGGAAGCCCAGCCGGAATTTCCTCTGGAAACAAGTCTTGATACTTGTTAAGGATGCTGGCGACTTCCGGTGGATGCTCCGCTGTTTCCTGGCTTACTAAGACATCTTTGTAAACCATTAGTAAAACGGGGCTTTGATTGCTCAAAGCCTTAGGAATTACGCTAGCCTTGACATAAAAATTCAGTTTAGGCTTATCGTCACGACTCAGTTTTAATTGCATTTCATAAACCTGAGCGGGACTAAGGGGTGCTAGCGTTACCTTTCTGTTGTTCATGACGAATGAGTAGAAGTTCGACTTCCCGTCATGTGTTACCTCGCGGTCATACTGCCACGACCTTCCTAATAGGATGTGGCCTACTTGCATGGGCACGACATCGCAAAGTACTTCGTCGTGAAACTTGCCGATGCTGAAGGGTACCTTGACTTGCTCGCTCACCTTGAGCTCCCCTTTATCGTTCAGCCATTGTAGCTTGTACGGATGCGGGTGCCTCTTCGTCTCCAAGCCAAGCTTCTGTACCATGTATGCACTGGAAACGTTAGTACAGGACCCGCTATCAATAATGAGTCCACATACCTTTTCCCTTACGAGACACTTCGTGTGGAAGATCGTCTCTCTTTGTACCATTTCAGGTGGTCCGGCCATCGTACTTAAGACGCGTCGAGTCACCAGCAGCTCTCCGCTCTCTGGGTACTCGATCTCACTGTCCCGTTCTTCTTCATTCGTAGACTCGTAACCTCCGCGATTTGTGACGGTCATGACCCGTGGATTAGGGCAGTCTCTCGCCATGTGCCCTATTCCCTTGCACCTGAAACACACTATTTCGCGAGTACGGGTTTGGTTAGAAGGGTTTGGTCTGTTACCTTCCCCTTTGGCACCCCTCGACGTTTCAGGTGCTTTGCCCTTGGAACGTTCATCTCCCCTTGGTCTTTCTGGCAACCTGGGGTGTTGTTCGCTTGTCCTTGTGGGCTGCATCCTTCCGTGGCTTACTATTTGCTTCCGTCGAATCTGTTGCTCTATCTGAATGGACAAATGTAGGATGTCCTGCAAGTCGTGGTAGTGCTGCCTCTCTACCTTCCTTGCTATCGTTTCGTTCAGCGCATCCAGGAGTTGAGCCATTATTGTCTCCTCATCTTCGTCTAGCTCCAGCCTGTTGCGAAGATGCTCAAATTCGTCGAAGTACTCTTCGACCGTTTTGCCCCCTTGGGTAAGTTTCCTATATTTCCGCTGAAGCTCCCTGTGGAAGTGAGGAGGGACATATCTCTTCCGCATGAGGGCCTTCATTTCCCCCCATGACGAGCCTACTACTCTCCTCGCGATCCCACCAAGTAAGTGCGCCTTCTGTGAGTTGGGCTGCGGCATACTGTACTTCTTTACGTTCTGTAAAATTGTAGCACTCGAAGATGTTTTCCATCCGCCTCTCCCAGTCGAGATAAGCTTCTGGATCCACGCAGTCTGAAAAGGTAGGCGATTTTAGTTTTAACCTGTTACCATCTTGGTTCTGCCGCTGTCTTCGGGGTGGCTCCTCATCCGAAGATTTGTCTTCACGGATGATGGGCCATCGCCTTCGCAGTTGCTCCTCTTCCGAAGTTTCATCATCCCGGATGATGGGTCGTCGCCTTGCTCGCCTTGGCAACTCTTCATCCTCATCTTCGGGGTCACTCCGATGTTCACGTCGTCTTTGTTGAGGAGCTGGGCTATCTTCTTGATCCGCACGGTTCTCACGAACCACTGGTGCTTCCGGTATTTGTTGCCTTCGTTCACTTTCAAGGCGATTCATCCTTGTCTCCATTCTTTGGAGCATTTGCATGATCGCATCGAGTTGGTTGTTTTGTGCGGAGTGTTCTCCTCGTTCGGCCATCCTTTATCAAACAAGAACGATTAGTTTTAAAACGAATTAAAAGGGGTGGAAGCGTACCTTTGGTCCTTGAAGCGGGTACTGATACCAAAAACTGATACGCGCTCGGGTTAAGCGGCTCGGGAAGTGTATTCGGTGAACCGAAATCCTCGTTTGTTAAGCGGGATTTCTTTGAGTTGGATGGAATGATTGACACCACAAGAGATGTTGAAGCCTCTTGATACACTCTAAACGTACTTCAAGTGTTCCCGGAACGAATTGAAGGCAAGGACGTTTCCCGGAAATGTTTTAGAATTGAAGTAAAAATTCTCTCAAACGTATATTCACTCCAAAATCCAAGCTGGTTACAAATGAAGGTTGAGATTGCTTTTATAGGCAAGTCTCAAGCCTTAAAAGAAGCTAAAATACATGAAATGATTGCCCTATTGCCCCTATTGGCCAAAATAGTCTGAAAAATGAAAAAATGGGCCAAAAACTTGCTGGAATGGCCAAATGACGTCATCTGACCGTTGGGGGCGTGGGGGTGACGTCATGTTACCGTTGGGCATGCGGGAGTGACGTCACGTTACCGTTTGAACGTGCTAGAGCGTCCCCGTGATGTCATGTGACCGTTGTGAGCGCGGGAGTGACGTCATCAGGTCGTCTGGGCCATTTGGGCGTCCTAGGCGCCCGGGCTGATGCTGAAGATGGTCGCGACCCGTCCGACGGCCACGGACGAGTGGTCTTCACGGACGAGAGCCTCCCATGCGTCCTTCACAATCTCGGCTGCCTTGGTCCTTAAGTTCCGCGCTCGACCCCTTGTGATTAGGCCGTGGGAGGATTCCACTTGCTCGGTGCCTCGGGTCGACTCCTCGCTCACATGTCCAGCCCTCGGGTCGTCCTGGTGTCTGATGTCCTCATCAGAGATGCTCTACTCATTATCATTGAGGTGGGCATCCCCTTCGTCATCGTCGTCGTGTTTGTCATCTCTTTGTGGTTGGGTACCCGAATACTGTTGGGGAGATGGTGTCTGATGCTCGTACTGGTGGAAACTTTGAAGTTTCAGCCTTAACAGAGAATGATAGATTGGGAATAGCACATAGATCGGTTAGACTCTTTGCAAAATCAATCAGCCCGGTCGTGTCCCTATAAGCCCGATCGGGGAAAATTTAATTGAAGGAACTGCACGGGTCAGGCTTAGGTCTTGCCCGATTGTGCTTTGTTCCAAGATGATCGCCCGGTCGTGCATAAATTATATCTTGATCAGGCTATAGTCGTTCTCAATTGTTGCCAAGAGGAACACACGGGTCGGGCTCGATGTTTGCTCGATCGTGATGTTCTTAAAGGTGGGAGCCTGGTCGTGCATCACTAATAGCCCGGTCAAGCTTGATGTTCTGCCAGTTTTTGCCGAAGAAGATGCACCGATCGAGCTTAGGTATTGCCCGATTGTGCTGTGTTGTGGGGAGGAAGTCTAGTCGAGCATGTCATTTTGCTCGGTCAGGCATGCATCAACTTCATCACTCGTCTCTTTCAAAATTCCCAAGGTTTATTCGTACCGATGGACTTCATCTTGATTAGCATAGGCACCTCTTTTGCTAGCCATTAGAGCTATTTCCAATGGTTCAATGTCCTTAAATTCTTCAAGCACTTCATCAGCCAATTCATCCAAGACATCGATGCAGAACACCGAATCAACCATGCATGACTACTTGAGCATATCATTTAAGTTAATATCCATTTTCTCGTCACTGAATTTCAGTGTGAGTCTTCCTTCAGCATAATGTATGATTGTCTTCGTTGTGTTGAGAAACGATCTTTCGAGGATGATCGTGATCTTCTTATCTTCCTCCATGCCCAAGACAACGAAGTCGACCAAGACAAAGAACTTCCTGACTTGTAGTGGCGCGTCTTCCAGCATCCCCTCGGGGATCCTCACTCTTCGATCGGCCATGGTGAATGCCATTCGTGTACGTCGTAGATCCATTCGACCCCTAAGATCTAGTTTCTCGTATAGAGACAATTGTAGCACGCTTACGCTTGCTCCGACATTAATAAGAGTGTGGTTAAGCTTCGGTAAGTCTGGTTGCAGCATCGAGTTCGTCATCATCATGGTTTCTATCTCCACATTCCGCTTATTTGCAAGAACATCCTTGAGTAACTTTGCATACGAAGACATCTTCTTCAATGCTTCATGGAACAGAATGGCGATGTGCATTTTCTTCAGCATTTCAGCGAATTCTAAGAATTGGACATCGTCGTTCTTTTTGCGTTGACGTTGTTGAAATCGCAAAAGAGGTGGCCTCAGATCTGATTTTATGTACCTTGGCTCCTCTTCTTCCTCAGATTTCTCCTTATGCTCGTCAACATCAATAGCCTTTTCTGCTGCAGTGATAGATGCTTCACCCTTGTCAGATATCGCAGTAGTGGGCTGATCCACTGCCTTACCACTCCTCAGATAAATAGCGTTGATATGCTCACGGGGATTCACTCTCGGTTTCCCGGGCAGCTGTCCTTGCTAGCGCACTGCTCCTTGCGCTAATTTCACGACTTGCGTTTCCAAATGCCTAAGATGGGTTTGAAAACCCTCTATCTGCTTCTTGGCTCTCTCTTGCTCCGCTTTCACTCCCATCAATAAGTTGTTCTGATTTTGCTGCTCTTGGAGGAGGCGGGCGAACATGGCACTAATATCAAGGGTTGCTTCATACTGGGTCGGCGGTGACGCACATGGTTGATAACTTAGATTTTGAGGCTGCATTCTCGGTTGAAAATTTTGTTTTCTCTGCATTACCCTCGACTAAAAATTTCCCAATGGCTGTTTCGCATTCGACGCACCATCGGGATTCTTGTACGAGAAGTTGGGGTGAATTTTCCATCTGAGGTTATATATGTTCCCGAAAGGTTGATTATTGTCCATGTAGTTCACTTCCATATTCCCATGAACTTCTTGTTCGCTTGATTGCTCTGAATAGTTCGGACGTTGTGATTCAAACAACATATGGTAAATTCCTACAACTTGGTCTTTCACTTCAGCTATATCGGCGTGTAGAGCATGCACCTCATCTACATTAGCCACCTTCGGTGGAAGGTTGCGACTGTATTCCCTTGTAGCATTGCGATATCACGATCAATGGGGAACTCAAACTCAGTTATCGGAAGTGGCTCTCTCGATGCCAAAATCCACTCCATAGGAAATCAACATACTCATCTCTCGATGTAGCAGATCGAACATCTAGATGCAGTAAAAACAGTGGGGAACTCAACCTCAATTATCGGAAATGACTCTCTCGGTGCCTAAATCCACTACCTAGGAAGCCAATGTACTCATATTTCGATGCAACAAATCAAACATCTAGATGCATGACGATCAATGGGGAGCTCAACCTCAATTGAGAATTCAACCTCAATTATCAGAAGTGACTCTCTCGATGCCTAAATCCACTGTCTAGGAGATCGACATACTCATCTCTCGATGCAGAAAATCAAACACCTAGATGCATGAAGAAAAATAGGGAACTCAACCTCAATTACCACGGTTTCTAATTAGATTCACTGACCAGTTAGATTCTCATTAATCTAATTCGTTCTAAGGTTAATTCCAAGACTCAAATCTGACGTCTCAGCCTAGACAAGCCTCTAAACTCATTCAATCAAAGCAAGGATGAAAGCATTAAGAACAACCCACCAAACCAATTGAGAAAACAAATCCGAAATCAAGCATTAAGATCCAAACAAATCCATTACAAAAACACCCCTAACCCAAGGCAAGGAGGTTTACTCTAAAATCATAGAAAAACAAAGAAATAAAGTTTTCATGTTCCTTATTCTCCAAGAATAGCCTTGAATCGAGTTATTTGGCTTTCCAAAATCCTCTCTTCAGCCTTTCTAGGCTTCAGCCGCCTCCCTCCTTCTGCAAAACCTCCTTCTGTGTAAAACGTCCTAGTTTCCTTTTCTCCCATTCTTTACTTTTCGTTCGGCTTCGTTTTTCTCCCTTCTTTCCGTTTTTTCCGGCATGTGCCCTGTGCGGGCGAAGTGGCCACCCCGCAAGGGGTCCTTTTGGCTTGATGATCTGCACGAGCTTGGAAGCACCCCGAGTCATGCAGATTCTACTGGATGGTGCAGCCCGCGTGGGCTAAAGGGACCACCCCAATATTCAGAGTGGAACTTTCGAGTTCAAGTTTGAATTACGAGATGGAAGGATAGCTATCCCAATATTCAGATTGTTTGGGCTCGCGAAAATCGTGTCATTAAGGTGGTTAAAAGAATATGTTAAATTTTCAGATTGATATGCATTGAACATTGCTCAGTTTGTGGATATTGTTGGTTCAAGGCTGATCGGGTTGAAAAGCCACGATTTTCATGTTTTTCATGCATCGACTAATTGCAATTGTAGCTGAGCTCTTACCATAAAACGTTCATGGTGTGCTATGCGAAATTAGCATATTTTTTAGAGATATAAGTTTAAAAAATTTAAAAAGGGATGACTTGGATTATTGAAAAATAATATCTCTGAATTATTATGCTCATTGGAAAAAAATTTCTTGTCTTTCTTCTTCGATGTCATAGAATATTTGCCAACACATTTACCAGATAAAGTAATACTCGATGGCCTAGTTCAATTCAGATGGATTATCCTTTCGAAATGTTTTTCTATCATCTAGAGAAAAAGGCAAAAAACAAAGCATGAGTTAAAGAAAATATTGTTAAATAGTATTTGTTGGAGAAATCAAATATTTCAGCACATTCGATTTCGAGTCATCTATTTCGACGAAACAAAGACGCTCGACAGAAGATCACATAGACTGTCTATATCAATATAATCCTCAGTTTGACACAATTCTTAAGATCTCTACACCAATGGGATGTACAAGAGGGAAATCTAAAGTATATTGGGTAACACCAGAGGAGTATCATCACGTACACATATATATTACTAAATTGTCAAGGGCTATTGCCTTACGAAAGCTACAAAATGATGACAATCGATTTTTTAAATTAAATATATATATATATATGTTTATATGTGTTAAAATACTTTTGTTACAGAATATTTGATTAAGAAGTAATGGATACATATCCTCATCTAAATGCATATGAATTCACGAAAAATGAAAGTTAAATATTACGACTCGTAGTTGAGAGATTACGTAAGTACACATATAATGAATCCATATATATATATATTTAAAAAATATTTATAGGTAATCATTCATTTTTATCTTATATAGGTCAAAGGTTTCGATGAGAGACATCCTACCTGGTTAAAAGATTTGACTAATGGTGTTGTAAGAAATGTATTGTGTTGGCTAATTTTTTTTACTCAAGGATACACATTCCACACTTACGAAGCACGTACAATTATGGTGTTTGTGTTAATAGTGAATAGAGGATAATAATTTATATGATATTTTGCACCAAATTCTATAGATGAAATATCTTGGTCTCGTTGGATTGTAGATAATGGCTTTGAAATGTCAGTGGTTCGACCCAAGCATAGGACACGGTACACAAAACAATCGATGGGAAGGAATTGATATCAACCTAGTACGATAATATGGAAAGTATAATCCATTCATCACAATAGATCAAGCATATCAAGTATGCTACGTGCATTATCCAACAACATTGAAATGTCGAAGAGACTATTGGTGGGTGATGTGTGTCAAGTTAACCTAAGACTACCCGCAAGTGCACGATACGTGTGTAGTAGTTAAGGTGTCGATCCCACGAGGACTAATGTAACATGATGTGCGTAGACTCAAGTAATAAATTACCTAGACTAACGCTTCCGCAAGAATACGGATCGTGTAGCAACTAGGGTCGAACACAAGGAATTGATGCGACTTACAAGTTATTAAATAATGAATAAAGACGTGATGGATCAAATAGTGGTGGAATGCAAACTAACCTAAATGCAAACTAAACTAAAGATAGGTAGGAATGACTCTAAGACTAATCACCATAGGTATCGAGAGTTGCATGACAATGTAACGGAGTTCTAACGAGATAATTGGTCTAAAGTACTATCATGAGTTCAGGGAATTCAAGCTCTCCTATAGGGAGTTCGGGAAAAGTATTAAGAACAACCATGACTGGCGTAGACTTGTCCACTATCTACCATGCATATACCAATGTATCCATTGCGTATCTTACATGGATAGACACATTACGACCGCTATCCTAATCCCTAGATTTAACCGATTGACCTGGCGTAGATTCTAAACCGGCAAACCCTAAATCATGGCTAAGTTCCGAAGTCTAATGCCCTGGCGTTGGTTTATTAGGCTTCTAAGATCATTCAATCAAGTGGCGTACAGGTAAAGAAAGCATTAAGAACAACCATGAGATCTGAAAACATGATAAAATACCGATTTCATTCATTCAAGTGGCGTACAGGTAATGAAAGCATTAAGTTCCACCATTCATTAAGCACGAAACTCCATTACATCTTGGCAATACTCTCTATCCTATGGCAATAGATCTATATGAACATGAACTCAGAAAACGAAACACAAAACAAATCTATATTCAACATAGAAAGAGAAAGAGATGACTCCCTATGTCTTCAATAGATCCTCCATGCCTCGGATCCCTCGTTCCGTCCTCCGTGGTGTCTCCAATTCGTGCTCTAATGCCTCTGAATCGTCCCCCCTTCTGTTCTAGCTCGAATCCTCTTTAAATAGATCTAATTTCCCTTGATTTGGCCGTTCCAAAACTTAGGAAAGTTGTTGAGATCTAGGGACCCGAGCGGGCACACCTTGTACCCGCTCGTGCAAGCCTTGTGCCCGAGCGTGTTCATCCATTTTCACCCGAGCGGGCACTCGTGCCCGACCATGTGTGTATTGAGCCCGAGCGGGTAAAACTCACGGTGCTTCTTGGCATGAATTGGCCCGAGCGGGCAATGCAAATACACCCGAGCGGGCACCTATGCCCGAGCATGTCCATTGAGCACCCGAGTCGTGTAGACTTACGGGATTGCTTGGCATGAATTAGCCCGACCGGGCACTCCCTATCCACCCGAGCGGGCATGTCTTGAAATGTCGATTCCGCTCCTTTCGCTCGGTGTTTGAGTGCTCACTTCCATCCGTGGCCTTGCACAAGTCGAACCTTGTTACACAACTTCATTTTCGGGGTTAGATTGCCAATATCTCTCGTGTTTCTCCTCATATCTTCATTTCCTACACAAAACACGAAATGTAGATGAAATCCTCGAATAAGCTCGATAAATGAATGAAATCTAATAAATCTAATAAAAACTATACCTAAGAATGACATAAAAACTACTACGGATTACGTGTTATCAAACTCCCCCAGACTTAACCTTTTGCTCGTCCTCGAGCAAACCTAGAGTCGAGTACTAGAAAAGCTAAACAACATCGGATACTAGCACAAATACATCAAAGGAATAGCCATCATGCAAAACAACGCGTCACATGAACGCAAGCCTAAGCGTACCAAGTTCAGACTTCTATCAATCCGAAAAGTCTCGAACCATGCAATCCTACCAATGACCTAAGTCTAATCCGTACTCCTAACAACGTCCAAGCGATCTCCATACCAAACTCTTCTAAACTTGAGATATCATTAAGCTCAATTCTCGTTCTTATTCCTTTTTTTTTTATTCTTTTTCTTTCTTCTTTTCTCCTTTTTTTTTATAAATCCACGCTTTGTTCCTAGGACGTCGAAGTCGAAGAGGGTGGCTTTCTACTTAGACCCAGGCTGCCTATGGCACACTCATAAGGTTGCGCGTCCTTAGAGGAGTGAAGAGATGCGCCATTAAAGCTTATTTCCTGATTCTCTTTTTTTTTTTTATCATGAAGAACACGCATCAATCTAACCCTTAGGACGTAGAATAACGCCTCAACCCACCACTTAGACCCGAACCATCGATCTCGATGTACTCATGTCAATGAAAACCTAAAATAGTCAAGACTTATCCAAGGCGAAAAAAATTGACAGCGGAGTATAAGCGTGTGGAATCTAATGAACGATAAAAATCTATCAAACAAGCAATAAATAATCGGTATACACGGAGATATGATACTTGGTACTGAAACCTAGGAGGTGAATGTAACTATAAGTCATGGTTTCAAGCACAATTACTTCAACTAATCGGAAATCAAGAAGACTTCTAAACACACCTAGACTTTTTAGTTCATGATTCGACAAAGTCGCACAATAATGACTAAAGCTCGACAATTCATGCTAGGTATCCATCCGTATATTCCTAAAAACAAAACTCAAAATCTAACCTTAATAATCCAATCCTAATCACATGACAATACTCGACGAGTACTCCCCCCAGACTTAAATGAGACACCGTCCCGGTGTTCAAAACCTAGAAGAAACTCGCATACCAAACAACGGGAAGAATAAGGGTTAGAACGTGTGCACCTTGTGTATCTTGCAATCCCGTGTTTGTGTCCGGACGTTGTATGCGTCTCCTCCTCAAGGATGATATCAACGTTGAAAAGCCTGTGAAAAGAATCACACAATCCAGAGGAAGGAATACGATTCCACCAAGTACATCAATATGAAAAGAAAAAGAAATAGTCCAAAAGAAAAATGAAATGAAAAATGCAAAAGTGGAAAAGTCGGGTTGCCTCCCGATAAGCGCTTGTTTAAGGTCTCGAGCCTGACCAAATGCTACCCATTAGATGGACGTCCTCGACGTCGTCGCGTTCGTAGAGTCTCGCGTGCATAATATGTTCGATAGGGCGCGGCACGCGGATTAGTGGAGCTCCTTTGTGGTGAAGGCTTCATCTTCACCTTGGGCTTCTTGTCAACGTCCCAATTGTGTGCTGGACGTTGGATGTAGCTTCGCGGCATTACGGGATCGTTCGTGTACTGATTTGAGCCGCGTTTGGCTAGTGTCGCGTGGAAGGCTCGTTCTGTGGATTCCCTTTTCTTCTCATTATCA
The DNA here is from genome assembly GCA_036759665.1 of Gynandropsis gynandra. Classification (NCBI taxonomy): domain Eukaryota; kingdom Viridiplantae; phylum Streptophyta; class Magnoliopsida; order Brassicales; family Cleomaceae; genus Gynandropsis; species Gynandropsis gynandra. Next base: position 28,142,549 of record CM071871.1, on the reverse strand, counting down.
AATAGCTCATTTTGTACCTTGTATGAATCTTCTCCAGCTGCTAAGAGATTCATATCTAGGGAATCCGTGTTCTCAAATTCGTCACAAACTTCCACGGCTAAACTCTCAAAGATGCCATTGGGGAACACAAAATCGATAACGCATGGTTGCTCATGTGTGTTCACCAAGCTGAACTCTTCTTCCATCTCGGGTTTCGTCATAGCCTTATCAATGCCCATAGCCTTATCCACTCCTATATTAGGTTCATCTCCTTTGTCACTCATTGAGGGATTTGGCTTATCTACCGTCTTTATGCGTTGACGTTGTGGGAACGGCAAGGGAGGTGGTCTAGGTTCCGGTTTGATATATTTTGGCTCCTCCTCTTTTTTTTTATAGATCCACGCTTTGTTCCTAGGACGTCGAAGTCGAAGAGGGTGGCTTTCTACTTAGACCCAGGCTGCCTATGGCACACTCATAAGGTCGCGCGGCCTTAGAGGAGTGAAGAGATGCGTCATTGAAACTTATTTTCTGATTTTTTATTTTTTTATGAAGAATACGCATAACTCTAACCCTTAGGACGTAGAATAGCGCCTCAACCCACCACTTAGACCCGAACCATCGATCTCGATGTACTCATGTCAATGAAAACCTAAAATAGTCAAGACTTATCCAAGGCGAAAATTGACAGCGGAGTATAAGCGTGTGGAATCTAATGAACGATAAAAATCTATCAAACAAGCAATAAATAATCGGTATACACGGAGATATGATACTTGGTACTGAAACCTAGGAGGTGAATGTAACTATAAGTCATGGTTTCAAGCACAATTACTTCAACTAATCGGAAATCAAGAAGACTTCTAAACACACCTAGACTTTTTAGTTCATGATTCGACAAAGTCGCACAATAATGACTAAAGCTCGACAATTCATGCTAGGTATCCATCCGTATATTCCTAAAAACAAAACTCAAAATCTAACCTTAATAATCCAATCCTAATCACATGACAATACTCGACGAGTACTCCCCCCAGACTTAAATGAGACACCGTCCCGGTGTTCAAAACCTAGAAGAAACTCGCATACCAAACAACGGGAAGAATAAGGGTTAGAACGTGTGCACCTTGTGTATCTTGCAATCCCGTGTTTGTGTCCGGACGTTGTATGCGTCTCCTCCTCAAGGATGATATCAACGTTGAAAAGCCTGTGAAAAGAATCACACAATCCAGAGGAAGGAATACGATTCCACCAAGTACATCAATATGAAAAGAAAAAGAAATAGTCCAAAAGAAAAATGAAATGAAAAATGCAAAAGTGGAAAAGTCGGGTTGCCTCCCGATAAGCGCTTGTTTAAGGTCTCGAGCCTGACCAAATGCTACCCATTAGATGGACGTCCTTGACGTCGTCGCGTTCGTAGCTTCTTGCGTGCATAGTATGTTCGATAGGGCGCGGCACGCGGATTAGTGGAGCTCCTTTGTGGTGAAGGCTTCATCTTCACCTTGGGTTTCTTGTCAACGTCCCAATTGTGTGCTGGACGTTGGATGTAGCTTCGCGGCATTACGGGATCGTTCGTGTACTGATTTGAGCCGCGTTTGGCTAGTGTCGCGTGGAAGTCTCGTTCTGTGGATTCCCTTTTCTTCTCATTATCAAATAGCTCATTTTGTACCTTGTATGAATCTTCTCCAGCTGCTAAGAGATTCATATCTAGGGAATCCGTGTTCTCAAATTCGTCACAAACTTCCACGGCTAAACTCTCAAAGATGCCGTCGGGGAACACAAAATCGATAACGCATGGTTGCTCATGTGTGTTCACCAAGCTGAACTCTTCTTCCATCTCGGTTTTCGTCATAGCCTCATCAATATCCATAGCCTTATCCACTCCTATGCTAGGTTCATCTCTTTTGTCAATTATCGAGGGATTTGGCTTATCTACCGTCTTTATGCGTTGACGTTGTGGGAACGGCAAGGGAGGTGGTCTAGGTTCCGGTTTTACATATTTGGGTTCCTCCTCTTCCTCAAGCTTTTCCTTAAGCTTATCGACATCTAATTCCGCTACTGTGATAGATGTGTCATCCCTTTCAAATATTGCAATGGGCTGATACATCGTCAAATAATCCCTTAGGAAAATTTCGTCGACATGCTCACAAAGATCCGTTTCTAAACTTTCCATTAAAACCTCCTGTGGTTCAAAGGAATTTGCAGCGAGTTGTGCAACTTGATTGTCCAAGATCTTTACGTGCATTATCATTTCTTTAAACTCATTATTCATGTCTCTACAACTTGCTCGCATCTCTTCTTGTTGCGTTCTCAACACTCTAATCTCATTGGATTGATCTTTTTGTACTTGTAAGATTTGAGCAAGCATAGACCTGATATCGGTGTTGGCCTCTTGTTGCGGACATGGGGGTGTATATGATGGATAATTCTGAATTTGGGGTTGCATCCATGGCTGAAAATTCCCAAATCCATATTGACTATTCAGCACACCATCGGTGTTTCCCCAAACGTCTTGTTCCCATGATTGTTTCGATGGACGGTATGAGTTGTATAGCATATGACGAGGTTCTGAAAATTGATAGTTCGTTTCAGCTATATCGGCACTCCAAAAGTTGTTGTTGTTCATATTACCTCGCAAAATAAAGAATAAAATTCAATTAAGCTTTGAGAGGTAATAATTCTCTTTTTTTTTTATATATATATATTTTTTTTTTTGACTCTAAACAAAACAAAACGAAAAATAAATGAAGACTCCGGAAAGGACTATGTCTTAATCAAAAGTAATAATAACCCTAAAATCGTAATCAATTCCCCGGCAACGGCGCCAAAAACTTGATGTGCGTAGGCTCAAGTAATAAATTACCTAGACTAACGCTTCCGCAAGAATACGGATCGTGTAGCAACTAGGGTCGAACACAAGGAATTGATGCGACTTATAAGCTATTAGACTAATGAATAAGACGTGATGGATCAAATAGTGGTGGAATGCAAACTAACCTAAATGCAAACTAAACCTAAGATAGGTAGGAATGACTCTAAGACTAATCACCATAGGTATCGAGAGTTGCATGACAATGTAACGGAGTTCTAACGAGATAATTGGTCTAAGGTACTATCATGAGTTCAGGGAATTCAAGCTCTCCTATAGGAACTGACTGGCGTAGACTTGTCCACTATCTACCATGCATATACCAATGTATCCATTGCGTATCTTACATGGATAGACGCATTACGACCGCTATCCTAATCCCTAGATTTAACCGATTGACCTGGCGTAGATTCTAAACCGGCAAACCCTAAATCATGGCTAAGTTCCGAAGTCTAATGCCCTGGCGTTGGTTTATTAGGCTTCTATCATCATTCAATCAAGTGGCGTACAGGTAAAGAAAGCATTAAGAACAACCATGAGATCTGAAAACATGATAAAATACCGATTTCATTCATTCAAGTGGCGTACAGGTAATGAAAGCATTAAGTTCCACCATTCATTAAGTACGAAACTCCATTACATCTTGGCAATACTCTCTATCCTATGGCAATAGATCTATATGAACATGAACTCAGAAAACGAAACACAAAACAAATCTATATTCAACATAGAAAGAGAAAGAGATGACTCCCTATGTCTTCAATAGATCCTCCATGCCTCGGATCCCTCGTTCCGTCCTCCGTGATGTCTCCAATTCGTGCTCTAATGCCTCTGAATCGTCCCCCTTGTCGTCCCCCTTCTGTTCTAGCTCGAATCCTCTTTAAATAGATCTAATTTCCCTTGATTTGGCCGTTCCAAAACTTAGGAAAGTTGTTGAGATCTAGGGACCCGATCGGGCACATCTTGTACCCGATCGTGCAAGCTATGTACCCGACCGTGTGCATCCATTTTCGCCCGAGCGGGCACCTTTGCCCGACCATGTGTGTATTGAGCCCGAGCGGGTAAAACTCACGGTACTTCTTGGCATGAATTGACCCGAGCGGGCAATGCAAATACACCCGAGCGGGCACCTATGCCCGAGCATGTCCATTGAGCACCCGAGTCGTGTAGACTTACGGGATTGCTTGGCATGAATTAGCCCGACCGGGCACTCCCTATCCACCCGAGCGGGCATGTCTTGAAATGTCGATTCCGCTCCTTTCGCTCGGTGTTTGAGTGCTCATTTCCATCCGTGGCCTTGCACAAGTCGAACCTTGTTACACAACTTCATTTTCGGGGTTAGATTGCCAATATCTCTCGTGTTTCTCCTCATATCTTCATTTCCTACACAAAACACGAAATGTAGATGAAATCCTCGAATAAGCTCGATAAATGAATGAAATCTAATAAATCTAATAAAAACTATACCTAAGAATGACATAAAAACTACTACGGATTACGTGTTATCATAACACGATCTAAGAATAAAAAATAAAATCAAAGCTTTCTGCGAACGAATGAGGATGATGAAATGCAAATATGATGATGATGCAGTGGATAAGTGAGTTCTAAACAAAGAGACAAATGTCCCAGGAAACCGGTTTCACCGCATAGCTTTCGAAACCTATCTCTGATCTATCTAATCGTGCATTCCCTATCAAGATATCTAAGGCCGACGATCCTAATGTATAACCTACCCTCTCTCAAGGCATAGGAACATAGCTAGATTGAGTCATCCCCTACTTTCGTGGCTGACACCCCAACTAAACCCCATTACGATTCATGATTCGCCCGATACAATCCTCAACCGTTACTATCATATTTTCGTGACCTAGTCTCGGTTGTTCTTAGCCTAACTTTATAGGACTAGAATTCACCTCGCAGTCCTTCTCCTAATCCCTAACACATGGATATACGTGGCCACTGTAAACACCAGATAGTAAGTGCTTAGACAAAGAATAGATAATACGAAATGGGGAAATGCATTCATAAACAAATCAAAGACGGTTCCGGGATAGCCATGGTCTAGTCCCTTCTCCTAGAACAAATCCACTACTCGCTCATGAGTGTATACATCACAAACAAAACAGTAGATAAAAGAGTATAGAGATATCAAACGAGCGATGATCCTGAATCAATCTCCTACTCCTTGTTGTGTCTCTCGTTAAAGAGGGCTCTTGAATGGATGGATGGATACTATGTACCCTCCTAGGGTTCTCCTCTGTGTTTCCTTCCTTATGAACTCAATTTGAGGTCTCTTTTTATACAAATTTCCCGTTGGAGACATTCTAGGGAATTTGTTATAGGCATGCCCCGCGCGGGATAGGAGGGCACCCCGTGCGGGCTCCTCATTTTCTCCATGACCCGCGCGTGCTAAAGGCTAGCACGACTCGGGCAACAACTTCTGGAACACCATCCCGCGCGGGCTAAGAAAGACACTCTGCGGGGGCTCCTCTTGAACATCAATTTGTGCGTGCTAAGGGTTACCACGACTTGGGCAAATGCTGTTGGACGTTCAGCCCGAGCGGGCTAAGGAAACCACCCCGTGGGGGGGGGGGGGGGGGGGGGGGGGTGGGCTTGTCTCCTCATGTAAAGTTGCATTCCTTACCCGTTTCTTGTCCTATCTGCTCCATTATGATCTCCAATGCTCGTAATTTGTCCCGTGTATGTCTTTTTGCTCCAAAACGAACGAAATACGCATTAAAACCTATAAGATCATGAAAAAACGAAAACAAGTAAAACGGATACAAAATCACATGTAAACATCGCAACTATCGTCATAAACATATCTAAAATAATCGTGTACGGAAACGAGATGATCAAAATCCCCTAGGCTTGAATGTTTGCTTGTCCCTAAGCAAACGCAAACGTGGAACACGTGGGAAGTATAAAATGTGAGAATTCACCTTTCCCCTAGAAATACCGCTAAAGCAAACCTAATCGATCAACAAACAAGTTAGAGCAAATTTAGGTCTAATAACTTGCAGCCTTCATCTTAGGTTCACCATGGCTACCTATAAGAAAGTAAATCAAAGACGAGCTAAGTGAGAAACACAACTCTCTCTACCAAACAAGACTTCAAACAAATGCTAATCACATAATTAAAGAGGATACGTGTTTTATTCTCGAGCTTGTTTATTCCTTCATTCCATTTTTTTTCTTTATTCTAATTTTGCTAACACACTAGGCTTCTAGGACGTCGGACTTGAAGGGATTCAACTTCTACTTAGACCCAAGCTATTAATGACGGTATACTCTTGAACCTCGTTGAAGAGTGCAGTGGAGTATATGGCATTTTTATGCGCCTTGCTCTTAAGACGTAGAAAGATGATCGCCAACCCACCACTTAGACCCGAACCATCGAAAATGTATCAAGGTCGATGCACTCATATCGATTTTAGATCATGCTTTGAGGCATTACTTCTATCGATAACAAAGTGTTAGTGATACGCGCTCGGGTTAAGCAGCTCGGGACGCGTATTCGGTGAACCGAAATCCTCATTTGTTAAGCGAGATTTCTTTGAGCTGGATGGAATGATTGACACCACAAGAGGTGCGGAAGCCTCTTGATACAGTCTAAGACGCACTTCAAATGTTCCCGGAACAAATTGAAGGCAAAGACGTTTCCCGGAAACGTTTTTAAAATAGAAGTAAATTCTCTCAAACTTTATTCACTCCAAAATCCAAACTGATTACAAATGAAGGTTGAGACTGCTTTTATAGGCAAGTCTCAAGCCTTAGAAGAAGCCAAAATACAGGAAATGATTGCCCTAATGCCCCTATTGGCCGAAAATATTCTGAAAAATGGGAAAATGGGCCAAAAACTTGCTGGAATGGCCAAATGACGTCATCAAACCGTTGGGGGCGCGGGGTGACGTCATGTTACCGTTGGAACGCGCTGGAGTGTCCTGTGACGTCATGTGACCGTTGCGACCCGTGGAAGTGACGTCATCAGGTCGTCTGGGCCGTTTGGGCGTCCTAGGCGCTCGGGCTAATGGAGAAGATGGTCGTGACCCGGCCGACGGCCACGGACGAGTGGTCTTCTCGGACGAGAGCCTCCCATGCGTCCTTCACAATCTCGGCCGCCTTGGTCCTTAAGCTCCGAGCCCGACCCCTCGTGATCAGACCGTGAGAGGATTCCACTTCTTCGGTGCCTCGGGTCGCCTCCTCGCTCGCATGTCCGGTCCTCGGGTCGTCCTGGTGTCCGATGTCCTCATCATTCACTCCCCCTTACGAGCGTTCCATCTGTGGAATGCTATCATCTGTGGTCTTCGCCTTTTGATCAGTTCGGCCTTCTTCTCGCCGTCCTGGCTGGTGACCTCCTGCGGATGCTCCGCTGTTTCCTGGCTTACTAAGACATCTTTGTAAATCATCAGTAAAACAGGGCTTTGATTGCTCAAAGCCTTAGGTATTACGCTAGCCTTGACATAAAAATTCGGTTTAAACTTATCGTCACGACCCAGTTTTGATTGCATTTCATATACCTGAGTGGGACTAAGTGGTGCTAGCGTTACCCTTCTATTGTTCATGACGAATGAGTAGAAGTTCGACTTTCCGTCATGAGTTACCTCGCGGTCATATTGCCACGGCCTTCCCAATAAGATGTGCCCTACTTGCATGGGCACGACATCGCAAAGTACTTTGTCCTCGTACTTGCCGATGCTGAAGGGTACCTTCACTTGCTTGTTCACCTTGAGCTCCCCCTTGTCGTTCAGCCACTGTAGCTTGTACGGATGCGGGTGCTTCGTTGTCTCCAAGCCAAGCTTCCGTACCATATATTCGCTGGCAACGTTAGTACAAGACCCGCTATCGATAAGGAGTCCACATACCTTATCCCTTACGAGACATTTCGTATGGAAGATCGTCTCTCTTTATGCCGTCTCGGGTGGTCCGGCCATCGTACTTAGGACGCGTCGAGTCACCAATAGCTCCCCGCTTTCTGGGTACTCGATCTCGTTGTCTCGTTCGCCTTCATTCGCGGACTCGTAATGTCCGCGATTAGTGGCCGTCATGACCCGTGGGTTAGGGCAGTCTCTCGCCATGTGCCCTATTCCCTTGCACCTGAAACACACGAGTTCGCGAGTACGGGTTTGGTTAGCAGGGTTTGGTCTGTTACCTTCCCCTTTGGCACCCCTCGACATTTCGGGTGCTTTGCCCTTGGAACATTAATCTCCCCTTGGTCTTTCCGGCAACCTTGGGTGTTGTTCGCTTGGCCACATGGGTTGCATTCTCCCGCGGCTTACGATTTGCTTTCGACGGATCTGTTGCTCTATTTGAATGGACAAGTGTAGGATGTCCTGCAAGTCATGGTAGTGTTGCTTGTCTACCTTCCTTGCTATCATTTCGTTCAGCCCATCCAGGAATTGAGCCATTATCGTCTCCTCATCTTCGTCTAGCTCCAGCCTGTTCCGAAGATGCTCAAATTCGTCGAAGTATTCTTCGACCGTTTTGCCTCCTTGGGTACGCTTCCTATATTTCCGCTGAAGCTCCCGGGAAGTGAGGCAGTCGAGTCGGGAGACTCCTCTACAAAAGGCGTGTGGAATGATGGATCGCACGAGAGTTGCAGAAGGCTCTCGATATACCGAAGATCGCCCACCAAGTGAGCGCGCCTTCCGTGAGCTGGGCTGCGGCATACTGTACTTCTTTACGTTCCGTAAAGTTGTAGCACTCAAAGATGTTGTCCACCCGCCTTTCCCAATCGAGGAAAGCTTCTGGATCCACGCGGCCTGAAAAGTTAGGAGGTTTAAGTTTTAAACCGTTACCATCCTGGTTTTGCCGCTGTCTTCGGGGCGGCTCTTCATCCGAAGTTTCGTCTTCACGAATGACATGTCGTCGCCTTCTGGGTTGCTCCTCTTCCGAAGCTTCATCATCCCGGATGATGGGTCGTCGCCTTGCTCGTCTCGGCAACTCTTCTCCTTCATCTTCCGACTCATTCCGACGTTCACGTCATCTTTGATGAGGAGCTGGGCGATCATCTTGATCCGCACGGTTCTCACGAACCACTGCTGCTTTCGGTATTTGTTGCCTTCGTTCACTTTCAAGGCGATTCATCCGTGTCTCCATTCTTTGAAGCATTTGCATGATCGCGTCGAGTTGGTTGTTTTGTGCTGATTGTTCTCCTCTTTCGGCCATCCTTTACCAAACAAGAACGATTAGTTTTAAAACGAATTTAAAGGGGTGCAAGCGAACCTTTGGTCCTTGAACCGGGCTCTGATACCAAAAACTGATACGCGCTCGGGTTAAGCGGCTCGGGACGCGTATTCGGTGAACCGAAATCCTCGTTTGTTAAGCGAGATTTCTTTGAGTTGGATGGAATGATTGATACCACAAGAGGTGCGGGAGCCTCTTGATACAGTCTAAGACGCACTTGAAATGTTCCCGGAACAAATTGAAGGCAAAGACGTTTCCCGGAAACGTTTTTAGAATAGAAGTAAATTCTCTCAAACTTTATTCACTCCAAAATCCAAACTGATTACAAATGAAGGTTGAGACTGCTTTTATAGGCAAGTCTCAAGCCTTAGAAGAAGCCAAATACAGGAAATGATTGCCCTAATGCCCCTATTGGCCGAAAATAGTCTGAAAAATGGGAAAATGGGCCAAAAACTTGCTGGAATGGCCAAATGACGTCATCAGACCGTTGGGGGCGCGGGGTGACGTCATGTTACCGTTGGAACGCGCTAGAGCGTCCTATGATGTCATGTGACCGTTGCGAACCGTGGAAGTGACGTCATCAGGTCGTCTGGGCCGTTTGGGCATCCTAGGCGCTCGGGCTAATGGAGAAGATGGTCGCGACCCGGCCGATGGCCACGGACGAGTGGTCTTCTCGGACGAGAGCCTCCCATGCGTCCTTCACAATCTCGGCCGCCTTGGTCCTTAAGCTGCAAGCCCGACCCCTCGTGATCAGACCGTGAGAGGATTCCACTTCTTCGGTGCCTCGGGTCGCCTCCTCGCTCGCATGTCCGGTCCTCGGGTCGTCCTGGTGTCCGATGTCCTCATCAGTTAGTGTGCTCTTATTTTCTACAAAACAAGCTCAATTCATGCGATAAAATCATCCTCATGAAAAAGAAATAAAGAATCCTCAATATGAAGTATAATCATATGGATACAGAGAATGAACAAGAAACTAACTTAGAAACTCATCTAAACTTCCCATAAGTAACACTAGGATTGCCAAAGACTTATGACCCACTCGTTCCTCAACCATCTAACAAGCTCTAACATGCAAGATAACACGGAAAAGGCCAACTTCTTAAGCATCCTAGGTTCAAGGATTATCTCAAAACATGGCACCGAAAAAGTGCCTGGGACTACTCTAACCAAAAACAAAAAACTAACCTAAAAAAAACTACAGAAACAAATGAAAATGAGACGAGATCATCTGAAAAACGTGAGATACTGCCCCAAGACTTGAATTGAATGGCGTACTCGACGTGAAGCTCCGAAGGAGGATAAGAAGGTGACGTCACGGTTGCAGGTGTTCTTCTTTTTTATTTTTTTATGTATTTTTTTTTTCAAAATAAACCAAGTCCGAAATATGAAACAAAAAAAAACAAATGTTGGGTTACCTCCTAGAAAGCATTTGTTTAACGTTGTTAAGCTTGACGTCTCCATGCTTCATATGTGCACAATGGGTGGATCGATTAGGGAGACGGAGTTTCCACTTTCGATCGATGGAGCGGCTTGATATAGCTTTAGACGCTGCCCATTTGCTGTGAATGTCCCGCTCAAATCACTCCATAGTTCTACCTTTCCATTGGCGAAGACTTCTCGTACCTGAAATGGACCATCCCAATGGGAACGTAATCTGCCCATGAAAGACTTAAAATGAGAATCACAAAGTAGAACAATATCACCTGGCCAAAAGTCATGAGGTATGATCTTTGTATCGTTCCATCTTTCAGCTCGGTTGCCTTTCTCATTGTGCATTGTCGTCGGTGCTCCTTTCTCTTCCAAACATTGGTGCATCCTTCTTTGATCGTCAATGGGGGGTTCGCGGATGTCCTCCTTAGGTATCCAGCGCATACATGTTGAAGGGCTCACTCTCATACGCTTATTGAGACGAATTGGTGGCTTTCACGTCTCATGCCGAATAGAGGAAGGAAGAGGTTCGAACTGCAGCTTAGACGCCTTTTCTACCGCAAAATCAGTCAGCGTTTCGTGCGGTATCTTTTCATGTGGAGCGTCTTGAAGTGCCTCAATGGAATTCATGAACTTCATGTAATGCTTGGCTTCTCCACTGGTAAATCCTGCAGCATTGTAAACTTGCGTTAGATATCTTTCTAAAGGATCGGAAGTACTTACTCTATCAAACGTTTCATTTGCTGACTTGTCCAGTACATCAACTCTATGGCATGACTCCTTGGGGCTGGAAAAATGAAATTCAATCTTCTTGTTTCCGACACATAGAGAGAGCTTCCCTTGTTGTACATCTATTTTCACACATGCGATAGCTAAGAATTGTCTTCCAAGAATTATAGGCACATTAGCATCATCCTTGTTATCAAGTACAACAAAATCAGTGGTAATGCAAATATTATCTACCTTGGTGGGAATGTTTTCAACAATTCCCACCAAATACCTTACCGAACGATCACCTAGCTGTAGACACATCTTCGTAGGCTTAATGTTCCCGAAGTTCACCCGCTTATAAACTGAATGTGGCATTATGCTCACGCTTGCTCCCAAATCGCACAAAGATTTATCGATGTCAATGTCTCTTATGGTCCATGGGATGGAGAAGCTTCCGGGGTCCTTCAACTTCGGTGGCAGCTTGTTTTGGAGAATTGTGCCGCATTCCTCGGTGAGTGCTACTGTCTCACTATCTTTGATGCGCTTCTCCTTGGAAAGAACCTCTTTAGGATAGTTTGCTCGCTTAGGCATCTTTTGGAGGGCTTCCATGAATTGAATGTTACTATCGAGCTGCTTGAGGTAATGGAAGAATTTGGTCATGCTCTCTCGATTCTTGATGCTTACCAAGCGTCAAAGAAATGGTATAGGAGGTTCGTACACCGATGGAGGAACATATGGCTTCTCTAAATCAGGCTCATACCCTACCATGATTGCAATTCTGCCTTCTCTTTGCCTATCGAATGTCCAACAACATTCTCTTGCGCTTTTGAGGGCGAATTCTCGATTGGATCCAGGCTGCACAACGTGATGGCATTTACGTGCTCTCTCGGATTAAGATCGAGCTTTCCAGGTAACATCCCCAGATTCTGAAAGGATGATGCAGCCTACTGCGCAATGGAGTTTTCCAGCATCTTCACATATGTGCTCAAGGAGTCCATTTGATTTCGCAGCTCATTGATTGTTGCTCCCATATCCGCATTGAGTTTTACTTGAGTCGATTGTTGCTGCCTTTGCTCTTTGATGAACTCAATCATCACCGCCTCAAGACTTGAATAAGGAGCTTGAGGAGGTTGAGGAGCTTGCTGGAGTGGCTGCGGTTGCTGATATGGTTGTTTTCTTTGCTAAAAACCTGAATATTTCACGGGTTGGTTCGTGCGAAACGAGAAATTCGGGTGAATCCTCCAATTCAGGTAGTATGAGTTTCCGAATTGCACATTACCTTGCTGTTGGACATAGCTCACTTGGTCCATGCCTTCTTGCATTGTGCATTGGTAAGCCATATGATCCGTTTCTCCAAAATTTGCACAATAGATGGCATTCACTGCATCGCCCATAGCACTTCTTTGGTTCACTTCATAAAGACCTCGTGTCTTGTTCGGCATACTTCTTAATTGAGACCACATGGTGTGGTTCATGGCAAGATTGTCAATAAGATCGTACGTCTCTCCAACGCTTAAGTCCATGAATGATCCTCGAGCAGCATTGTCTAACGTCCTTCTATGCTCATACGTGATCCCATTGTAGAACGTTTGAATCACGTACCACTGCTCTAGACCGTGATGAGGAAACATTTACAAAAGGTCCTTGAATCTTTCCCATGCCTCAAATAAGGTTTCTCCCTCTCGGCTTCTAAACGTAGCGATTTCTCTTCGCATTTGAATCATCTTGCTCGAAAGGAAGAACCATGATAGGAATGTCGTGCAAAGCTGGTCCCATGTAGTGATAGAACCAGCGGAAAAAGATTGAGCCATGCCAACTTGTCCGCCAATTGAGAAGGGGAAAAGACGCAGCATGATCGCATCTTCCCAGACTCCATGAATTTTGAACGTGCTTGATAGCTCTAGGAAGTCTCGTAAATGTTGATGAGGGTCTTCGTGATTGCCGCCCATAAACCGTTTTTGGTATAACATGTTGATCATCGTGGGCTTGATCTCGAATTGCTCCCTCACAACAGCAGTCATCCTTATTGTTGTTTATACGTTGCTCATGTTCGGCACCACGTAATCACGGAGACGACGTGGTGTAGGAGCCTGCTGTTGTTGTAATTGCGGCACATTACCAACGGGTAATTGCGGCTGTGTGTGACCATCCAATACATCATTTCGATTGTTCATCGTACGTGGATTGGCCGTGTCTACTCGTTCTTCTCCCATGCCCTTCTTTCACCGTTTAATCGTTCTCTTAATCTCAGGGTCGATCGATGAAAACCTTGAGATCGAGTCATGCACCTACGAAAGACAAGTAAAAGAATTAGTAGAAAAAAATGAAAAGAAAAGAAAAAAAGAAAAACAAAAACAAGTATGATTATAAATCTAAATTTCTAAACGTGTTGACAATTAGTCCCCGGCATTGACGCCAAAAACTTGATGCGCGTCAAGTTAACAAGTTAACCTAAGACTACCTGCAAGTGCACGACACGTGTGTAGTAGTTAAGGTGTCGAACCCACGAGGACTAATGTAACACGATCTAAGAATAAAAAAAAAAACCAAAGCTTACTACAAAAGAATGAAGATGATGAAATGCAAATATGATGATGATGATGCAATGGATAAGTGAGTTCTAAACAAAGAGACAAACGCACTAGGAAACCGGTTTCACCGCATAGCTTCCGAAACCTATCTCCGATCTATTTAATCGTGCATTCCCTATCAAGATATCTAAGGTGGACGATCCTAATGTATAATCTACCCTCTCTCAAGGCATAGGAACGTGGCTAGATTGAGTCATCCCCTACTTTCGTGGCTGACACCCCAACTAAACCCCATTACTGATTCATGATTCGCCCGATACAACCTTCAACCGTTACGATCCTACTTTCGTGACCTACTCTCGGTTGTTCTAAGTCTAACTTTCTAGGACTAGAATTCACCTCTCAATCCTTCTCCTAGTACCTAACACATGCATATACGTGGCCACCGTAAACACAAGACATTAAGTGTTAGACAAAGAATAAATAATACGAAATGGGGAAATGCATTCATAAACGAATCAAAGATGGTTTTGGGATAGCCATGGGCTAATACCTTCTCCTAGAATAAACCACTACTCGCTCATGAGTCTAAACATCACAAACAAAATAGTAGATAAAAGAGTATAGAGATATCAAATGAGCGATGATCTCGAATCAATCTCCGACTCCTTTTTGTGTCTCCAGTTAAAGAGGGCTCCTGAATGGATGGATAGATGTTATGTACCCTCCTAGGGTTCTCCTCTCTGTTTCCTTCCTTCTGAACTCAATTTGGGGTGTCTTTTTATACAAATTCCCCATTGGAGACATTCTAGGGAAGTTGTTATAGGCATGCCCCGCAAGGGCTAGGGAGGCACCCCGCGCGGGCTCCTCATTTTCTCCATGAACCGCGCGTGCTAAGGGCTAGCACGACTCGGGCAACAACTTCTGGAACACCACCCCGCGGGGGCTCCTCTTGAACATCAATCCGTGCGTGCTAAGGGTTAGCACGACTTGGAAAAATGCTGTTGGACGTTCAGCCCGAGCGGGCTAAGGAAACCACCCCGCGAGGGGGGCCTTGTCTCCTCATGTCAAGTTGCATTCCTTGCTAGTTTCTCGTCCCGTTTGCTTCGTTATGATCTCCAATGCTCGTAATTTGTCCCGTGTATGTCCTTTTGCTCCGAAACAAAGCAAATACGAATTAAAACCTATAAGAACATGAAAACATGGAAACAATGAAAACAGATACAAAATCACACGTAAACATTGGAACTATAGTCATAAACATATCTAAAATCATGCGAGAACCGTGTACGGAAACGAGGTAATCCGTGGACCATAGTTAATATCAAACCGCACGGAGTTATAAGCATGGATAAAAAAGAAGATCTCTAGCAAACTGGTCATCCTGAATCGATACGGTTAATATATACAAATAATAGGGAGGAGATTCTTGTAAGAAGTGACATAGATAGAAAATACATCCACGATTATGATGACGTTGAACTGGAAGATGCAGAAAATGAACATAGTGATGAATTCAATGAAAAAATCGAATGAAAGCTCGCCAATTCAAGAATCAACCAAAGAAAAAATGTGAATAGTATAATTGTAATATCAAACTTTTGTAAACTGTTTTTTACATCATATATTCAATTTTCAGTTGACATCCGTTAGAAATCGTAATAGAAACCCGCGTTGCAACGTTTAATTTTGTTTGATACTAAAATTTCATGGGTTTCATAATTTTCAACGGATGATAATGTCAACAGATGCCCGTTGCAACAATTTAGTATGCCAACGGATGCTCGTTGGTATCTGACAGTGGATGCCCATGGATAGTTGACAACAGATGCATGTTGGTAATTAGCAACAGATGTCCATTGGTACTTAGCAACGGATTATCGTTGAAAAACGTAATCATGACTATACTATGCCTACTACCCTCGTTCTAGTGTTCCAATGGGATGCCATTTAAATTCTCAATGGCTGCTCGTTGGAACTAAGACGTATAGTCATTTACCTCGTCTGTTGCCTCGGGAACACATGTTTCCAACGTTCATCTGTTGAGAATTTCAATGAATGCCTATTTGAAAAACAACAGTGGTATCACTTAATTGCATCTATTTAGGTGATGTTATTTCCAACGGGCACCCGTTCCAATTTCCAACAGATGCCCATTGGAAAAATATGTATTTTAACCGTTGAACAAACCATTTTCAACACAATCTCAAAACCAAAATATCAATTTCTCTCAAAAGTAATTTCTAAACACTTAAAAATAATAAGAGCTCAAATATTTATCGATTACGGTGGAATGTTGGCGGGTTCCAGAGGAATCCCACTGTCCCTATTATTGATCCTGAACGTCCTGACGGGACGTTATGATAAGATATTATTTTGAAATATTGATATTGAAATTAAATATAAATATTGTCTACTTATTTTTTTACACGTTCAGATTTGATGTGGATGCGTTTCTTAAACACACGAACAACAACATCATCCAAGGTTCGTTACAAGATCGATTGTATTACACCTAGTAAGTGACGCCAGTACTTATACGTTGTCGATGGTGGTGTACATTTATCGCAAGTGTATTTAGTATAAAATTTAATATAAAATTGTTATATAATTTTATTAATAAATTAAATTATTGAAATTTTGATTTTGTGGCATGCATATAGATGGCGGAAAAAGGATACATCGTGCATCTATACTGCTTAGATGCATGGTATGCAAGCCCAATTGTGTTTCATGATGAATAATGCCAAGCGCAACTAAAATAAGAAGAACGCCAAAATGACATGGGTAACAGATGAGATATTCAACCAACTTGTCTAAAATTGAGACTCCAAAGCTAAAAACGAGAAGGTCATGTCGGCACAACGAAAAAGTTCTCGAGGATAGTCCGCATCACCATACCTCGGGATCAAAGTCATTTCCAAAAAGGAAAAAAAAAGAATAGGTAGAAATGATTTATATTACTATTGTTATAAAAAAATTTTAACTGATCATATTACTATAATGTTAAAGATGCAGAGGAAGGGAAGAGAACCGACTCTTCTTAAGTTTGTTGCAGAGACCCACGCCAAGAAGAAATCTGTCATCGGGGAAGAGGTCGATGAACTTGAGCTTGTTGACCCTCAGGCGAAAGAGACGGTGAAAGCTATGACGGAAAAATCACACAGCAATCATAAGCCACCGGTTTAACTCCCGATGATCTTAGTCCTATAAAAAAGAAAAACTATTTAGAGGTATATAACAACGTTATTGTTATAATAATTCTTTAATTATATAAAATATTTTATAATGGTATAGTAGCTTTAATGTGTTTTATTTTGCAGTCTGTGAGACCGTATAAGGGGCGTCTGTAAGGTCTAGGTTTGCTATAAAAAATATAATCGAGGATGCCACGTTGGTATGCCTCGCGGTCCAAGAGACTTGCACACAAGAACGATGCATCGACAATTCGAAATTACACCTCAAACAAAGCAAGATGCTTTTCAAGAAATGCAATCTGAGCTTCAAGATACGTGGGCGTAGGTGAATCACATGAAAAGTATCATCAAGTTACTGACTGTTCGAGCGTATCAGCTACCACCACCAATGGGAGAAATAACGACGAGACAAGAACCGATCATCTACCCCGATACAACCCTTTCACGAGGTGTTGGTGAGCATAGGGATGAAGACAGCGGCAGCGGTTTAGATGATATGTAGCAAATTTTTTTTTTATTTTGTATAAATTTATCTTTATTAGAATTTTTTAAATTTTCAAATTTTATTTTTTAAATTTTTTTTCATCAGACTATTAATGGACACCCGTTGAAAATGTTAGACTTCTTCAATGGGCATCTGTTGGATTATTTTAATTTCTCACCATTTTCTTTTCAACAAGCATTCGTGGGATTATTTTAAATTCTCACCATTTTCTTTCCAACAGCTAGATCCGTTACAATCCATGGAATCAGTGAATATTATATGTTGCACTTCCGTTGCAAATCAGAACGGATGTAGATTTCAATGATCGATTCTCAACGGCACTAAATTTGTTGGAAATGATCTGCTTTTTGTAGTGTGATATTCTTTTCCTTTCTACAATGTTCTTTTCTTGCATCCAATTGAAGAGCTTGATTTGTTCTTACTATAGTTATTGGCACTGATTCTATAATTAGAATTAATTCCATACCCGTTGTTTCAAAATCAGATGCAGTGACCTGTAATTTCTTAAGTTATATAGGAATTATTTATTTAGATACACTTTCCTTGAGTTTCTATCGTTCCAAGAATTCAAAGTTATCTACAATAATGCTATATAAACTCATATTCTCTAGAATTGCCTATACGTTTTCTTTCTAAAGCATGAAATCTCCTTTATCGTCAAAATTTTCAACCTTTAGTTCCTAAACTATTGAGTTTTCCATCATGTTACCATTTGTGATAACTGAACCTTCCATTTTACAAAAGATGTATCTTGGTACGGATCTTGACAAGAATTATTCCCTTTCTTAACCCGAGCTTCGGATTTCAAAATAGCATTTGAAAATTCTTCACATAGTGAGAATTCTTCCTGATTCCAACTATCCTTGTTGAGCTTGAGATGTCTCAGTGTCGTAACCAAGAATCTCGTTGGCGAAGTATTTCGATCCCAAACAAATGCTCTCATACCAATTGTAGGAAAACAAACTTGATAGAACAATTTTCTCTCTCTCTATCTCGCAACAAAAAGTAGAACAATGTGTACTCCAGCTCTTTAACGTGTTTCCAATCTCTTCACTAAGATGAATGATCGAAAGTTCTCAATGATGAGAGTACAACTCAATGATCAAGAAAGACTCAGATACAATTAAACCCAATTTTTGCCATTCAAATTAAATGTCCCATTTTTTCCATGCAATCATGTGTGTCGAGATTGAGTCTACTGAGAAGTCGATCCATTTTCGCCTCCCAATCTTCCTCAATGTTCGACCGAATAATAAGGAAGTCCATCTCTTTGTAGTAATCTTGAAGGCTCTTACTACTTTTGCCCTAATCATATGAGACATTGATGGACCTCTTGATGATAATGAGATGGTACGAATCAACATCGCATGATGATATGCATCTTGTCCCAAGTATCGAATGTACACTCTGCCAGACACCTTTGAGAATATGCGAGTTAATCTCACCACGCTAATGTGTAGTCGTTGAACTTGGCTGATGTAGTTACACCTTCTTGAGTTTAAAATAACGATGGAATTCGAAAACTATGTCTGTCTTTCGTTTTCACTTTGAGTAAGCTTTGAGATCACTCCTCTCAATGAACATAAGGATTTAAATATTGATTCTATTTTATTATCATCGAGTGGATCTCTTGCTCATTGATTATTCCTCATATGACAGTCATACTCTTCGTCAATCACTTCAGCATATTCGTCTTCATCTATATCTAGAGGGTAGGGATTACAAGCTATGTGTGGTCTCCTTCGTGGTGGTTATTTACATGTTGTTGCTTCTACCTGACCATGTCGTGAGTTGATAATGCTGAATTATTACATTAAACAATAGAATTCGTCCATAATCAATTCTCATGATCATGAAAGAAATTGCATCCATTAGAATTCGACCATCATCAATTGACTTCTAGAACTAGGCATTCAAAAGTTGAAAGGGAAGCATGAAACAAAAATAAGATGAACAAACTTCACAATCTCTCAGAAAAGTGTTTTGCTAATTTCTCTCACTACTCGACTGTGTTTTCTTCATCTTCTCATCTTCGGTTTTAGTTAAAAATTCAAGAATAAACTCGAAATTAGTTCCTAACGCTCAAACTAAATCTTGAAGATACAAATGTGTAATGTCGACACTTAAATAAAATTTTCTAATTTATGATATTTTTAGTTCCAACTAAAGATTATTTATATTTCTGTCCTAAAGACTATTTATATTTTCTTCACTTTCCTTTTCTATTTTTTTCTTTTAGTTATTTTTTTTTCTTATTTTTTGTTTTTGTTTTTCATGTTTCTTTTGGTTTTTCTTCTTTATGTTTTTCCTTTTCTCCTTTACTTTCCATTTTTTGTGTTTTTCTTTTTTTGTAAACGACAAAAAGAAAAATAACTCAAACTAAACTACATCAAACTAAAGAGAAAAAAATATAACTAGGATAAAAATAAAAATATAGAAATGAACTTGATATGATAATATAAGAACGAGGCTCTCGTACAACTTAATATAGTGCTTGATCATATTTTTTTTGTTAGGAGAATAGATTTGGAATGAAACCCACTAAACCTCAACACGACTAGAAAACCTCAAACACCGGAAATAACATCATAACACTTGTGATCTAGTGTTGATAAATCATTGAATATAGAATACTCCAAGAATTCGATGGCTAAATATCATAGCAAGGAAAAAGATAACTTTATTGATGAAAAATTAGGTAATAATGTCTTATTTAAGGGTAATTTATTTAAAGGGATACAAAAATAATGGAAATTTAATAACAAGAACGCTTAACTAAACTCGACTAAAATACTCGATTGAGAGGTGTAATTGCTCGATCGAGCACCATTTAAGTCTTAAACCTAAATCCATAAAAACTAAACTACATTTCGCCACGCAACTACAATGTTCAATCGAGCTCTCCAACACTTGGTCGAGTCCCTTAGTGGTCGAACTGAGTGGTCAATCCTTCTACATGCTCCATTGGTCCAGTGGGTTCGCTCGGTTGGAACGTGCCTTTGATTGGGCCGAGTGCATCGACCGTCTCTTGTTCAGTGTGTTTGCTCAGGTCAAGAGGTATGTTGCTCTGGTGGAGCGCCTCTAACTCTCCTAGCTTCTTGTTTCCCTTGACCTCGTTCACTTGTAGACACATCACATAAACTTCCTTTGATGTCTTTTAATGCTCTTGTGATGCCTTAGCAAGTTAATACGCCACCAATCGAGCAAACACGTCCTGCATCCTCTTGGTTTTAACTCTGGTGTCTAGTAGTTGTGTTGTCACTGTATCGGACAGAGCCTCACCCTCATCACTAAGAATCTTTGATGAGTCTATATATAGCGTGATGTATGATGTGCTCATTAAGAATCAAGACATCCAATTTCAAAGAAAAGAACTTGACAAATATTACTACATATTATTGATTTCAGGATAGCAGAAAATTCGTCTTTAAGTCATTTGAAAAACTATTTCATGATGAATTTTGAATGAACAAGATCAATCCAAATATAATCTTCTGTAACTTCTATATTTATGGATTTGTAGACAAAGAAAATCTTGAAAACTCCATCCAAAATTCCAAGTTGAAAATTTCTGGAAATCCTTCCAAAAATTCAATCTGAAATTTCTCTAGAACATACATCTTGAATATGTCTTGGAATTCTATTCCAAATTCATTCCAAAATTTTCATCTCAATTTTGTTTAGAAGTGTCTATCCCATATTTGTTCGGAAATGGCCATCCCAAATTTATTCAAAAATATCCATACGAAATTTTTGGATGTAAAATTCGTCTATGAATTCACGGACTTCATGGACGATTTAAGAATGGATTTTAATGTCTATCCCAGAACTTTCCTAAAACGTTCAAAACAAATCAAGACAAATTGTCTTCTAGAAATTTGTGTCTCTTTAACTTGTGTGTTTTTGTAATTAAATTTAAACTGATAGTCAGTAAATACGTGAAAAAGCATCTCTGGCGAGTTTAATGACATGGGAAGAAGGTCAACTCAACTCGAGATAATGAGAGGAGGGATCATGCTCGCCTTCTAGAATACGAGTTAGTTGAGAGCTCAACTCATGTTATGGGAATGCATACGAAATTTTTGGATGTAAAATTCGTCTATGAATTCACGGACTTCATGGACGATTTAAGAAGGGATTTTAATGTCTATCCCAGAACTTTCCTAAAACGTTCAAAACAAATCAAGACAAATTGTCTTCTAGAAATTTGTGTCTCTTTAACTTGTGTGTTTTTGTAATTAAATTTAAACTGATACTCAGTAAATACGTGAAAAAGCATCTCTGGCGAGTTTAATGACATGGGAAGAAGGTCAACTCAACTCGTGATAATGAGAGGAGGGATCATGCTCGCCTTCTAGAATACGAGTTAGTTGAGAGCTCAACTCATGTTATGGGAATCATCGTGCTTGCGGGTGAGATGAGAGCTCGATCAATTTGTAGTTAATACATTTCTATTTTCCTTTTGAAAATGGGAAAGGAGTTGAACTCGACTCATGCTCAAGGGAGTCCACCTCGTGTCTGACTTCTCGAAATTAGGCCATTCGAGAGTCCAACTCGTGCTCAAAGGAGCATGGCTCGTGTTGGATCTCTTGTACAAAAATATTAAAATGATGTTGATAAAGAGCTTGAATCATGCTTAGTGGTATATGATTATTGACATGGTGGAGTTGAGATTAAACATTCGAATAGTATATGAGATGTGTAATTTAAGGCCTAAAAAACTAAGTGTACGCGACTGTAATAGTTAGTGATAGATTAATAGGAAATGCTCGTAAAGGCTTGTTATATAAACGGAGAATTTTTTATAACTCAAGCAGTTTCAAGTTTTAGACAACTTTCTACAATTTCAGTTTTTGGATAGCGTAAAATGAGTAGTTGGATATTAATAAGTTTTAGGTCCTGGATAGCCATGGACAATTTCGACTCTTGGATAACTCGTACATGGGCAGAGGGAGGCTTAGTGACCCGATACACAATTAGAAAATTTTAATTTAGTGATAATAAAATCCGTTTCAAACTCGTTTAAAAATATTTTCAAATGTATTACAAATGAATAATATAATTGGTATTTTTTCGGTTCCGTTTACAAACTGGGACTGGTATTTTCATCTGAAATTACGTATTAGTATTTCGTTCAAAAATCTTAGATTTGTTGAATTCTGACCCCACTATGTCGATAGTGATATGATAGTCCAGTCAATTAACCTAACATCATAACATTTCACATAAAATATTTTAAATCTTTTATTAACATTGCGAATTTATTATACTTAATAAAAATTAATATATTAATTATAATTGTTCATTAATTTTACATAATAAATACATGTATATCTTCATAAATATTTTTTAAAGGTTAAAAATGTCTCTATATTCAGAATTAAAGTACAAATAAATTTAAATTTTTATAAAAACAGAAAAACTAAATCTATATAAGAGATTAAAATTTATATTTTTATATATAAATTGAATATATTTTAAAATTGATCTATATACAATTTGAAAACTAAATATATTTATTCTTAACATCATAGAACTTACGAAAATTTATAGATTCAAATATAGATTTATTTCTCTTTTACACAAATTTAGTTATTGTATTTTTCTAAAATTTCCAAAATTGAAATGTATTTATTTTTTCATTAAAATAAAAAATGATACGTTTTGGGATGTATAACACTCATTCTCTAAAAACATTATATTTATTTATAATGCTTGAAACAATTTGGTATTGCCATGTCATCTCTACATTCATCTCTACATGACAACCACATCATCTCTACATCTACATGACAACCACATAAGCAATTTCAATTTTTTATATTTTAAAATTATTATTATCTTAACTGAATAATTTAATAAATGTTATTAATAAAAAATGTAAAAATCCTTTTATTTATATCAAAATCTTTTAACATTATAAACTCAATATCATCAATGTCCACTCCTTTCCGTTTAACTGAAAAAATCAATTTCGATCTTGCCATCATCAATTCTCATTCACCACGTTTCTCTCATCAATGGTTCTTAAATTCTTCGATTTTATAGCTTCCAAGCCAAAACGAAATCATTATGCAACGAAAGACACCCACTGGAGAAACAACCATGACAAATTGAGTACGGTCTTGGAGTGAAAGATGACAAGAATGACCCTAATTGCAAAAGGAATGTTATCATAGAGGGGTACCATAGGACGACAGATGGGCTACCACTAAGTCAAGGTAGCGTTATGGGTGAACCCATCGGGAAGAACCTCAATCGCGTATCCAAAACTATCTCTATGTATCTCTCTCTATTGAATAAGCGATGTCGGACTCTAAAATTCTAGAGTTTTTGCTTCTTATAGGTTTTCTAATCTTCTCAACATTGGATTAGTCACAGGCTCCCAATCCCTCAAGTGGAGGAGAACGACGAATCTTTCTAGCGTATTCGAAGAAGAAAAATACTAGAGACCCTATCTTTTACATTGGCTTCGGGATGTTCTGACAACTCACCACATTCGCCGCCTCAAGTTGTTTCTCATTTTGTCGACTCGCTTGCGGTTAATACATCTTTAATTCCAAATATGTCGACGATTGTTATTTTTATCTGTAGAATGATGTCTTGCAATTAGATATGCATCCATCGGATCCACAGGTTTGGGATAGACTTTTCTCCATTCTGAGAGAGACTTTTGTCCATTCCGAGATAATAGTTTTTTGTTGAATCTTCTTGGTCTAAAGGTAGTATATAATTTTATTCATCACTAAAACTCGGTTCTCGATATTGGAAACTGAGAACCATATATTTTGTTATCAAAACATTTTTTGCCTTTTGTATAGAAAATGTCTCAGGTCATGGGTAATGCAAGACAAAACTCAGAAAATGATTTTTTTTCCAGTTTTAGTTTTGAATCCTCGCAGATTTTTATCTTCTTCTTATGGGGGCCATTAGAGAAAATTATTACCAAGAGGCAGAGGAAGAAGGTGACGACGAGAGCTCCGGGAATAAAACGCTCAGGTATAGTTTTCATCTTCTTCGTAAAAAGTTTCAAGATTGTATCTTAGGTGGAGTTGGTGTTGATTTAGCTATGTGAGCATTTAAAAAGAATCACATGGACAAATATAGAGGATAAGGTAGGGAAATGTTCCATCATAATATAAATTCTCAGTGTCTCTTTGTGTGTGTGCGTGTCTGTGTTGTACATAATTTTCATGTTGTAATGCATTGACATCATATGTTCTATCACAATAGTATGAACTTTTGTTTTGAGGTTACCATTAATTTTCAACAAATATGATGGAGTTGCAGTAAAGTTTGGGAACTTTCTATATTTGTTTGTTTTACAGATATTGTTATATGGATCAATGGATTTGGAACGTTGCTAAATTTTTACAATATAAAATTTATTTTTTAACGTTTTATTACTCATTTTTATAATATATATCTTATATAGATAAAATATATTTAGGAATCACAACAGAAAACTCTTCTAAAAATAATTTCAAGTTTAATGAAAGAGCTTATCTTCAAAAAATGACCCAGAGTTTATTATGAGTAACAACTATTAAAGTTTTATAAAACTTTCAAATGGGGTCGAATTATTAAAGGTATCACAAGAATCAAAATTAAACATTTCATCATTAAGTAAAAAATTGACATATGTTTATTATTGGATGAATAAGCTTTTAGAGACATTTAGTTTAGATATTAGCAAGTGAAATTCCATCGCAAATAAAGAAAATGATTGTGACAAAACTGTGATATGTATGAATCTCAAATTAATTGATTGTGGTGACTAAATCATATAAATTGTTATGCATAATTATAATAATATATCATATAAAACAATTATTTATACTAATTTTATTATGGTTTATTATAATTAATGTGCTTTGATATTTTAAAAGATTAATACAAAAGATAAGCTTAAGTTAATAAAACAATATGCATCAAATAAGTAGTTTTAACATTATACACAACAAAAATATAATTGTGGTCACAACCATAATTTCTAAATAATTTACGGTAAGTCGCACGATATTTCATCTATTAATCATTTATATAATTTTAATTTCATATAAAACTAATATTTTAATTAATATAATATTTAATGTCCGAGTGCTTTGACACTTTATTTTTCAAACAATCATAAAATTTACGTTGAAGAAAATTTGAAAATAAAAAAAAACTTGGCAAATAATGTTCTATAATGTTTTCTAAACAATATGATTTGTAGGCCACACATATATATGATGCATAAATTTTTTTACAGAATACTTGGATATAAGTACGTCAATTCTTTTTTTGTATGATCTTTATTTTCTTACATTTGTTTTACTATATACGTTTTTCAATTGATTTTTGAAAATTTATATGTTAATTATACAAATTGTTTTAAAATCGATTTAAAATATATGTCTTTCTATTTTATATGCGATTTCATTATTTTATATTTTTTTAAATTTAAATATAATATGAAATGTTGATATTTATATCGATTCTATTAATAATATTAATTAAATATTTAAAATGAATATAAATCATAGAGTTAATCATAAATTAAATTAATTTAAAACATAAAAATTCTTTAAAATGAATTTAGTTCATTGATGAATTATTTTTTTAAAATAAAATAAGTAAAATTATTGTAAGACCCGTTAAAACGGGGAAGTCGGTAACATCGACTGTAAATATATATATATATATATAATTTAAATATTAGGTTAAAAAAGAGAGAGCAGTCGTAATATTGTAAAGGAGAAAGAGAAAATTGCCGAGAGGAAGAGAAAGGGAAGAAGAGAAAAGAAGAAAAAAATAGGAGGAAGAAGAAATTGGAGAAGGATCTTCAATTTTCATCGCGTTCTTCGCGGGTGGATTCTAATCGCGATTATGGTAAATCTCTAAATAATTCGTTGTGATTATTCACTTAAATCGAATGTTTATATTATGGAAATTCGAATTTAACGACGGATCTATAATACGGAAAAATTGGTCGGTGTTGTTGCTAGCAATATTAGCCAGAATCGTCAAATCGTCGGGAAGCTAAGGTGATGATTTTCTCCACCCTAATTTCGGATTTGTGATCGATTTATGGAAGAGATTATATTTTTAAAATGAGGCATGATCACGATAGAATTTATAGGATCATAATGGGAAAAATGAGACGTTACAAGTGGAATTGAATTAAAACCCTAAATTTGTCGTATGAGAATTGGTGATAAGTATATGAGTGTATAAGTGACTAGAGATGATCTAGGGAATTGACGTGTGACCAAGTGTTGGGGTCGGAGAACGTCGATATTTGGGTTCGGTGTTTAAACCGAGTGAATATCTAATAGTGTGCTCGATCGGATGGTTTCACACTCGAACCTACGGAATAAGGCGTGTGCGAGCGCGTTGGTGAGAGTTATCACATGAGGAGTATCGGATCGATGACGTTAGTATTTGGACACTTGGATCTGAGTCGGCGTCATACAGTGTTGGGGTTGTGGTAACCTTACGAGCGACGAAGCGTTGTATGGTACTGATAGCTGGGGTACGTTGTGACCTTGCGAGATTTTCAGTGTAGTGTACTGATAGCTGGGGTACGTTGTGACCTTGCGAGATTTTCAGTGTGTACTACTGATAGCTGGGGTACGTTGTGACCTTGCGAGATTTTCAGTGTGTACTGATAGTTGGGGTACGTTGTGACCTTGTGAGATTTTCAGTGTAGTTTACTGATAGCTGGGATACGTTGTGACCTTGCGAGATTTTCAGTGTGTACTGATAGCTGTGATACGTTGTGACCTTGCGAGATTTTCAGTGTGCTGGGGTCCTTTGGACTTTGCGAGCGTATGCCCGAGCTAGAGTCATGTGGACTCTTTGTGTTATGATTCAGTGTGGTACTAGTCTTAGATTTTGGATACTTAGTCGGGTTGGATAGAGTGATTTGTATATCTTTAGTTTAGACTTTGGATATATGTTATTTTATGATATTCAGTTCGAGCAGGAGAATACGTGGCACAGAGTACATACCCGTATTGATCTCACTGAGTGTGTATTTCGTACTCACCCAATTTTTGGACTGTCGTGGATAGACATGATATGGCGAGGAGAAAAAGTAATGAGGTTGAGTAGCAATATGAAGGTTCACAGTGGACTGATAGAAGAGGTGTGCACGAGGTCTCGATGAGTTTTATTTTGCATTTCGTATTTATTTTATTTATCGTGACTATGATATTTATATATTTGTTTTGCTATTTGGTCCGGACCACTCTTATTTCGGAATAAATCATTTATATTTATTTTATAAATGCGTTTGAGTGATGATACGTGTAGCCACCTCTTGAAGGTAATGGTGGGTTGTTCCGGGACAACGTATTACAATTATAAAGTAATTATAATTATTTTATGAACTTTGTTTATCGTGTGCGAGTTTAGAATTTAGTAGATACCAAAAAACTGTTTGGAAATTAAGATAAAATTTTCATTCAGCATTTAACCCCATATCTTTTTTCAAAATAGACATTAAAAACTTAAAAGAGAAATCTCCTCCCCATATTTCTTCTCCGTCGACTTCGATTTCTACGGAGTCGTGTCTGCCGCTTCCTCTCTCGCCGAGCTCGGTGCCCTCGTTTTCTTCACTCTCGACCCTCTCGCCAAACCCCACCTCTCTCATCTAGCATTCTCTCGTGGCACCATGGGAATCTCCCGTTATGATTCTGTCCGTGTGGTCCGCGGAGATGGCATTAGAACAGCGTGACGTTGTTCTCTCTATTGAATCGCCCGATCTGGAGGAAGAAGGCGGAGGAGTAGGTGAAAAGTCGGATTACGACGAGGATTTGCGGGAGAAGATCGAGCTCCTCCGTGGGTTCCCGGATTATATGACGTCCTCTCATCAGCCGTTTCACGAGCATATAAATTCAAAGAGCTCGACTTTAATAAGAGCCGATTGGTGCAAAGCTCCGGCGAAATTAATTTTAAATTTCATTTTCTCGTTTGTGCGTGAAAAAATTTAAATAAGAGATGATAAAAATAATAAACAAAAATAAATGTATCAAACATTTATTTAAATAAAATGTGAAAAAATGTATTTTAAAAATTCTGTCCTTCAATTTATAATTTAATCATTCATAACAAAAATTTTGAAATTTGCGACAAATTAATCTCACCGCATTCACAATGTTGCAACCCTTTTGGAGTTTTGACAGCCATATACCGTGAAAACTCTTCCTTAGATTAGATTTTGTGTTGTGTCATCACTATCGGTTCCATGATTGTCTTCCAGGACATAAGCATACCAAGACAAACTGGTATTTTCTCCTTTCTATATTTCATTGTACTTTTCTACAATGTGCGGCCAAGAGCAATGATAGAGTATTTCACCGAACCATATTCAAGACTCAATTTCGTGACGTCCCTTGTTCAAGAATAAAGGATTGGTACGACTTTAAGAAACTTTAATTCACTTGTGAAAATCTAACCCTTCTTTGAATACATAATTTCGGAATTAGGGTTTGGATACTTCATATGAAGTATTCAAATTCCTTATTGCCAAACACGGTGTCAAGATTTTAGACAACAGAGGCTACGTTCAATCACACGATAAAAACCAGAAATTATGATGTATGAAATATAAATACTGAGACAATAAATATAAAATATTGTACGGAGATTGACAAAGGCGGCTAAAATTAACAAAAAAATAAGAAAAAATGACGTCATCGTCGACATGGCCTCCACGTCGTTTGTCGCTCGTCCCTCCAATTGTCTGGTTTGGTAGTCTCTTTAGGAATCAAAGGCGGAGCTCCAACAACAATGGCTATTACCAAACTCAGATTCTCAATCGAAATTTACCAAAACAACGAGATTTTTTCTTTTTTGTGTTTTCCGTTTTGAACTTTTCCATTTCCTCTCTCTGCTCTCCCTTCTCCTCCCTTTCCCCACCTCTCTCTTTCTACAATCAAACAGCGGCATAACATTGTCCTCTGTCTCTCGACTACATTTTCCGGATACGAACTTCTTCTCTGTTTTAATTAGAGGAAAGGTGATAACCCAGACCCGTCTTTTTTTTCCTGGCGATTCCTTTCTTTTCCCACTGTAGGTCTTCGATTTTGCGATCTGGGTATGGACGAACGAAGTAGAGAAACGTAGAAGACGAAGAAGAAATGTGACCAGAATCATGGGTTTTTGAAACTGACTAAGAGCGACGAAGACGACGGCGACGACGAAGAAACACAAACAAGAAGAAACGATGTCCGTCGCGCACGCCGACGACGCCGACGATTACGGAAGACCCTCCGGTGAGATTTACCACGCAGAAAAGGCTCTTACGAGCGGGGATTTCTACACGGGACAATGGCGGGATAATCTGCCCCATGGACATGGGAAGTATCTTTGGACCGATGGGTGTATGTATGTCGGAGAATGGCACAGAGGGAAAACGATGGGCAAAGGTCGTTTTAGTTGGCCCAGTGGTGCTACGTATGAAGGTGATTTTAAGAATGGATACATGGATGGAAAAGGTACGATAATGCTTCAATTTCAGTTTTTTAATATGTTTTCCTGTTTTTGTTTGGACTTGGTTGTATGCATGACTGTAGGCGTGCGTGGATCGGCATCATCTGTCTGAATTGTAATAATTGATGCATAATCTTCCACTCGAATTATGAATATGCAGTGCTTGTTGAATGTTGTGAGCTATTAGTATTTTTGATAAATGCGAGAAGGAACATTTTGACAAGGAGAGATATGTTTGAGGGCCAATGGTCATAAGTGTTTGTAATCTGAACTGGTTTTCGTCCAGAGTTTGCCAAACATATTTGATTGGTGATGAACAAAGAGGTGTACGTTGAAAGCATCTTTTTATATCTAGTTTTGTCTTATCTAGCGTTCTTTTTCATTTTTCTTTTTGCATGGATGATTCGGAGAGGGAGTTAACATGAATTGCTTTATGATATTTGTATTGATTTTTTATAATCTTTGCTTAAAGTCTGGTGCGTGATCAACCATTTTTTCATATTTTGGGTTACAACAGGTACTTACATTGGTTCATCCGGTGATACATACAGAGGATCATGGGTGATGAATCTCAGACATGGACAAGGAACAAAGAGCTATGTCAGTGGAGATTGCTATGAAGGAGAATGGAGGAGAGGGCTGCAGGATGGGCATGGGAGGTACCAATGGAAGAACGGTAACCACTATATAGGTCAATGGAAAAACGGGAAAATGAATGGTAACGGTACCATGATATGGAGCAATGGGAACCGTTTTGATGGATTCTGGGAAATTGGGGCTCCTAAAGGCAATGGTACATTTAGATGGGCAGATGGGAGTTTCTATGTTGGTGTTTGGAGCAAAGATCCCAAAGAACAGAACGGGACTTACTACCCTTCTAGTTCTTCTTCTGGAAACTTGGATTGGGATCCACAACAGGTGTTTAACGTTGATT
Source organism: Gynandropsis gynandra (assembly GCA_036759665.1). Lineage (NCBI taxonomy): Eukaryota > Viridiplantae > Streptophyta > Magnoliopsida > Brassicales > Cleomaceae > Gynandropsis > Gynandropsis gynandra. The sequence goes on along the minus strand of CM071871.1, from coordinate 28,111,729 downwards.
TGAGTGAATGTCTTGTTAGCCAATGCGACAGAATCCCAGTATTGCCTTCTCAGAAGATGCCAGTCTGGTACGGGATAGAGCAGAGTGGTAATAGAGCCAAGAATGAAAATAACAGGCTTAGAAGGAGATCCGTGGATGGTAGGATAAGCAATGGTGATGCCGAAATGAGGAATGGATTTGGATATCTTCAGCTAGATGATTCTGCTGGGGCAACGGAGAATACTAGATTAAACCCTTTGAGGGTACAGCCTCCTAAGAAGCAAGGGCAGACCATCTCTAAAGGGCACAAGAATTATGAACTCATGCTTAACTTGCAGTTGGGAATCAGGTATACATTTGGCTACAGTGTTTCTAGTTCTTCAGTTTGAAGCAGATGATGTTTCTTTAATGTCTATTTTTCATGCTGATTGATACCTTGGCGGGAATTATGTAGACATTCTGTTGGAAGACCAGCACCAGCCACTTCTCTTGATCTAAAGGCTTCAGCTTTTGATCCAAGGGAAAAGGTTTGGACCAAATTTCCTCCTGTAGGATCCAAACATACTCCTCCGCACCAATCTTGCGAGTTTAAATGGAAGGACTATTGCCCTGTGGTTTTCAGGTGAGAAAATTCGAAAATAAACTTAGTGTCAGCTTTCACCGCACTCGTGTGTTTATTATTGAGAGTCACTCAAATCTTGTGTTGCCAGGACCCTGCGGAAATTGTTTAATGTGGATGCAGCGGATTACATGATATCAATTTGTGGGAATGATGCTCTTAGGGAACTGTCTTCCCCAGGGAAAAGTGGAAGCTTTTTTTACCTGACCAACGATGACCGATACATGATTAAAACTATGAAGAAGGCTGAAACTAAAGCAAGTGTTTCCAACTAAATCCTGATTTGTATGTTAGATGTCTTAGAAACTTATGTCAGTTTATTCAATCGCGATGTGATGCAGGTGCTTATAAGGATGCTTCCGGCGTACTACAATCATGTCAGAGCGTGTGAGAACACTTTAGTTACTAAGTTCTTTGGCCTTCATTGTGTGAAACTGACAGGCACTGCTCAGAAGAAGGTTAAATGTGGAACCAAAAACTATTTCAAAATTTATTTTCATGTCATCATGTTAGCATTCAAGAACTCAAATTTGCTCTATATTCATCTCTGATGCATATGTCAGGTCCGATTTGTGATAATGGGGAATCTATTCTGTACTGAGTACTCAATCCATAGGCGGTTTGACCTTAAGGGATCCTCCCATGGACGTCTAACAACGAAACCCGAGTCTGGGAATTTGAATTTCATATTCCGGTTACAGAAGAACTGGTATCAAGAGTTTTGCAGGTGGAAATCCTTGTTGCCCTCATGTCTACTGTTTTCCCTTTACCTTTCCGGTCAGTAAACCATATTCTTCCGTTTCCCAGGCAAGTTGACAGAGACTGCGAGTTTCTTGAACAAGAGAGGATCATGGATTATAGTCTTTTGGTGGGTATGCACTTTCGAGAACCTTCTGTCAGGGGTGCTGCCACACCTCCTTCGGGTGCCCGAACTCCCACTGGTATTTCTTGTTAATCTGAAACTCCCTTTCACATATCCCATCCCCAAAATAATGAAAAGCATGATGGATGATCGAAACACCATTTTGATCCAACCAACAGGAAATGCACCTCGTCTCTCCCGAGCAGAAATGGATCGGTTTCTTCTTGATGCCAGCAGGTAGAAGCGAAATCCAACCTTCAAATTAAATACATTTCGCTTTCATATTGTACTATCATCTAATTCTGATCTTTTTTTCGGTTCTCACTTGTTCGTTTGGATCGTTCAGGTTAGCGTCCATGAAGTTAGGTATAAACATGCCATCGAGAGTTGAAAGAACAGTGAGAAGAAATGACTGTGAGACTCAGCTTGTTGGGAACCCAACCGGTGAATTCTACGATGTGATTCTCTACTTTGGCATAATAGACATCCTCCAAGACTACGATATTAGCAAGAAGTTAGAACACGCCTACAAATCAATGCAGTATGACCCAACTTCGATCTCAGCCGTTGATCCAAAACAGTACTCAAGACGTTTCCGGGATTTCATCTTCAGAGTCTTCGTAGAAGATACATGATACATAGAAAACAGTGACCTTTTTCTAACTTGCATGCGAAGGTAACCAGAATTCGTATGATCTGGCGAAGGAAACACAGGTTTCACCAAATGACATTGGTACAATAATTTGTTACTCAAACCAGCTTCTCCAAAGAGCATACAGGGTTTTGTTAGCACCACGTAGAAAGTAACCGGTAGGTTTGCAATTTTCATAAAGAAATGTTGTCAATGTACAATTTTAACCAAATATCCCGGTCTTGTATTAATAGAGTTTGATTCTTTTTGTTTTCTTGTAACTAAAAGTTCTGTTTTTGGTCTCGCAACTGGTTTTTTCCCCTACGTTGTTTCAGTTCAACGTGAAAGAACAATATGTACAGTACCCATTTTGTTTACATTTCTCTTCATGACTGATTTAGTTGAAAACTGGGTTTGCTTCATTTCGGCGATTGTGGGCGACTGGTGAAAACGTAATAGTCCGTTATCCTTACCAATCCTAATTTTCAAAACGTAGAAAAATTGGTGGGTTACTATTACGGTTGGTGGTGTTTTGATTAAATATTTTCTTCTTCTGGGTTTCCCTCAATCATCATTGTCCACAACCCTTTTTTCTTATGGGATTCCTTTTACTTTCGGATTTGAGATTTTTGTTGTTTAAGCGACAAATCCGTTTGGGTTTCCATTGAATTTGTCTGCTCGAGGGATCCTGATTCGTTTGGGTTTCACCTATCGTGTTAGTATTTTGTTGTTAGTTTGATAATGTGTAGCTCTAGGAATGATTCTCGATGAGTATGTCATTTTTATACGCAAATTCTTTTTTCTTTTTGTGAGCATCTTTAGCTTTCATCTCCGATTATATCATCGTTGATATTCATTTCTTTGCTTCTTCTACATTTTGTTTCTTTGAGAATTTCAAACTTTTTCATTGATGAGTGAAAGTCCTCTACTTTAGTAAAACCTGCAATTGTAGGGTTTTAGGGCATTGCTCTTTGGAACGTTCTCTCAAGTTTCTTGGTTTCGGTTGAAATTTGCTTGTATTACACCATCGAGGTTGAGCTTGTGTGTTGTGACTGCAGATAACGTTTGGAGAATGTAGTTTTTGTTTGTGTCATTTGCTCGTTGGATTGGCCTTTCCGTCAGTTTAAGGATTGTACTCTGCATTTGCTAATTGAGTTTGGATGCTTAGGTGTTCTATTTGACCTTTGTTTCACTTCATTTAGGAGAAGTTTGTGTATGTGTGGTCCTGATATTTGGAAGCTTGTTTGTCCTGTTTGTCATGTGTTTGCTTTATATCTTCGTTTTCCAGTTAGGATCGAACGTGGATAAACGAGTGTTAGGGAATAAAGTAGAAACAAAAAAAAATGAAAAATGAAACACTGTGGTTTTACGTGGTTCGGCAAAATACATACGTTCGCAGACAAATTGTAGAATACTTTTACTAACTCTCAAAAAATTACAACATTTCTCTCAAACTCTAAGAAGAAAATATCGATATTTCTCTTTTACAATGAAAAGAAAGACTCTCAAATACCCAAAAGATGAACAATAAAAACTAGAAAAAATTAATTTCTCTCTCTGTTTTTTCCTCTTCTTTTCTTGTTTTGTAATTTTGGGATGGTTTTAAACTCTCCAAACCCCTCCTTATATAGGAAAAAATTTCCAACAAAAATTAAATGTAAAACCCACCACAATAGTATGGGATCCACCAATTGGGGTAAAATCCACCGAATTCGTGCATTTACCCCTTTTTTTGGTTCTTTCTTTTTATGAGCCCCACTAAAAAGTGGTTTTACCCACTTTGATATTTCCACGGATTGGCTTTCATTTTTTTTATATGATCCCGGACGACATCGAGGACGCGAACTGTAATGATGAGGAGGACGCGACCGGCATGGCTGAGGAGGACGCGACGTGCATCGCTGAGGAGGACGCAACCCACACTACATGAGATGCGACCCGCATCGCAGAAGAAGCGACTCGCGCACGGGAGAAACGACCCGAGCCAAACGGAAGGTGGACGTGACCCGAAAGAAAGACGTTGGTCCTGTGACCCGTGTTAGGGCTAGGGAGGAGGAGGCCTTGACCTTACCAGCAGGTCCTGTGACTCGAGCTAAAGCTACGAAGCTGAAGGAGGAGATCATCGAGATTCTCACGGCCATCCAAGTTCAAGATGACTATTCGAGTCTTCATGAGATCTTTAATATTCATATCATTCTTCAAGCCAAAGCACAACTCGCAACAGTCGATAATTAGGGTAAGTGCTTCGCATGTACTCTCTTCCCTTCGTTGGTTTTGTCTCATGGGGTTTTCCAACGACAGGTTTTTAACGAGACCGTGACTCACTTCCTCAACCTAACTATTGACCCGAGGCTGCAAAACAAGTCCGTATAACGAAGACACATTTTACGACTTTGTCTTAATTGTGACTGTGGCTATTTTCTAGGTCATTTATGTATAGCCTTGCATGGATACCTAGCATTTATGTTGCATTTATGGTCTTGCATGGCCACTTTGATTACATATGGCCGACCATGATCTTCTTGTTGAACAAATTTGGATTTTTTTATTTTAATCTTGATTTTCTTTTGAAGAAATCATCTTGTTGGTGTGTCATATCCAGCAAAACCCGTTGGTGAGTAATATCCAACGTACGTTCGAAGACGAGCCGGTAAATCAAGAGCTTTCCGCAACTCTCGTGTGACCATTCGCTCCACCCATCTTGTGCGAAGAGTCGTGCGACTCGGCTGCAGCAAGGCATATCCGTTCAATCTTCGTCTAGAGCACCGTACTAGCAGGAATCGTGTCATTATTAGAGGCGTTTTCGAGAGATTTCAAGTGTTTTCGGGCGGATTCATGTCATTTTAGCCGATTTCGAGTGATTTTCGACGGATTTCGGGCATTTTCAGACAATTTCAGGCTTTTTCGGACATTTTCGGGCATAGGGTTGCATGATTGCACAAGGGTCGCATGGTCGCAAGGGTCGAAAAGTCGCATGGTCGCATGGTGAGACATTTTCGACCAATTTTGGGTATTTTCGGACGATTTCGGGTGCATGGTCGCACAAGGGTTGCATGGTCACCTGGGTCGCATGGTCAGGCATTTTCGACCGATTTCGGGCATTTTCGAGCATTTTCGGGTATTTTCGGACAATCTGAGCCACAGGGTTGCATGGTCGCACAGGGGTTGTATGGTCGCACAGGGTCGCATGGTCGCATGGTCGCACAAGGGTAATTTGGGAATTTTAATATTTATAAAGGTATTTTTGAAGTTATTTATTTTTTTTAAGGAAGGGCAGATTTGAAGTCAAAATAGCATTTGAAAGATATTTTTAAAGTTGTCTCGCTTCGAACATATCCAATTATTGAGACTTCTCGTGAATTATATATAAGTACACACATATAGAGTAATAATTTATGAGTGATATAGAAAATATTTTTTTTTGTAAAATGTAAATATTATATGTGAAAAGAAACCTCACAAAGGAAAAGTATCAACCTAGGTACAAACAATTAGAAAAGAAAAACAAACATGAAAACATATAGAAAATTTAAAAAATCAACTACAAATCAAATGAGTAAAACTAAAAGCTAAGATAGAGGATTCAAAATTTGGATTGTAGAGAGCTTGGATCAAATGCTCTTCGAATCTCGCGAACCAGGATATGAGGCGGTCTTCCAATATTAATGTAAAGGTGATGATTTCATTATATCCAAATGTGATAGCGAAAGCATTGAATCAAAAGACACTTGATAAGGTCAAGACCAATAGGATTCCTATTGTCTAAGCCCAAAGAAAAAACTCTTTCATGGAGGTCATTAAAGGAGGATGGCTAATATATGATAGGAAGATCTGAATCATTATATCCTTGCTGCAACCACAATTCAAAAATATGTGATTTGTTGTTTCATACATCAAAGAAAAAAATAAATGAATAACTACTAGGCGATGATGTGTGCCAAAATCTGATTCTCTCGGGAGTTTAGAGTCATTTTCTATGGATTAGCCAAATCAAAAAACATGCTTTGGATAGCATTTAAAACTAAATATCATTGAGCTAAGGCTTAAACGGTTGGTCGATTTTGATTGTTCTCCAAGTACGCGTAGCCGAGAACAAAAGTTGGATGTTATGGTCAAGATACCAAAAGTAGACATCATTTCTAGCATCCGACCGTGGAGGGGAAATGTTAGAGATAATATTATGTATCAACCATATCATGAGACCTACCTGAAGGGAACACTTAAAACCCTTAGACCACCATTTCCAGTAAGAAGAATTAGAGGCCCCAAAGATGTCCACAATTGAAAAAAAAAGGAGCAGCTATTCCAATTATTGACTGAGAAACAAAGGAATTTCTGCACCAAAGGCCAAAGCTATAAGAGTTTGGGCCATATTCAACTCCTTGAGAAACCATACTTCATGAATCAATAGTATTTACGTCTGAGGAGGTTCCTTTTACACCAAGAAATCCATAGGAAACCTCATTTAGTAAAAAGAAACCATGACAATTTAGGGTAAAGACACTTATTCTAATAAGCAAGTCTATGCAAATGAGCTCGCCACGTTGCTTTGGAGTATAGATTGAGGCCCATAACACTTTTGCATTTTTGAGGGTATGGAACCACTAAAAAATATTCATGATGTTGCAGAGCGATGTAAGAGAGTCGTCTATCAAGATAAGAAGGTCGTCCGCAAAGCATAAATGAGTTAAAGAGTGTCTTTAGAGTTTTTTGGAATGACAATGAACCATCCATAACAAAAAAAGGTCAGGGGACATATGGTCTTCTTGATGTAAACCCTTTTCCCTTTGAAAACTTTTTGGGCTCCACATTAAAGCAGATCGAGTACGAGGTGGAAGTTGTACACCAGATGATCCAACTAATGAAAGTGCTAGGGATCTCCATTGCCTCCGGAATAACATGAATGAAGTTCCAGGCTGTTGAATCAAATGTTTTGGATATATCCACTTTTAAAGCGTATCTCCTGGTTGCATGTGGTTTGTAAAATTCATCAATCGATTTTGTGGTAAGGAGAACATTTTGACAAGGTTACGACCTTTCAAGAAGGCCAACTGATTTGATGTGATGAAATCAGCCAGACCAGTCTTAAACCTATGGGTAAGAATCCTTGATATAATATTGTAGGTGGTATTAGAGGAAGAGACATGTCTGAAATCGCTAAGATAATTTGCATTTCAATATTTGGATGTTAAGGAGATAGAAGTTATGTTTCAGTATTTGAAAAGTTTTCTAGAAAGAAAAAACTCTTTAATAGTGAGGTAACATCATCTCCAACAATCCCCAAGTAGCAATGAAAAACCCGATAAAATAACCATCCGAATCTGAAGACTTATTTCTAAGAAGAGAAAACGCCTCATCTCGAATTTCAAGATTCGAAGGCATTCAGGGTAAGACTAGCCTCAAAATCTGTTGGGCACCAAAAGAGAAGAAAGGATTTGATGGTTGCCCTTGAACATCCATGGATGGAAATATGAGTGGTTCCCAAGATGCTTTATACATGTAGTACAACCATTTTTTTAATGGTAGTGATGTCAAAGATTGATAGAGATATGGAAACCAAGCAACAAGGTATCAAGGCACGTGAGAAATCTTGGATTGTCTATTCCCGTAGACAAACTAAAGTTGGAAACAAGCAGTCTTAGTTATTGGAGAAAATCTGGGATTGAGAGAAGAATCAAGGATGTTATGATTACTGCAATTATTATGCAATTATTATTGTTTCTTTCCTATTTTTTCATGTTAGACTTATATTTAAATAAGGATGTAGGGTAGAAGGAGGGTATCGGAGATTTGGTATTCATATCTTTGGGGACAAGGGTTGAACCTTGTTGGGAGTATTTGTACTCTGTAACTATCTCTTTCTAAAGTTCAATCAACAAAATTCCTCATTCACTCACTTTCTGTGTTAGTTGATTCTTAACTCCATCATTTGGTCCGACCTGCCGGCGATGGCTCAGACCAGAACAGAGTCGCGTATTGAAACATTGGAGAAGAATCATGAACAAATTGCAGAGAGATTGTTAGGTGTGGAGAAAACACTCACATATATGACTGTTGCCATAGCGAAACTCACAGATCTAGTTCATGTGTCCTAACAACTTGGCACCGGTATCCCACATCATGCAACTTCCGCACAAGGTGACCGATCAAACACTTTGGCCGCTGTTCCTCCAAACCAGCAGATTGAGACTGATGACACCAACCAAGTGGAATTGCATCTCGCCGCAAAACGTATCGATCTGCCCAATTTTGATGATTCTGATCCTATTGGATGGATCGCTCGTGCAGAACAATACTTTACCGTTCAACAAACTCAACATGAGGCAAAAGTTTCCTTGGCTTTTATCAGCATGGAAGGAACAGCTTTGCATTGGTTTCGTTGGCTATGCCAACAACCTGCACTTTCCAGGATACAGTTAAAGGAAGAGATGTTGGATCAATTCACTTGTGATGCATCCGTCCACCTGGTGAACAATTAGCAGCACTGCATCAAATCAGTTATGTGGATGAATATCTCAATGAATTTCGCGCACGTGCAGCACTTGTTTCGCATATTGAACCCTCACTACAACTTGGCTTGTTTCTTAATGGCCTCAAAGAAGAAATAAGGGTGCATTTTCGACCATATGATATGGTAGACTTACGGATTGCAATGAAGGTCGCTCATACCATTGAAATAGAATTTGAATTCATGGCGGTTTTCGCTCGATGATAGAATGAGGCAATAGAAGGTCGAGTACAGGATTTGGACTTGGGTGTAAACCTGGGCTGTTCAATTCTTCTTACTCAGGCCCATCAAAATTCATTAATGACACCACTAGGCCCAACCGTTTGGAGTCTGTATCACATCAACATTCAGACAAAGGGCGTAGTGTTGCACTAAGCCAACCGTCTGTGGGATCTTCGACATCTAAGAATAATCGCAGTCCACAGAATTTCACACAGCCTAGACGGGCTCGACAATAATCACACCAAGATTATGTAGAGATACGGGAAAAAGGACTTTGTTTCCGTTGCAAACAACCATACAGCCCAATGCATGTTTGCCCAAATAAGTCCTTGCCTGCATTCATTGCGGCTGAAGACTAGGAAGAAATACACCAAGGAGAGTTGGAGATTTTGGAAGCTATAGATTGAATTACTATCAATATTCTTTCACAACAAGACACACGTCTCACTTTGCTTGACCTTCCTTTTTCTGCTATAGGAGGCATTGACCACCCATGCACAATGAAATTCAAGGGTCGTATTGAGGATATCGACGTCGTCATTATGGTAGATAAGGGGGCCAGTTATGTGCGTTAAACTCAAGTAATAATACCTAGACTAACGCTTCCGCAAGAATACGGATCGTATAGTAACTAGGGTTGAACACAAGGAATTGATGTGGCTTCTAAGTTATTAAACTAATGGATAAGACGTATAAATTGGATGATGATGGAATTGCGAACGAACTAAACTAAACTAATTGACGGGATAAACTTATGACTAAGCACTATAGGTATCGAGAGTTTGCACAACGATGTAACGAAGTTCTAAAAGGATAATTGGTCTTAGGTACTATCATGAGTTC
>CM071871.1:28040460-28093266 GCA_036759665.1 Gynandropsis gynandra | reverse complement strand
CCTCTACCCGCTCGTGCAGGCCACTTGCCCGACCGTGTGCCCTCCTTTTAGCCCGAGCGGGCACCATGCCCGATCGTGTGATTCTTGAGCCCGAGTCGTGCAAACCTACGGCGATTTCTTGGCATCAATTAGCCCGAGCGGGCACTCGAATTCCACCCGAGCGGGCACTCCATCTTGGTCGTGTTCCTTGAGTGCCCGAGTCGTGCAAAGCTACGGGGGTAATTGGCAGCAATTAGCCCGATCGTGTACACTTCCAATGCCCGAGCGGGCATGTCTTGAAATTTTGTTTCCGCTCCTTTCGCTCGGTGTTTGAGTGTTCACTTTCAGTCCATGGCCTTGCACAAGTTGAACCTTGTCATTCAACTACGTTTTCGGGTTAAATCGCCACAATCTCTCGTGTTTCTCCTCATGTCTTCGTTTCCTATACAAAACACGAAATGTAGATGAAGTCCTCAAATAAACTCGGTAAATGAGTGAAATCTAAGTAATCTACTCAAAACTATACCTAAGAATCACGAAAAAACTACAACGGATTACGTGTTATCAGCCAGCCATAACTTTATCTCCCACAAACTTTCGAGCAAACTCTCCCATCACTACGAAGCCACGCCCCGTTTCGGAGTAAGTCTAGGTGATGGTCGTCGCGAGGAATCTGCAGGGAAGTACACTAAACTTCCAATTCATGTAGGTTCTCTCATTTTGACTGTTGATTGCTTTCTTTTTCCACTTGCGGGTGTTGACCTTATTTTAGGGATCACTTGGTTGGAGACCCTTGGTGATGTTAAAGCAAATTGGTCTCGTATGACAATGGATTTCAAACATGGTGATCATATGGTGCATTTAGCAGGAGATCCTTCCTTAACTTGCACTCCTATCTCATGTCATTCTCTGGAAAACTACAAGAGGTTGATTTTTGTGCTTGGATATGGGAGTTATCTGATACTTCATATTTGTCCATCAACGAAACAAATATCTCTGCTGGGCAACGTAGCCAACTTGAATGCCTCCTCCAACAGCATGGGATTGTTTTCGGGGTGCCATCAGGGTTGCCCCCATCGAGACACAGTGATCACCAAATTCCTCTCAAAGAAGGCACGTCTCCGATAAGTGTTAAGCCTTATCGCTATGGGCACCAACAAAAGGATGAAATTGAGCGTTTAGTGGGTGAGATGCTTGCTGCCAGTATTATTCGACCGAGTTACAACCCTTTCTCTAGTCCAGTGTTACTTGTCCGTAAGAAAGATGGAAGCTAGAGATTTTGTGTGGAATATCGGGAACTTAACAAGACAACAGTGACAGATAAGTATCCCATACCTATGGTTCAAGAGATGCTTGATGAGTTGCATGGAGCACAATTCTTTTCTAAGATTGATCTACGGTACGACTATCATCAAATCCGGGTAGCAGTAAGAGACATACCTAAAACAACGTTTCAGACTCATTCGGGGCACTATGAATTCCTTGTCATGCCTTTGGGCTCACTAATGCCCCCGCAACCTTTCAAACTATCCTGAACGACATTTTCCGACCTTTTCTGCGTAAATCAATTTTGGTTTTCTTCGATGACATCCTCATCTACTGCACTTCATGGGAAATTCACTTGCAGCACCTTCGTGTTGTCCTCGGGATTCTTGAAGAGCATCAATTCTGCGCTAATCTCAAGAAATCTTCTTTCGGTCGCACCTCCGTTGAGTATTTGGGCCACATTGTTTCTCGCCAAGGCGTGTCCATGGATCCCCTTAAGATTGCAAGTGTATTACAATGGCCGACACCACGGTCACCATGAGCTATTCGTGAATTTCTTGGTCTCACAAGAAAGGAGAGTCGTCTCGTTTTGTTTGGCCCACATAAGCTCAATTAGCCTTTGAAAACCTTAAGATAGCAGTAATGTCAGCCCTTGTTCTTGCGATGCCAAACTTTCAGCAACCTTTCGTGATCGAGTGTGATGCCTCTGGTTGTGGAGTTGGGGCTGTTTTAATGCAAGATCGACGTCCAATTGCATTTTTCAGCAAGTCATTGGTTGAGAATACACTATCAAAATCCACATATGAGAAGGAACTAATGGCTCTCGTTCTAGCCATTCATCATTGATGCCCTTACCTAATTAGTCGCAAGTTTGTGGTACACACAGATCACCGAAGCTTAAGTCATCTTCTCCAACAACAAGTTACAACACCATCACAACAGAATTGGCTAGCAAAACTGCTCGGTTACGATTTCTCCATCGAGTACAAACCAGGAGTTTCTAATAAAGTTGCAGATGCGCTTTCTCACATGAATGAGGAGACAAAGTTAACAGCCTTGTCCATGCCGACTTGGATTGATTGGGATGCTCTGTCCGTAGATGTCTCATCTGATCCACAATTGAACAAGATTGTGGAAGACCTACGTCAAGATCCCAATAGTCATAAGCCTTTTCAGCTAGTGAGTGATAGATTGTTTTATCGGGGACGTATTGTGTTGCCGGCAGATTCGCCATGGATAACAAAGCTCTCAGAAGAATTTCATTCAACCCCTGTGGGTGGCCATTCTGGAGCTTTCCGAACATATCGTCGTATTGCGAATAGCATCTATTGGCGAGGAATGATGAAAAGAACCCAGAAATTTGTTGTTGATTGCCTTATTTGCTAAAAGAATAAATATGAAGCACAATCTCCCGCAGGTCTTCTGCAGCCCTTACCTATTCCAACAGCTGCTTGGGAAGATATTGCTAATGATTTCATCACAGGTCTTCCTCGTTCTTATGGATTTGATTGTGTATGGGTTGTGATTGATAGACTCTCGAAGTATGCACATTTCATCGGTCTTCGACACCCTTTCATAGCTAAAAGTCTCGCTGATTTGTTCATGCGAGAGATTACCCGACTCCATGGCATACCGAGATCCATTGTGAGTGATCGCGACCCTATCTTTCTCAGCCATTTCTGGACAGAATTCTTTAAGCTGCAGGGCAGGACTCTTCGGATGAGCAATGCATACCATCCTCAAACAGATAGGCAATCTGAGGTACTCAATCGTTGCTTGGAACAATATTTGCGTTGTTTTTATTTAGAACAACCTAAACACTTGATTCGTTGTCTGCACTGGGCAGAGTATTGGTATAATACTACTTTCCACGTGGCCGCTGGTCAAACACCATTTGAAAGTGTTTATGGTCGACCCCCTCCGACTCTTCAGTAGTTTCTACCGGGGGAGTTTCAAGTGGCAGCGGTGGTTGATGAACATTTAGACCGTAACGAACTCATTCGGCAACTCCGTTACAATCTGGAAAGGGCTCAACAACGCATGTCCAAAACAGCTTATTGTACACGGCGTCATTTGGAGTTTTCAGAAGGAGACCTCATACTCCTAAAGCTTCGTCCCCATCGGCAATCCTCCCTTCAACACCGAATCAGTCCTAAGTTGGCCTCTCGTTACTATGGGCCTTTTAAAAACTTCCAGAAGTTGAGCTCTGTTTCCTACAGACTCAAACTTCCATCTTCCGCTAAGATTCATCATGTATTTCATATCTCTCAACTAAAGAAAGTCAATGAACAGCACCCTGTTGTTCCAAACCTACCCGTGGACATGGCAGTTGATGAGTCTACTTATGAGCCACAAGAAATACTAGTTGTTCGCGACAAGGGATCTGATTCATCAAATGAACTTCAACTTTTGGTTCAGTGGGAAGGACGACCTCAAGAGGAAGCTACTTGGATTGATGTTGCTGATTTCCTAGGCCAATTTCCTCATTCTAGCCTTGTGGACAAGGCTTCTTTGGGGATGGGTGGTAATGATAGAGATATGGAAACCAAGCAACAAGGTATCAAGGCACGTGAGAAACCTTGGATTGTCTATTCCCGTAGGCAATCTAAAGTTGGAAACAAGAAGTCTTAGTTATTGGAGAAAATCTAGGATTGAGAGAAGAATTAGGGATATTATGATTATTGTGATTATTATTGTTTCTTTCCTATTTTTGCATGTTAGGCTTATATTTAAATGAGGATATAGGGTAGAAGAAAGGTATCGGAGATTTGGTATTCATCTCTTTGGGACAAGGGTTGAATCTTGTTGGGAGTACTTGTACTCTGTAACTATCTCTTTCTGAAATTCGATCAGCAAAATCCCTCATTCACTCACTTTCTCTGTTAGTTGATTCTTAACTCCATCAAAGATTGTCTCGTTTTCAGAGTTGAGAAGAAAATGGATGGTATTCCTAAATTGTCTTGTGACTACACAACGATGGAAAAACTTAGTTTTTTTGTCACCCTCCTTTAACCAACGAATCCTAGAATTTTGTTTAAGAAAAAACATCTCCAACGGTAGAAAGAGAGATCCGTCATTTCTTCACGATCGCCTCAAGGTTGGCATTGTGGATAGAAGTAGAGGAGAGAAAGTTTAATTAGACAAAATTCAAAGAGGAGAGAGCTTGACACACAAGAAAATAGATATTTCCATAATAAGAGTGTATCATGTGACATTGAGGATGTTACGAGGCATTTAATTTATTTGATAGAGAAACATAACAGCCCCCAAAATATCAATGTGCTAGGCAAAAGAGAAGAGGGGAGGAAGGAGTTGTTCGTAATGAGTTGATTTAAGAACTTAAAGTACTTTTATCGTCGATCATAAGTCGCATCCAAAAAAGAGACAAGATAAGAATTATGGTCTAAAGGCCCAGGATCTTCAAAGATAGCAATCAAATTGGAATGGCTATAAGCCAGTGTTCATTTATGAGAGCATGAACTAACTTCTGGACCATTGGATTGTTTGGTATGTGATTGGTCCCAGTGAACATATGGGCACAAGATGTGATGTCAAAGAGGCGATTCGACCAAACACAACTTTGAAAATACATGATAATAGAGGAAATAATGGAAGGAGAGAAGGACAAGAGTATTCTTCGGGATGGAAAATCTGGTTAAAATCACCAACTAACAACCAGGGTCTTGTGAATACAAGATCATTGGCTGCGAGGTTGGAGATTTCATGCCATAATAATCGATTTTAGATCTCGTATTCCTGGCATAGACAAATGAAACTATAAAGTAAGAAAAGGAAGGAAAGAGTCCACAAGTTACCATTTGGTCAAAGGAAGAAAAAATGACGACCGAGATACTTGGGTCCCAAACAATCCATATGCATCTGTTATTCGCATGAGAATAGTTGTGAGCAAAGACCAAGAAAGAAAACATTGTGTTTTATAAACATTGCATTATGTTCTCGAACTTGAGTTTCGAGAGGACTACGAAGAAAAGGCTGCCTATCAGAGAGAAAAGCTTTTACAACATTTTCTTTAAGGCGGTGTTCAAACCCTAAAAACATGAATGAAAAAGGCGATGTTCAAACCCTAAACCCTAATAACATGAATGAAAGATATTCCAAGGAAAGATATCCATAAACCCTAATAACATGAATGAAAGAGATCCCAACAGAAAGGGAGAAGGATCATTGCCCTCCAGAAATTGCGCGATCACGCCATTTTCTCGGGTAAAATACCCTATAAGACATAAGGGAATCAAGGAGTGGAGCTCTAGAGCGGAGAACTCATTGGGCCTCAACTATAAGTTGCTCCCCTGAGTCTAAAAGCATTGGAAAATTGCGAGAAAGAGGCGAGGTAAAGCTTGTTGGAAATATAATTCTCTAAGAGAAGAATAGGAAGATAGGAAGAATAACACAAGAGAATTAGTGTTTGAGTTGTGATTTTTCCATTTCATTTCATCCCTATTTATAGGAGAAAAATTACAAAGGAATAAATTACCCATTACCCCACTAACAATGGTTAATGTACCACTAATCCACTAACTCCATTATCCTTAGTAAATGATCCATTCACACCACTAATCCACTAATAAATAAATTAAGAAATTAAAAAAACAAAAAAAGAATTATTCAATATTTGCCCCCTTAATTCTTGTCATGTTTTCTCGAATCTCGATGACACCAATTCTTGTGCGCAGTTCCCGAAATCTAACACGTCCGAGTGGCTTTGTGAGTATGTCCGCGAGTTGGTCTTGTGTAGAG
Organism: Gynandropsis gynandra; assembly: GCA_036759665.1. NCBI lineage: Eukaryota > Viridiplantae > Streptophyta > Magnoliopsida > Brassicales > Cleomaceae > Gynandropsis > Gynandropsis gynandra. The sequence continues at coordinate 28,087,263 of CM071871.1, read as the reverse complement.
GTATACTCGAGGACGATCTTCCTATCTTCAACGCACTCTCGAATGAAGTAAAACTGAGTGTCGATGTGTTTACTCCGGTCGTGAAAGACGAGGTTCTTGCTCAATGCAATAGCGGATCTATCTTCCAACCTAAGCTCTGGCGCTTGAGTTTCCGAGCCAATGAAGTCACTCAAGAGTCGAGCTAACCAGATGCCTTGACAAGTTGCAGCTGATGCAGAGATATATTCTGCCTTACATGAGGATAATGCCACCACCTTCTGCTTCGCCGACTGCCAGGTGACTGGGCTGTCACCAAGGAAATAGAAGATGTCGTTTGTGCTCTTTCGTGTGTCGATGTCACCTACCATGTCGCTGTCACTGAATCCAACCAGACGTGGTTGACCATCACGCTTCTCTCCATAGAACACCCCATAACTGTGTGTCCCAAAAATATACCGTAACACATGCTTCACTGCCATCATATGATCCTCGAGCGGCTTCTCCATGAAGCGACTCTCATACTCTACCGTATAGGCAAGGTCTGGCCGCATGTTCACAAGGTACCAAAGTTTACCAACTATACTTCGATATTCGGTGGCTTCAACTAGTGGGCTAGAACTTTCCTTGCTAAGCTTCAAACGTGCTTCCATAGGCGCCTTGCATGGGTTGCAGTTGCTCATGCTGCATCTCTCCAATAATTTCTCTACGTATGCTGACTGGCAAAGCATGACGCCGGTTGCACTTTGATAGACCTCAAGCCCGAGATAGTAGGTCAATAACCCGAGATCGCTCATCTTGAACAAATTCTTCATCTCGGCCAACATCGCCTTTTTCAGACCCGGTGATAATCAAGTTGTCCACGTAGACACCCACGATAAGACGTGATGCTTTTCTACTCCGAGTGTATATCCCATGCTCAGAGGTACTCCTTTTGAACCCAAGTAATTGTAAACTTGCATCTAACTTGGCGTTCCACGCTCGTGGTGCTTGTCGAAGTCCATAAAGGGCCTTATGTAGGCGTAAGACCTTCTTTTTGTGGTTGTGGTCGACGAACCCTGGTGGTTATGTCACGTACACCTCCTCTTTTAGCACACCATTGAGGAATACACTCTTGACATCCATGTGATGGATTTTTCACCTTTCGCTTGCTGCTAAGGCAAACAAGAGCCGTATAGACTCGATGCGTGCCACGAGCGCAAAGACTTCGTCGAAATCAATCCCCGCACGCTGCACATAGCCCTTTGCAACTAGTCGCGCCTTGTGTTTAACAATGACTCTGTGTTCATCATGCTTCACCTTAAAAATCCATTTGTGTTCAACGACTCGGTGACCGACAGGAAGGCCGACGAGCTCCCAAATACCATTGTCGTTGATGGCTTTCATCTCCTCAAGCATTGCTTGTCGCCAATGTTCGTATTGCTCTGCCTCAACAAAAGACGATGGCTCTTATGTTGTGGTAAAGTGAAACTCTTTAGCCTCTAGGACACGAGGTACAAACCCCCGTGGTGATGATGGTCCGAGGATGTTGTTGATCGTACGGAAGCGTAAAGGTGCATCATCATGATCTGCATCAAGGATTGGTTCGACATTTGTCGGCGACGATGCAAACTCCGTTGCCTCTAGTGTTGCATCAGGAGTTCGAGGGGACTCTTGAATCGTTTCTCTTGGGATTGGTTCATTCGTAGTGATATAATCGATGCTAAATGGCTCCAGTGAAACGGTAGTACCACCCTTGCCATGGGTCTTCCAATCCCATTTAGCCATCTCATCAAAGACATTATCTCGTGTCACGTGCACCCGTTTGCTGCCTAGGTCGTACACTCGGTATGCCTTGGATCCAACTTCATATCCGACAAATATCATTGGTGTGCTTCGATCATCAAGCTTCTTCAAATTTGGTCGCGTTTCCTTAACATGTGCGATACAACCGAATGTACAGAGAAAATGGACTGTCGGTTTTGCACCATGCCAAGCCTGGTATGGTGTCTTCTCATCAAGACTACGTGTTGGGGCGTGATTGAGGATAAAGACTACAGTGGTCACAGCTTCATCCCAGAATTTTGCTGGAAGACCTTTTGCCTTCAGCATGCATCGGGCCATAGCAACAATTGTCTGGTTGCGGCGTTCAACGACTCCATTTTGTTGTGGCGAGTAGGGGCCGTTTAATTATCGTTCGACTCCCCTATCGGCGCAATATTCCCCAAACTCCACTGATGTAAACTCACCTCCACGATCAGTACGAAGCATATTGAGCTTCCGTCCCGATTGTACCTCTGTCGTAGCTTGGAATCTCTTTATTGCCAGTGGAGTTTGGTCCTTCTTTGCGAGAAGAGTGAGCCACATATAATGATTGAAATCATCTACGAGCAGTAGGAAATAACGATTCCCACTTGGTGTCATCGGTGTGACGGACCCAGATAGATCACCATGGACGAGATCAAGAAGATCTACCACGCGTCGTCGTGCTTTCTCCGGAAACGAGTTCCGCCTTTGTTTCCCCACGAGGCAACTATTACACACTTGGTCAACTTGACCAATATGTGGCAACCCACACACCATGTTGTGTTGAGCGAGCTTCCGTAGTGCATTAAAATTAATGTGGTCGTATCTTGCATGTCATTTCCACGATTCTTCGGAGCTTCTTACTATCAAACACACTGGTCGTGTAATGTTGAGGCAGATCGAATAGAGCCTATTGGAGGATCTTCGGACCCGTGCCAATAATCTTCGTTGCGGATCTCTTATAGTCAAGGTGCCCCCTTCGATGATCGTCTAGCATCCTGAGTCGTCCAACTACCCCACTTTGATCAGGTTTGTGGTGAGGCGAGGAATGTAGTAGACTCCCATTAGTGCACGATGCTCGCCGTTCTTGCATGAGAATAAGATCGTTCCTCGTCCTTCAATCTTGATGATAGATCCATCTCTAAACTTCACGGTTCCAACCACTGATTGGTCGAATTCGGAAAACACAGCACGCACACCAGTCATGTGGTTCGTCGCCCCGGTGTTAAAGAACCATAGATCGCCTTTGCACTCCTCCTCACGACTAAGATGGACAGTAACCTTCGTCTCCTCAAGGTGGATAGGGCACTTATGTGATGGTGGTGACCCTGACGGTGTATGTTGTGATGTCGGTGAATCTAACATGGTCTCACACGCCTTGGTCATAAGGAGTGTAGGGCGTCGTCATCCCCGTGAACCATATGTGCTTCTCCATTTTTGGGTTTGGATCGACAGTCCCTAGCCCAATGACCCATCTTACCACAATTTCTACACTTGTCTTTTGATCTATCTCGGTTCTCGCTAGAACAAGATCCACCATCTGTTAGGGATTTACGACGCCATTGTTTTCGACGACGTTTCTCCAACTTGGAGCCTCCAAAGGAACAATCTCCTTGTTTTCGCTCCTTCATTCGCGCAACCCATTCTTCTTCAGTGAGTAAAAGTTTACCCCCTACTCCCGATGTGGGCTCCAACGGTTCAAACCGTTCTTCTGCGGCCTTCAACCTCCCAGTAACCTCTTCCAATGAAAGTGTTGACAGATCCAACAAAGTTTCAATGGACAATGCGATCTGTCCGAATCTGGGAGGGGCGACTCGTAGGTATTTCTCAACCACCTTGTGTGACAGTTCAGATCTCCGAGAATGGCTAGCTGATTCACTATGCCGGAGAGACGCATGGCAAAGTCATCCACCGTCTCACCATCACGAAAAGCTAAATTCTCGTACTCCTTGCGCACTTTCTGAACGCTAGCCTTACGTGCTCGATCGGAACCGACACGCATAGACTCAACCGCTTCCCAAGCCTCTTTCGCATTCTTCTTCACGGCGAGCGAAGAGATCATCTCCGACGGCACGCCGCGCAGAATAGCTTCAAGCGCCATCTGATCTTCCTTCTTGTCATTGGTGCCTACCTCGACGGCTACCCAAAGTCCTCGTGCTCGAAGCATCACCTTCATCATTAGTGACCAATCTCCATAATTAGTCTTCGTGAGCATTGGAAATGTTGCACCTCCCACCTCTTTGACCACCTTCTGCACCACGTGATTACCATCATCCCGACGTCGACCACGAGGTGGAGGAGGAAAAAGAGATTGTCGACGTCTTCCTGTGTTTACGAGACTCCTTGATGCTCTAGCGTTGTGTGAGATCGAAGACATTTTTCAATGGATCGATTACACACGCTCTGATACCAATTGTTGGAAATATAATTCTCTAAGAGAAAAATAAGAAGATAGGAAGAAGAACACAAGAGAATTAGTGTTTGAGTTGTGATTTTTCCATTTCATTTCATCCCTATTTATAGGAAAAAAAATTACAAAGGAATAAATTAAACATTACCCCACTAACAATGTGGTTAATGTACCACTAATCCACTAAATCCATTATCCATCCACTCACACCACTAATCCACTAATAAATAAATTAAGAAATTAAAAAAACAAAAAAAAATTATTCAATAGAGTTAGAGGCACTATAGAGAAAAATGAATTCTGAGAATGAACATACACAGTTTGAGTAGCATGGAAAGACATCCGAGAAGCAGAGAGATCATTAAAAAGAAAGATGGGGTTCCACTTACATATGGCCAATTAGATAGGAACGGGAAGGAGCCTAGGGAAATAGAAACAGTGAATGTGGATAATCTGGAGGAACACTAGGGCGCTCCAGAGAAGAGGCAGAGACATTCGTAGAAGCAGTGGGATTGGTCGAAGAATTAGGGTAGAGGTTTCCATACACCAAAGAAGCGAGTCTTGGATATGGGGAGAAACAATAATCGCAGAGGGGGAACGAATCCTTTTATGACCAAATTCCTCACATAAAAGACATTTGGGCAAGACCCAAGAGTAAGATATGTCAACTTTATGATATTTCCATCGAGATCTCTAACAGTAACCTTAGAAGGGAATAAAGTTCCAAGAAGCATTTCAATGAGGTATCGATTTTGGAAATCTGTATGCAAATGGATGTATTGTTGTGAAGCAATTTACTAATATATCAGTTATGATGTGAAAAAAAAATAGATGAATAGTTAAAAAAACAAATTGGATGATTAAAATAATTTTTTTTTCAAATGTTTGATGCTTTTTATTTGGCAACACTTTTTATAAATTTTCATGATATATTATATAAATATTTTGAAATGACTACATGAATACATAATCAGTAACATAAACAATAAACTATCCAAAAAGCAATATTCATTTTTCTCACATGATCGTTAATTTATTACAAACATTTGAAAATTTTTTATGTAACATAACGAGACTTATGTAGATATTGCATAAGTTCGGCCAAACCGTGAAATGAAAAAGCTAAACCCAAATCCAAACTCGCAAGTAACATATTTTATTTAGCTGATCCCAACCCGTGAATAATAAAAACCTGAACTCAAACCTGTTGATGACATATTTTTATTATCCCACCCGAATTATTCAAGTTCCCAATTGAGTCTAACAGATAATTGCCCAGCCGTAATCAAAACCGTCGTGCATCGCAGCTTGATATACTTATGAATTATACAATCATACGATGGTAAACCCATATATAGTCACTTTATATATAGGACATATATACTTTATATATACACCAATGCGCAACATGATATACTTAAAAAGTATAAAACAGAAGTTAACGGGAAACGTCAAGTGCATCATAAATAAAAAAAAGTGATTGATAGCCGTTTATTTGAGTCCAGAGCAAGTGTTTCTTTGATCATGAAAAACAATAGAAGTGATAGAGTACATTTATACCAATGCTAATGTCATGAAGACCAAACAGTCAACAACTGATTCGATTTCACTTACCATGGAGTCGCAGTGTAAATGCATGCAAGGAAACAAGCACTTGTTTCAACCTCTCTTTTGTCGCTTCATCGATCAAATTTCCGTCAGTGTCAAATTTTGCAGGAGGTTGGAATGCATTCAGCATCAACTCGGGTTTGTTGATGAAGTGAAGATCGAGGAACACTCCAATTTGACGAAGATGATACTGCGCTCGTCCTCCACCGAAACCTCCTCCAGCGCTTATGATGGCAGCAGGTTTGTCAGCAAATACGTTTGGAGGTCTTGAAGCCCAATCAATTGCATTCTTAAGAGGCGCTAGCATTGGAGAAGTTGGCAGATAAAAACAGTAAGCTAATTTGAACGGTTTGCCATAGCTTTAAACCATATTTTTCATGCAGCTTCAAAGAAATTGAATTAGCTTGAAGCATCATTAGAAATCAATTTATTTCCTTCGACAGCTACTAAACTTTTAGCAATCATTCGTCATTGCTTGGATATGATAAGTTAAAATCCAATAAAACAACCAGAAACAGACCACAGGAGTCTTTCAACTTGAACTTTACATGCACTTTAATTGAAAGAGTTCAAACCTATGATAAACGAAAAAAAAAGTCAGTATGTTACTAATCCACATCACTTGAGAAAATTAATAATGACTTCATGTGTTTTCTCAACATAGAATTCTCGGACTCCATTAAACCTTATTGTCGATAACATGGGACAATAGTAACATTTTATCTTTCCGCAACTCGGAGATCTTAACCTTGTCTATATCAGGCAGAAAACAGATACAAAGTATTTTACACGACCCAAATGTTCTTCACATCAAAACAGAAGCATAGTATGGTTCACTGAATTTAATGGCAAACAAACCCACTCGATTCTATAACATATGGATGTCCTCAATACCTCCACAAACTCCTACTCGATACAACCAATTCTCTATGCTAGATTCAGAATTCAATACTTCAATCTATGTCCTATAAACATACTAAGCATCTCTACCCAAATGAATCCATATAAGAACCTCAGAAAGCACAATGTGAGTACCTGCGACAGAGTAGTTGTACTCAGGCGAAGCGAAGAGAATGCTGTCGGCTTGAAGGATCTTCTGTCGAAAAGCTTCGACGACCGGAGGATAAGTCCCATCGACCTCTAGGTCGGTGTTGATAATCGGCAACGGAGATATGTCGATGTACTCAATCTGCATCCCGTTCACCGAATCCTTCGTTAAATCCATGGCTACAACCACATTTTCCCCAAATAAAAAACCCTGAACCTCAACAAATCCATCGTGGATTAAACGAATCACGAAACAGAGAGATAAGTCTTACCAGCTCGTATGAGACCGCGATTGTAGGAAGCTTTCCGGAGAGAACCGGAAATAGCTGCGACTCTAATAAATGGTTTCGCCGCCGTTAGAGCCTCCATTTCTCCGATTACGACGCCTCCGACAGAGATATTACGACGAGCCTAGAAGAATAAAGCTAAGGAAAGAGAGAGGGAAGATTCCTCCTATATATCTTTTTATTTCTCCCACTTCCTCATTATATATATGCCATATCATCTGGTAAGAAGACTACAATTTCTTTCTTCTCAATGACCAAAACCAAAATGAATGAACCGTGCCGTATTTCCAGGCTTAATAATAATGACAAAGTAATGACGTAACCTTGACTTATGAAGCTATTTTAGTGTACTTCCAAAAACTGAGTGGGGTTAAAGATAATAAATAAATGCGTTCTTATATTATGTGCAAGCCATGTTGTAGATGTACATATTTATGTAATTTACTTAAAATAGAAAGAACTATCTAAATGAATAACTTTAAAAAAGAAAATTGTTAGATATAAATTTATTGGAATTTTAATTTTATGTACATTCTTTTGTCCCCAACTTGTTTTTGTATTTAATCGATCTTTATTATTTCAATGACAAATTTGTTTATTATTGATTGAATACTATGTAAAATCATGAGAACAAAATAGAAAAACAGTGAGACCTAAATTGATATTACAATAACATACATCCCATTCATTATGGTTTGTTATTTTGCCTGTCAAGAGGTGGTTGTCGAGTTCAAAATGTGGCTTCCGCATGATGCATTATGTTTCTTCCCCATATTTAGGAGGTGGATACACAACATTTAATCTCACACCCTCCGTTGGGTTTGCTCTAATACCAACTGTAATGCCATGATCTCTTTTTGAGCCACATGTGTTTAAAGAGATATAACTGGCCCCACAGATCACCACGAGTTCTCTTCGGCATCTTTTATGTTTTTTACATGCATATGAGGTATTTTCTAGTAAATCACTTATACTTTGCATATTTTCGTGATTGATTGACCCGCATGTTTTATCTTTTTTGACATGCGTATGAGGTACTTTGTAATAAGTAACCGATTGAAATCAATATTAATCCAAAAGTCCTCTCTATAAGGTTCTAGGTGTGCATAATCATCAAAATAGACGAGCACCTAGGCGTGCAAAAGGAAATCAAATCATTCGTGTAAAATGGAAGAAAGAAGAAATGGGATACCTTATTTACATTTCACTCGTCCATATGAAGAAAGCAACCTCCATGTTTGTACATATACTATCTCGTTCCTATATTTTTCCTTTTTATGTATTTCTGTTTTAGTATTATCTTATTGTAATTAGGGTACACAACCCTTATATTATCTTGTATGGCCGTCGAACACAATAGACACAATAGAACTCACTTTGACTTTTTTAATCTTCAATTAATTTTTGGATCAATCTTGCTTCTATTCTTTGATATATTTCCACACGGTCGAATCTTCTTCAATCAGTTCATCCCATCAATATTTTCTTGTAGTGTGTCCTACGGTTGGATAAAACAATTGGCATTTGAAAAACATATTGTTCAATTCAACTATATACCAAGATATTTCATTTGTAGAATTAATGGAAAATTCCATAGAAATTGGACTTTTGATGTAAACACTGTAATGATACAAAATCATATGTTTCATGTGGTTGTATATGTAGAATGCATATTCATGCATTAAAATATTCTTTCGCTACACTATATAAAAAATAATTAAGAAATATGATCGAAATATTCATGTCAGATCTCTCTCCGCTACTCTAAATATAAATATTTACATAATTTCTCAAGCAAGATGTATAATATTTTTATTTCATAGCATTGAAACTATTCACACTTAAATTTGGATATGTGTGCATTAGTTCTTCATCAAATATCCAATAATATAAATAACAAATAATGCAGAATTATGTACATATATATTTGTCAAATGGGAACAACTCTTGGAAATTTAAACAAACATATCATTGTAGATTTAGGAATTACTAATCACATGACTATTGAATTAAGTATTATTAGTAATTTAAAACAATATTCATGAAGCTTTAAAATCTTATACCGTAAAAATATACTCATAAAACAAGGCTAGATTAGAGTTTAAAACGAATGTATGACTACATCTTATGTTCCAGAGTTCTTAATAACTTATTATATGTCCATAAACTAGCTAAGGATTTAATTTGTTTGGTTTGAATCTAACAAAATTTTGGACCCAAGATATTGAGTCTTAGAATTTCATCGAAGAAGGTCACTGTATATTAGAAAAAGTCAATTCTTCGATTCACTATTTTCTTTTTATTTATACTAATTATAATAATATTGATGAATTTGTTAGGCATGCTCGGTAGGATATCTTCATTATGAGACCACGGTCTGGCCGCCTTCGTAATGATCCATTAGTCCACTTCCATGTGCCTATTCCACAAGTATATCACATAAAGAATAATGAGATACACAAAGTTTGTTCTCATGAAACAATACAATTCCACCTAATATTTTAGTTTTCTTAAATAACTAAATTAAAATTAATAAATTCACTATGGATTTGAATTTTTAGATTTTCTTTGAATCTAGAAATTTTATGCTCTCATTAAGTTTCATACTTTTGTTGCTACATAATTTCATACTAAAAAGATGTCTTAGCTCTGACAATGAAAAAGAGTACATGAGTCTATAATTCTTGATTTTTTTTTTGGCATAACTCAAGATAGTACAACCAAAGCCATATCCTTATACTCCTAAACAAAATGAAGTAGCAGAACAAAATAGTCATCACCTCATGAAAGTCACATACACCATCATATTTTATTGACATGTTTTGGTACAAATTTGGGGAGATACGAACATAACAATGTGTCACCTGATAAATATGCTCGCGATGAGATGCCTACATGAAACAACTCCATATGATGTACTAAATAATGTAAAATGTGATATTAATTATCTAAAAATGGTTCATTGTGTTTGTTATGTGTGTCTAGATGAAGTTTTGTGAAGCAAACTTGAACTAAAAAGCATTAAATATATTTTCATGAGATACATCTCCAACCAAAAAGGGTAATATGCTACAATCCAAGAACTAATTGTATTTATGTGTCACAAGAGGTTAAATTTGAAGAAAGCTAAAATTATATATTTTTAAAAAACCTTCTTGTACTCGCTTAACTTTTGGAGTTAATTGTAGGTTGAAAATTGATCTACACAATGATGTCCCATAAAATTCAAGACATCGAATGTTACAAGGCTCGATTGGTTAATAAAGGATTCACACAAACATACGACACAAAAACATTTGTATGTGTCACCAAACTTAATATAACACCGATTTTGTTATCAACTACTGCTAATCTTAAGTGGAACATGTGGAAACTAGTTGTCAATAACGTGTTTCTTCAAGTCGAGATCTTGAATTTATCAATATGATAGTCCCTCCACAGATATGCAACAAAAGACGTTTCGGTTTGTAAGACAATTTACGAGTTGAAATAGTCTCCAATGTGCCCGAATCCAAATCCATTACAATTCCCTTTTAAATTTTGAGTTAATAAATTTGAAGTGGGTCATTATTGTTTTAGTTCAGAGGGAATTCAATACTTTAGCAGTCTTGGTCTATGTAAATGACGTCATTCTTATTAGAGATGAAAACATTTAAACTACAAAAGATTTCCTAAAACACATTTGGATGACCAAAAGTAGATTATGTTGGAGATTACGATGACCAAAAGTCAACCACGGGATTTTGCACATTTTTAGATGTAACGTGGTGACATGGAGGAATAAGAAACAGAGAATGGTGGCAAGGCCAAGTGGAAAGGCAAAATATAGATCCATTACCAAAATAACGTATGAGCTTATATAGATGAAGGCATTTCTAGAAGGTCTTGGAATCAAGACAACCCAATCAATGGTGATTCACTATGATAACAAGGCTAAGATTCACATTGTGACAAATTTGACTGCCATTTATTTTATGGAAGATCGAAGGTGGACTCATAAATACTACCAATACCAAAAGAATATATCCTTCGGTAGACATATTCACCATTCACCAAGGTTATAAGTGAACGAGTGTGGTCAAACCTTCCACGAAAAATTAGACTTATAGACCAACATCAAACAACAACAAATGAGAAGATTGATCGATCTACTCATCAAATATATGAAGCATGAGTTTTCCATTCACCATGATTTTATGCAACATGGTTTTACTTGGTAAAGTTTTAACGAGACATCACCTGATGGTGTTAAGATTGTATCAAGCTCGTAGAAAAATGTTAATCCAAATTTCCTCTCTAGAAGGTTTTAGGCATATGTAATCATCAAAATGGAAGATTACCTATTTTTACAAAAGGAAATCAAGTCATATGAGTAAAAAGGAAGAAGGAAAAAACGGAAATACCTTATTTCCATACTTCCGTCTTCTAAATAGGATAGGAAATCCCCGTATGTGTACAAGTACTATTTTTTCTCTTGTATTTTTTCCTTTTCTTGCATTTCCTTTCTCGTATTTCCTTATTTTGAATAAAGTAAAGAATCTCTATATTATCTTGTATGACTTCGACCATAATAGATGCATCTGAATTTACTTTCAGTGCTTAACCTTCAATTTATTGCTTGATTATTCTTTATTCTATTTTTTTTATATTATCACATTTTTAATTTTCTTTAATCAATTCCTCCACATCAATCCTTTTGATTGGGGTGTCCTACCGTTTGGTCAAACCAACGATATTTAAAAATATGACCTTCAATCTAGTTATGCCAAGATATCTCACTTGAATAATTTGATGCAATAATCCGTAGAAACTACACAATTTTGATGGTCCACTATTGACTCAAACGATGTAACTATACGAACTCCTATGTTTCTTGCAGTCGAATGTGTGAAATGTGTATATACTCGTGAACATAATTGATCAGCACAATAAATTAATCGCTGGTCTATTCGAGAATTGTTATAATTATGTCAGATGTCTTTCATTACTACAATAAACTTAAAATGAACATGAAATATGAACAAAAATTATGTAAACAAATATGGTTTAATTTTTAAATACTTACATAACCTTTCAACCAAGAGGGTTAATATTGTTATTTATAGAATTGAGGTCATCCGCCTTTATTTCAGGATTACATATCCATTACTTATTTATCAAATGTACAATATTAATAACAAATGATGCATAAATATACAAAAAATTGATAAGTACCTCCAAGTCACTTGTTTATAATTTTATCGAGCAAATATCTCTGAATAATATGTTATCATGCATAAAGCATCAAGCACAATACAAGGTAGAAGATATATTGAACTAATTGGGATGAGTATTTACATGAAAACATGCAATCATAATACTTCATGTCCGTGAATTTAGAGTCGTATAAACACTTTGTGCAATATTTGATATAGATCCATAACAAGATTTAATATCCTTCTTCAACCACTTCAATAATTTTTTCATAGAAAAATGTAATATAAAAATTTGGATAGGTATCTTTCCACTCATAACTCCTTTTTTTGCTCTTCAACATTCTATTTTTCAATCCGTTGACGATTGTATATAATCATTTTTTAAGCGTCATATTCATGACAATATTTATAATGTTATTAAATAAGTTCTTACTTTATATATCACATCCACGTGTGAGTAATTTCCATTAAGGTAGATCCCAAAAAATATTATGTTTGTACAAATTATACTACTCACCCTGGGCTTAGGTTTTTTATGTGGCCACACTCCCCTACACATGGAATAAATTATTATAAATTTTCAATTGCATTAATGTGTTCATACGAGATATGAGATAAACATGCATGCAACTAAATTTAACACGAGGAGATAAAAATTGTTCTTACGGTGTTTGGGTCCTTTGAATGATTCTAGTAAAATTGGTCTTACTCTAAATTAAAAAAGCATATAATTGTGAAGCATTGAAATCAAATGCGATAATAATATATCCATAAAAGAGTAGCGACTTTAAGGTTTTACACAATAGTGCTACAACAATTCACGTTTCAAAAATGCAAATATTAGAACATTTGATATGATCTTAGATCGACGTTCTATTGTTAGGTGGATGGAATTGGAATGAAATCTACTAGCAATCCTATAGTAGAACCTAGAAATTATCTTTTCAAATAAGGAATGTCCTAAAACTTGACTACAACCTGACTAGAGAACGTAAAACGCTTCGAATGATGTCTCAGCATTTGTGATCTAGTGACAAGTTAATGAATAACTCAGAATCTCTCCAAGAATTCGATAGATAAATGCCAAAGATTAGCGAGAAAAAGAAAACTTTATTGATAATAAATTTGGTAAAAATGTCATACAAAGAGTCCATTATTAATAGAGACCAAATAATAATAGAAATTAAATAAAATAAGTCCACTTAACTAAGCCCGATTCAAATGATCGGTCGAGTGAGAATCGTTTACATCTTAACTAAGCCCGATTCAAATGATCGGTCGAGTGATAAAGATCTTTCTTATCCTTTCCAAACGGCTAGAAAATCCTCTCCAACATCTAAAAAAATCTTCCAAACCGATCTTATCCCATTGAATCAACATCTTTCCCATTTCAAAGATTCTCAACGGTCATAAAAACTTTCCAACGGCTAGTAGATCAATCCGTTATCTAGCATTTACACATTTTCATTATTGTAAGATGGAACCTATCCTATATAAAGGACTCCATCTCCTTTGTAATTGACATTTAAAAATTTAAGAAATAAAATCTTTTCGTATTCTTGAGCAGTGCCAAGAACACAGTAGCTTCAACTTGTTTCGGGAACAATTGAAGCCATTTCGACTGTATCAAGAGGCTTCCGGACCTCTTGTGGTGTCTATCATTCCACCCAAACACCATAACTTCATCCATCAACCTCCATCCTCCACCTTTTCTGGGTGAACCTTGAAGAGTGCCCTTAGGCCAGTCAAGGGATCCTCCACCATACTCCACCATCATCCACCTTCAGCGGACGATTTCTTGAAGAGTGCTCTTAGGCCAGTTAAGAAACAAACCTTGACACCGCAAATCCTACTCGAGCAATAGAGGTTAACGGATTCTCCATACGCATCCCGAGTTCCCACCTCGAGGCGTGTATCATTTTGGTATCAGAGCCTATTAGCACAAAGGACATAAATGTAATTTACTCCATTAGGGTTTCATATTATCTTGTATATATATATCATAACTGATGTAATTCATGTTGAGATCAATATACGAAATCCCTTTCTACATGGTATCAGAGCGCTGATCCGAACCCTAACCCTAGCTCTCCTCACCGCTGCCCGCCGCCTCTCTTCTCCTTTCTCCTCACCGCCGCCGCTTCCCGCGCTCATCCTCTTTTCTCACCGTCGGCCACTCCCACTCAAAACCCTAACCCTAATTTTTCATTCGAACGCCCCTACCCGCCGTCGGTCATTCCCAACCTTCTCTCTCAATCCCGGCTCCACCATCCCTCCCTCGTCCCAAAGCGTGGCTAGTCGCCCCCTCCCCCCCAGCATCAGAACCTTAATCTACTCCTAGATCTAACCTTAGATCCAAACTTCAGCCGTACCCGACCGGGCGCTACTATACTACCCGATCGGGCACTTTCAATAACTACCTGAGCATCTCACATTTTGCCCTACCCGACCGGGCTCTCATACACTACCCGATCGGGCACCTTCCTACGGCTTTCAGAACTCACCTATGGCTACCACCTCCGCTGCTGATGCAACTCCGGCGTTCAACGTAAATGATCCTCATGCAACACTCCTCACCGTCAACATGACAAACGTGACGAAGCTCACCTCCTCCAACTATATGATCTGGAGTATTCAGATCCGTGCACTCCTTGAAGGTCATCGGTTGGAGTGTTTTCTCCAAACCGATTCACTTGTTCCCGATGCCACTATCACTGTTAATGGCATCTCAACACCGAATCCAGCGTTTGCGCCCTTCAAACAGCAAGATCGCCTCCTATTCTCGGCCATTCTAGGAGCGATCTCACCACCACTCCAACCGATGATTGCTAGGGTTTCCTCTGTGCGAGAGGCGTGGCTTCTCCTTGCTCGCCCATATGGTAAGGCATCAAGGGGGCACATCCTTCAATTGAAGGAACAACTCAAACGAAGCTCCAAAGGATCTCAACCCATCGATGATTATATGCGCACCATCATCAACAAGGCGGATGAATTAGCGCTTCTCGGCAAACCTCTTGATGCGGAAGACTTGTTGCAATATATTCTTGATGGATTGCCGGAGGACTACAAACCAATTGTAGATGCTGTGAATGCCAGAGATAGCATCATTCCTATTGAGGAACTCCATGAGAAACTCCTCAATCATGAAGCAAAGCTACTTCAAGCCGCCCCTTTGCTATTCACGCCGCCCGTAAATGCGCTTGCTGTCAACACTCGTCCGAATCAATCAAATCGTAACCGACAGAATAATCAATGGAATAGAAATGCAAATAGATCGTCATCGGGATATCAAGGTCGCTGTCAACTATGTGGCGTTTTTGGGCATAGTGCTCGCAAGTGTTCACAACTTGCAACTCGGAACTCCACCACCACAACGCCACCACCGTGGGCTTCATCACCACGACCATGGCAACCACGTGCTCACAACACCACTCTCACCAACTATGAACCGGAGTCATGGCTTCTTGACAGCGGCGCCTCTCACCATATCACCTCGGATCTCCAAAATTTATCATTGCATTCACCGTACAAAGGAGGTGAAGAAGTGGTAATTGGTGATGGATCCTCCTTGCCCATCACACATATTGGTTCACTCTCAATCCCTAACTCAATTGATGATAATTGTTTGCATCTTGATGAAGTTCTATGTGTACCTACTATGAACAAGAATCTGATTTCTATAAGTCAATTGTGTCGGACTAATGAGATTTCCGTGGAATTCTTTGATGATCATTTTCAGGTGAAGGATCTAAAAACGGGGGATCCTATAATTCACGGAAAGGCTAACCATGGTGTCTATGAGTGGCCGAAACCCAACTCCATTCAACCGTCCATTGTGGCTCTTCCCAGTGTCAAGTCCACTTTGTCCGAGTGGCATTCACGTTTAGGTCATCCCTCGCTTTCCATTTTAAAGCGTATTGTTTCTACGCATTCCTTACCATTGTCTAAGTCGAGTTTGTCGTCATTATGTAACTCTTGTTCCAGCAATAAAAGCCACAAATTACCGTTTCATGAATCTACAATCTCTACTTCATTTCCCCTTGAAATCATCTTCTCCGATGTTTGGACATCACCAATCATCTCGGTTGATGGTTTCAAGTACTATGTCATCTTTGTTGATCATTTCACTAGATATACATGGCTGTACCCTCTCAAACAAAAATCCCAAGTTCGAGAAACCTTTATCACGTTCAAAGCCCTAGTGGAAAAACAATTCCAAACCGTCATACGTACTCCCGATAATGATAATGGTGGTGAGTACATTGCCCTAGCCTCATTCCTCTCCACTCACGGCATATCCCATTACACCTCCCCTCCTCACACACACAATGGCAATGGCATATCAGAACGTCGTCACCGTCACATTGTTGAAACCGGCCTTTCTCTTTTGTCTCATGCGTCACTACCTTCTTCGTTCTGGTCCTATGCCTTCCCAACCGCGGTTTATCTCATTAACCGCTTACCCACCCTCTCGTTCTCGTACGACAGCCCATTCACTAGACTTCTAGGCACCGAACCGAACTATCTTAAGCTTCGGACTTTCGGTTGCCTATGTTGGCTTCGTCTTCGTCCGTACTCCACAAACAAACTTTCGCCTCGTTCAAAGCCTTGTGTCTTCTTAGGTTACTCCGCCACTCAGAGTGCCTACTTGTGTCTTGATCCCACACGTTCACGTATATATGCATCTCGTCATGTAGAGTTCCATGAAACCATCTTTCCGTACTCCAACTACTCCCACTATTTCCTAACCAACGTCTCCAACCCCAATCCATCCGAATATTCATGGACATCACCCGTAAGTGTTGCACCCTCTTACCCAATGCCACACGTATCACCATCACCTTCCGTCACCCCTGTAATGGATCCTTCACCGGAAGTGCAGACTCATACGACTCCACGGGAGGACACCATAATGTCTGAACAATTGCCTCCTGAAGTCGCCGCTCCAATAGCTCGAGATAACACTCATCCTATGCAAACGAGATCCAAAACAAAACAGTTGCAGGCTTCAAGCCCGATCGGGCGACAGGTAAATCGCCCGATCGTGCACCACACCCGAGCGGGTGACTCTACCACCCGAGTCGTGCAAAGTTTCGGGGATACTTCAACAACAGACACCCGATCGGGCTCTCCATCTTCACCCGATCGGGCACATCATGCCCGACCAGGTGACCCTTCCACCCGAGCTGTGCAGAGTTTCGGGGCTCATTCAGCGGCAACTACCCGATCGGGCTATTTATCTTCACCCGATCGGGCACATCATGCCCGACCAGGTGACACTAATACCCGAGTCGTGCAAAGTTACGGGGATCATTCTACAATGGTAACCCGATCGGGCACGTCCTCTTCACCCGATCGGGCACTTCTCTCTGACACCGAACCTACAACCGTCTGTCAAGCCCTTAAAGATCCGAGTTGGAGGAAGGCCATGAGTGAGGAATTTGATGCACTTGTTCGTAATGGAACATGGGATCTTGTACCGGCTCAACATGCATCAAATGTGGTTGGATGCAAGTGGATTTATCGTATCAAACGATTACCTGATGGTTCGGTGGATCGCTACAAGGCCAGACTTGTGGCGAAAGGTTTTACACAACGCCCGGGTGTGGACTACTTTGAAACATTCAGTCCCGTAGTTAAACCGACTACCATTCGACTGATCTTGAGTGTTGCAATTGCAAATGGCTGGAATCTTCGTCAACTAGATGTCAACAATGCATTTCTTCAAGGACAACTCACGGAAGAGGTATACATGACACAACCCCCAGGTTTTGTTGATCATGATCATCCTCACCACATATGCAAACTCAACAAGGCAATTTATGGTCTCAAACAAGCTCCTCGGGCTTGGTATTCGGAACTTCGGGATTTTCTCCTCGGCCAAGGCTTTGTCAACTCCCTGGCCGACGCATCTTTGTTTATTCTTCACAATCCCGAGGTAACTATATATGTTCTTGTCTATGTGGATGACATTGTGGTCACAGGAAGCAACTCGGGAGCAGTCCAACGCTTCATCATAGTGCTTGGAAACCGCTTCTCCATCAAAGACTTGGGCAATTTATCTTACTTTCTTGGCATTGAAGTAACACGCACAGCCTCTGGATTACTTCTCACTCAACGCAAATATGTTACGGATATCCTCAACAAAGCTCACTTCTCCGAAGCAAAATCAGTCACCACTCCTATGGCCCCTAGCGCACGTCTTACCTTGTCCTCAGGTGACAAGTTAGATGACCCAACCAATTATCGGACTATTGTTGGAAGTCTACAGTATCTCACACTTACAAGACCCGACATAAGCTACGTTGTCAACAAATTATCTCAATACATGCATGCCCCGACAACGGAACATCTTCAAGCGCTCAAAAGGGTCTTACGGTATTTGGTTGGAACACGAGATCGTGGTATCTTCTTCACCGCTGGTAACACTCTCTCCCTACATGCCTTTAGTGATGCAGATTGGGCGGGAGATCGTGATGAGTATACTTCTACGGGGGCATATATTGTCTACCTTGGCAGCCATCCCATCTCTTGGTCTTCCAAGAAACAGAAATTCACCGCTAGATCATCCACGGAAGCGGAATACCGTGCTATTGCTGACACAGCAGCGGAACTTCGATGGATTATGTCCCTCCTCACGGAACTAGGTATCTCCACATCCCAACCTCCCGTGATTTATTGTGACAACATTGGCGCAACATACTTGAGTGCAAATCCCGTCTTCCACTCTCGCATGAAGCATCTAGCTTTGGATTATTTTTTTGTTCGTCAACAAGTGCAAGGTGGCATCCTTCGAGTCTCTCACGTCAACTCAAAGGATCAACTCGCGGATTTACTCACGAAACCGCTCGCACGTCAACAATTTCTTACACTTTGTGACAAGATCGGCATCACCGAAGGTGCTCCGTCTTGCGGGGGCATATTAGCACAAAGGACATAAATGTAATTTACTCCATTAGGGTTTCATATTATCTTGTATATATATATCATAACTGATGTAATTCATGTTGAGATCAATATACGAAATCCCTTTCTACAGAGCCCGGTTCAAGGACCAAAGATACGCTTCTATCTCTTTTAATCCATTTTATTGTACTAATCCTTTCTTTTTTTGGTTTATTGTTATAAAAAATCTAGAAATAAAATGGCCGAACAAGGAGAGAATTCTACACGCAACAACCCCTCGACGCGATCATGCAAATGCTCAACCGAATGGAGTGAATAATGAATCACCTTGAAGAAGAACGAAGGCAACCCTTACGTGAGACACCATCCATTCATGAAAATGGTGCTAACGAAGTAGAACAACCAGATCCTCAATCTAGACAACGAGAATGTATAGCACCACCACGATATAATCTTGAGGAGGAGGATGAAGATTTTCCGAGATGACCAAGGCGACGCAACATCATTTGCGAGGTGAAGCTTCGGACGAGGAGCAATCTCAAAGACAACGACATCAACACAATGGTAACATTTTAAAGTTAAAACCATCTAATTTTGCTCGACGTGTTGACTCGGAAGCCTATCTCAATTGGGAGAGGCGGATGGACAATATTTTTGAGTGTTAGATGTAAACGGAGCGCAAGAAGGTACTGTATGTCGTGGCTCAACTCACAAACGGTGCACTCATTTGGTGGGTTCGAGAGGTAAGCACTCGACGACGTACAAGACTTGAATAAGTCTCAACGTGCAAAGAAATGAAAGCCCTCATGCGTAAAAGGTATGTACCCACACACTTCCATCGGGAATTACAACAAAGATATCGAAGGTTAAACTAAGGAAGTAAAACTGTCGAAGAATACTTCGATGAATTTGAGCATCTTCGCAATAGGCTTGAAATTGACGAAGATGAAGAAACTGTGATGGCTCAATTTCTAGACTGATTAAATGAACAAATTACTAGAAAGGTAAAAAGACAACAATTCCATGATTTACAAGATATATGGCATTTGTCAATTCAAATTGATCAACAGATCAAAAGAAAGCAAGCGACAAGTCGAGGAAGGACACAACCCACATGGTCGGTCAGACAACCCCCAAGAATGCCGGAAATACCAAGGATGGACGACTGTTCCAAGGAAGTAAAACTGTCAAAGAATACTTCGATGAATTTGAGCATCTTCGCAATATGCTAGAAATTGATGAAGATGAAGAAACTATGATGGATCAATTTCTAGACGGATTAAATGAACAATCGCTAGAAAGGTAAAAAGACAAAAATATTATGATTTACAAGATATATTGAATTTGTCGATTCAAATTGAGCAATAGATCAAAAGAAAGCAAGCGGCATTGACTATCCAGAAAGTGGAGAACTTTTGGTAACACGATGCGTACTCTTGAAACCAATTCGTACTCCTGAAGTTGTATGTTTTAAGTGCAAGGGCATATGATACATAGCGCGAGACTTCCCTAATCCGAGAGTCATGATCCTCGCCGATTGTGGAGAATACGAATCCGTGAATGAGAAAGACCAAATGATGAAGGAAGTGGCGAGATTGACTATCCAGAAATTGGAGAACTTTTGGTAACACGATGCGTTTTGAGCACAATGATCAACCCGCAAGAGACCGCCTAACGAGAGACGATCTTCCACACAAAATGCAATGTCAAAGACAAGGTATGTGGAGTTATTATAGATAGTCGTTCTTATACTAATTTTCCAAACATCTATATGGTTAAAAAGCTAGTTTTGGAGACAAAGAAGCACCCCCACTCGTATAAACTACAATGGCTCAACAATCAAGAGGAGCTAAAGGTAACCGAGAAAGTAACGGTGCCCTTCAATATTGGTAAGTATCATGATGAAGTAATTTGTGGAGTTGTACCAATTCAAGTTGGAGACATCCCCCCGGTCTCCAAACAAAAAAGGAATCATATGCAAACTAAAGGGAGTTTTCTATGGAATTCGAAAGTATGGTTTTAATAGGAGTGAGGCTGATCATTCCATGTTCATCATTTGAAATAATTCCGATATCATCGTTCTCTTAGTTTATGTTAATGATATCATCATAACAGGTGATGATAATAAAGAAATAGAAAGTGTTAATCGTTTTCTAAAGGACACTTTTGATATAAAGGATCTAGGTGAACTTAAGTACTTTCTTGGAATTGAAATAATTAGATCTAATGATAATTTATTTCTTTTTCAACGAAAACATGCTTTAGATCTTTTGAATGAAACTGGTAAACTTGGATCTAAACCAACCAAGACCCCCCATTGAAGAAAAATACAAAGACTTGTGTGAGGGGCGACCATTTCATGATATAGAACAATACATATGCCTTGTCGGTAAGCAAATATACCTCATGATAACAAGACCTGACTTGTGTTATGTTGTGAACCAGGTCAGCCAGCATACGCATGCTTCGAAGGAATAACATTGGAAAATGGTGGATCGAATCCTACGAGACATCAAGAACGCTCCTAGAAAAGGTTACTAATGAGTAAAAACAACGATAGTAGTCTAATTGGGTATTGTGATGCAGATTGGGCCGGTGACCGCAAAGTCCGGAAATCAACGATGAGGTTTTGTATCTTTTCAGGGGGAACCTTGTCACTTGGAGAAGCAAAAAGCAAACGGTGGTCTCCCGTTCTAGTGCTGAGGCTGAGTACCAAGCTATGGCAAATACAACATGTGAGCTCATTTAGATCCGAGCTCTCCTCAAAGATCTTGGCCTTAAACCCTCGCAGGCCACGGTGCTTCATTGCGACAATGAGGCCACAATTCACATTGCCTCCAACTCGGTGTTCCACGAAAGAACAAAACATATTGAAGTTGACTGTCATTTTATTCGAGAGAAGCTCGAAGATGGCGTCATTAAATTCACATACACAAGAAGCTCAGATCAGATAGCCGATGTCTTCACTAAAGCCACAAGTGAAAAAGTTTTCAAAGATCTCCATTATCGGGTCAGCCTCATTGATATCTTCAGTCCCAAGGCATCACATTCAAGCTTAGTCGATTGTCCCTCGAGCTCATAGGTTGTTGTACTCTTTTTTCTTTGTCGGGTTTTTGTCCCATTTGGATTTTCCCCGATAATGAGGCTCCACTTATGTTACTTTTGAACTCCTAAGCTTGAAGGGGGATGTTAAGAAAAAAGGTCGTGTCCCGCTCTCAAAACCGCATCCCGCTCTTCGTGACCCGTGTCCCACGCCCCTCTTTGTGTCCCGCTCTTTGTGTCTCGTGTCTCGTTCTCCGTGCCTGTTTGCTCAAGTCATCCGGTCAATGCCAATATATGAGCTCTACGGTCTCCTATGCCTAGTTGACCTCTCCAGCTCATGCATGATACATCTAAACTTGTGCTTTGCATTATTTTTCGTGTTTTTCTCTTTTCTAATTATTAGGATTGTAGTATAAATATGTACCTTTGTATCCAGTGTTAAACATAAGAGAATAGTTATTCTTATTCTCTCGATCTTTCGCTCACTCTCAATCTTTCTAATCTTGCTTCCGATGATTCATCTTTGATTTACAAAATCTACAGCTTATAACTTGACAAAGATTGTGTCTTGATCTGATCAAAGATTAACTTTCCCAAGTTGACTCTTCTTCTTGTCTTGATGCAACAGAGAAGAACGGAAAGATCTTGATTTAGGGGGTCGGATCTCTGAATTGGCACCCAATTTGTCTTTGAAATCTTATTCAAGATTAATATTCAAACATCAACCTTGTTGGTGCAATCTACCATGTCCTCAGAATTTGTTTCTCCTACCAATTATTTAGCAACTTTTATCTAAATTAACATCAATTTCAAGTTCATTGGTTCGAATTATAGGAAAATTTGGGGTTCCCAAATACTTTTTGATAAGTAACAAAGAGAAAATAATCAGTGTCCTTCTGATATATATGTGTGGTAGAATGGGCTGTCCTTTTTCTCTATATTCGATTAGAAATTGGAGTAAAACTCATGTATTAAATCTACACTACAAGGACAAACATGAGTTAACATACCAATAATCCTTAAAGCCATAATTCTTGAAGAAATGCCAATTCAATTCTCGTTCTACAATTGATCCTTTCTACCTAATCTTTATGAACCTTTTCCTAGTTTCTATTGAAAAGAACTGTGTGTTTAATACATGTTAAAATAGAGACTTAGAGTTACCTTGAGATTCATCAATATGACTCTCTAGTGGCAAGTTTTGCATTTCTTGCTCTTTCTATTTATTGCTTTCAGCTGACTTGGAGTATTTTTGTAACTCAGGTTCCACAACAGCTTCAACTTAAATTTCCTGTGACACCTTTGAATGTGGTGATAGTGCTACTTCTTCAACAACAGGTTCTAGGGTAGTTGGTTCCCTAGTTACTTCTTTAAAGAAGGGTTCTAGGGTAGCTGGTTCTAAAATACATACCCATTTCTTTCCTTTCTTTTGTTGAGTTGCCTTTGATTCTTTTACATGTTGTATTTTTCCTCGCATTCTTTTAAGGATTTTGGATTGTTGTTACTCACAAATTTGATTTAGTTCTGGTTAGACAGTCTCTTTCTGTTTCGTTTGAACTGCCTTTTTCTTCTAATGTTGAGTCTCCTTTGTTCGTTCTTGTGTCTTCCTCTTCATCGTTCAACTAAAGTTCAAAATGAAGTAGAAGTGGTTCTCTTCTCTTGGAAAGTCGTTAGGTTTTAGCAAAAATAAGATCATATTTCTAATTTCTGTCTTTTTCTCTTTAAATAGGATTCTTTGTTCTTAAAATTAACCAAACCACCACCTTAACCAAGGACTTATACATAACTGAGCATATTTAATCAAAGTGCAACATATTATTTTTACTTTATGAGCTCAACTATCATTAGAAAATTTTGTTTTCGAAGAAAAAATACCATTACTTCAATTGTACTTGGCTGAATATATCCAGAGATCCCACTAAAAATTCAAGTGTAATTCAATCTCTCGATAGTACATCAGCTCGTTTTTAAGGGAATTTTTACATGTTCTTTAACTGCCAACTTTTTTATCTTCTTTTTCTAGTATTCCATATTTTTAAGATGTCGAAGCTTTTGTTAACTCATGTCCACAGCTCATCCCACCACTTAGACCAAGGTTACCTCATTGGATATAGTCAGATGATGCATATCATAGAGGAGTAAATATGTTAATGTCATGTACCTTTTGGACGTTAAGTTGATGCACTGTTCACCACTTACACCCGAGTTTGCAGTCGTGTTCACAAAATATAAATTCAAGACTTTCATTTATAGGGTGACAACGGAGTGTAGGAATACTTAGTAATTTTCTTTTTACAGCTCCTTTTTTTGGGTTTCCACCTTCTTAAGCACGTCGAACTACACTTCACAAACTATCAATTGTACTATAAAGAGATTCAAACAGATTTGAAGATTAGAAGTTCACTCAGTGTATTTCATTATTTTCAGATGTCATGCGAAATTGTTATTCTCTTTCTGATTTTCTTAACAAGTAGAGAGTGCATATTTCATATAAAATTTTTTCATATCCAATGGTTTAGTAAGTATGCCCGCTAGTTGATGCTTAGTAGGTATGTAGTCTATCTCTAGTTGTTTCTTCTCTACTTGTTCTCTAAGAAAATGATACAGTATTTTGATGTGTTGGTTCTAGAGTGTTGTATAAAATTCTTTGATAAATTTACCACACTAGTATTGTCACAGTGAACAATGAAAGTACTTGTAGTTAGTCCATAATCGGCCAACATTTGTTTCATACACACAAGTTGTGTACAATAACTTCCAATTACTATATACTCTACTTCAGCTATGGATAGAGATTTCGCATTTTGTTTCTTGGTTTTCCATAAAATCAAGTTACTTCCAAAAAGGAAACATTCATCGGTAGTACTTTCTTATTATTTGTGTTTCTTGCCCATTTCGCAGCACAAAATCCTACAAGATTGCAATTTGTATCCTTTAAGTAGTACATACTATATTCTACAGTTCCTTTAACGTATTTGATACATTTAACAGTCATCAAGTGTGTCTTCTTTGATTTCGCTTGATATTGCGCACATATTCCTACACTTAAGGATAAGTCAGATCTACTTGTTCTTAAGTATAGTGAACTTCCAATCATGCTTCAGTATCCTGACGTCAACATCTTCACCACATGCATTCTTGGTAGGGGTGTCAAACGGGCTGGCCCGGCCCAAACCTGGCCCGAGCCCATTGCGGCCCAGTTCATTCGGGTTCGGGCTCAGCCCGGCCCGAAATAAACGGGCCGAAAATCTTAGGCCCGTGGCCCGGCCCGACGGGCTTTGGGCAGCCCAGGGCTAATATAAAAATTGCCTCTAAAACGTCTTTTCATAAATTAAAGTCTTCCGAATTACATTAGAAACGTTCGAAATCATTAAATTGTCAAACTAACATGAAAATAAAAGCATCACATAATAAAAAAGAAACCTTAAATTTTCAAACTGAAACTTCAACATTCAAACATATGCACTTGTATATCTTCCTCCGTCGTCGTAGCTATTGTCGTTGCAACGCTAGAAGAAGTGAAGTTAGTAGTACTAGATCCAAAAAAGAGAAGCCAAGGCGAGCGCAGGAGAGAGAGAGAGTGCCACGGGAAGAAGAAAGGAAAGAAAGAGGGGAGGGGAAGGTAATGTGTTAGGGTTTTTTAGGGCCCGAAGCCCGACGGGCCGGGCTGTAAGTTTTCGGACTTTTTAAAAGTCCAAGCTCGAAGGCCTGGTTTCATTCGGGACTTAAAATTCTCGGTCCGAGCCCGATTATTTTCGGGCGGGCTTCGGGTAGGCCCGCGGGCCGGGCTCATTTTTGACACCCCTAATTCTTGGTGAATTTTGTTGTTGTGGACATTGGAATGTTTGCTGGCCTGTAGTTTTCCAATTCAAAAAGTCGGACCAGATCTCTTGCATCTTCACCATCTGCATTATTGGTGAGTTTTTCAGTCCAAGAAGAATTTTAATTCTCCAACATGCTTATTTCGAACTCCTTTGTCATGGTCTCAACAAACCAATCAACTTTTTCCTAAGAAGTTTTTATTAGCATTGTGAATGAACAAATTTTGTCTACTCCGTTTCTTTTGTATTCGTTTTCGAAGAGAAATTTGGTGAGCCTTTCAATACCATGCTCTTGGAGCTTGTTTTAATCCATAAAGTACCTTTTTAAGCTTGTACACATGTTTCGTATTATGTGGATCTTCGAACCCCTTTGGTTATTCCACATAAACTTCATATTGAAGAACACCATTTAGAAAAGCACTTTTAACGTCCATCTGAAAAAACTTAAAACCAAGAAAACAAGCAACTCCAAGTAACAAATAAATGAATATTAGACGAGCAACGGGTGCAAAAGTTTCTTCAAAATCTATGCCTTCCACCTGTGTATACCCTTCTGCTACTAGCCTAGCTTTATTTCTCATAATAATACCTTCTTCATTCGTTTTATTGTTAAAAATCAATTTAGTTCCAATGCATTTCCACTTTCTGGTCTAGGAACTAACTGTCACACATCATTTCTTGTGAAATGTTCTAATTCATCCTGCATTGCCATAACCCAAAATTCATCATTGAATGTTTCCACAGCATTTTTTGGTTTAATAATTGAAATAAAACTCACATAGTGAACCATATCGTGGTAATTGTGGCGCAGTTTCTCTCGGATTCTTCTTCCTTCATGTATATTTCCAATTACATCAGTAATGAAATGATTTCTATAAAGTTACTTAAGCTCATTAGAGTCGTATGTATCACTATGCTCTTTATCTTCTGATTTTGATTAACCATTGGAAGTTTCACATGCACTTGCATTCTTAGTAGAACCAGTATTATGCTTTTGAAATACATCGGCATTTGGTGTTTCAGTGCAAATAAGATCTTAATAAAAAAATAATATTCACTGACTCAATAACAATCTTTGTACGAAGATTGTATACTTTATATGCAACTAAATTGTTTCCATAACCAAGAAATATCCCATCATCAGATGTTGAATCAAACTTTCCTAGATAATTTCTATCGTTTAGAACAACATTTAAATAAAAAAATATGAAGATATCTAAGATTTGGAGTCTTACATTTCCATAATTCATCTGGTGTTTTAAGAGTACCTAGTCTTACGCACACCTTGTTAACAATGTAGCATATTGCATTTATAGCTTCAGCCCAAAATCTTATTGCAACACCTTTTACATGCATCATCGATCTCGCCATTTCCTGCAATTTTTTATTTTTCCTTCCTACTACTCCATTTTGTTTTGGAGTTTTAGGTGCAAACAATCGTATGGATCCCATGTTTCTTGCAAAATTTATTGAATTATTCATTCTCGATTTTTCGTCTATGATCAGTTAATATTCCAATGATACTTCCTATTAAATTTATCAAGTACAAGCACAAATATTTGAAATTATCACAAGTGTGTGATTTTTCCTGCAAGAATCTTACCCGAGTGTACCTAGAATAATTATCAACACAAACATAAACATACCTTTTTCCTCAAATGCTTTCAGCTTGCATCGGTCCCATAAGGTTCATATACAAAAGTTCTAGCACCTTGTTTGTGTTTATGTCATTTACCTTCTTGTGATGAATTCTTACTTTCTTTCATTGTTGACATGGGTTGCATGAAAAATAATATTCAATATCAAGTTTTGGTGCTCCTCGGATAATGTCATGTTTTGAGAGTTTGGCTAGAGTTTTTGTGTCGATGTACCCTAGTCTTTGATGTCAGAGATCAAGTTCACTTTTCGTTAGGGGTGGGCAAATTACCCGAAAAAACCCGACCCGACCCGAAACCCGACCCGAACCCGCGTAAAATTACTCGAACCCGCGGGTTCGGGTTCGGGTTCGGGTAATGAAATCTCATTACCCGCGGGTTCGGGTTCGGGTTTCAAAATAACTAAAACGGGTACCCGCGGGTACCCGAGTATATGTATATAAATATATATATTTAGTCATATATATTGAAGTATTTACAAAAATGCCATCTAACCTAAAATTTTTCATCCCTAACCTACGGCGCCTCTCTCACCCTGTTGCTCTCTCTCACCCTACGGCGCCTCTCTCTCACCCTGTTGCTCTCTCTCACCCCACGGCGCCTCTGTCTCCCTGTTGCAGAGATACGATCAACACATCGAAGAGATTCTCTTCACTGCAGCTCACGTTTCGTTGTATGAGTTCGACATCGGGAGCCACCAGTGGGTGCGTTTTTCTCGTCCATTTCCTCCCGGCTTTCTCGATAATCTGTCTGGTTGCTGAGAAAACGCGAGAAAATTCGTTTTCGTTTGGATCTATTTTTTTTGGCTGTTCGTTTCCTTCTTTCATTCTTTCTTTTGTTTGTCTAAAGCTGTCGAGTCTCTCGGGTTCGGGTTCGGGTAGGAAAATGCCTACCCGTCCGGGTTCGGGTTCGGGTTCGGGTACCCTCAAAAATCCGGGTACCCGACCCGTGCCCAGCCCTACTTTTCGTTGTCTTAAGATATTTTTCTTCATCGCTCCAGATATAGCAGTTGTTTCCACCTCTTATTCCTATTTAAACATAATTCTCATTAGTATCGAACTCAAAAACTTTACCTGAAAAC
Source organism: Gynandropsis gynandra (assembly GCA_036759665.1). Classification (NCBI taxonomy): domain Eukaryota; kingdom Viridiplantae; phylum Streptophyta; class Magnoliopsida; order Brassicales; family Cleomaceae; genus Gynandropsis; species Gynandropsis gynandra. The sequence continues at coordinate 28,058,450 of CM071871.1, read as the reverse complement.
AAGTTTATTACACAATTGGCTGATGTGGATGAGATTAACTTTCAGCCCTTACACATAATAGATATCTTCCAGTTGTGGTTGTCCATCTTTCTTAAGTATCCTTTTTCCCATGATTCTTCCTTTACCGCCATCTCCGAAAATCACATGTCCACTTTTGTTTTCAATATACTCTAAAAGCAGATCTTTTGCTCTTGTCTTATGCCTTGAACAACCACTATCAAAGTACCAAATGGTACTGTGGTTGTTATAAATTGAAGTATAGGCAACTTGACACTGAAAATTAGATTTTCTAATCCAAACTTGTTTGCTTTTTTTTTCGGCTTCCAATATACATCTTATTTTCTCACACAAACTTGTCTTGTTCTCTTTGGTTTCAAGTATTTTCATGTACATTTTCTCTTATTATAGTAAGGAAACCATCTCCAAAGATGTCGTAGTTTTTCAAAAGAATAACATCTCTTTTACATGTTTTTTCTTCCAGACTGTATAGAATTTCTTAACTATAGTTTTCTTTTTTTGAATTGCAGTTCGAACAGTTTGTACTCCAGTTGTCTTTAGTTGCTCTATAGTTCTAACAGTTTGTACAACAATTCATTTTGATAAATTTTCCTTTGGTAACGTTCTGTACTGTAGTTATCTTTAGAGATATTGTAGTTGCATCCTCTAGAAGTTATCGAGTAACAAAAGTTACTTTATTTTCTGCAATTAATCCTTTATTTTTAGTTTCTCTCTTAAAATCGAGTCCATAACATTGTTTATTTATTTTTCCATGGTTAGGAGATGATCCAATTTGTTTGTTACATTATTAAGCATTCGTAATTGTTTTTTGTATTCCTCAAGTTGATGTTTGATTAACATGACTTCTTTTTTATGTTGTTGTAACTGGACTTCATTATGTTTGAGACGTTCTCCAAGTTGTATGTTTTCCTTGAACAAATCAATGTTCTCTTTGCTTATCTCCATCCAAGATTCATACAACGTCTCAATAGTCAAGTCATTATCACTGTCACTGTCAGACACTTATTTTTCTTCAAGGAATGTCATAAAGTTTGTCATGTCTTCTCCATATTTGTCCTCGATTTCATATTCACTCCATGTTATATAAGATTTTTCTTTTTTTTTTCTTTCCATATTCTGCCTTAGTATGTTCATAGCCTTTACATTCGAAGCACTGAATTTTCTTAAGATTTTTCATCATGGCTTCCCTCTTTTGTGCATTTGTACATTCAGCTTTGAAGTGATTGAAACCTTTGCAGTCATGACACTGGAATGATGTTTTTCCTTCTTTCGTTTCTAGTCGAAATTTTGTACTTTCAGTCTTCATTTTCTTTATAAGCTTTCCATAATCCTTTTCCATACATGCCATGCTTTCTTCAAATGAACTCAAACGACTCGACTCATTCGTTGCCTACAGAGCAATTCCTTTTCTTTTCGGTTCATTATCATGCTCCAAACTCATCTCATATGTTGAGAGAACTCCAACTACTTCTGGAAAGCTAGTGGTGTCGGTATTCATTGCAATTTCTATTGCAGCCTTCTTTGCTTTGAATCTCTTTGGCAAACATTGAATTAGTTTCTTCACTAGCTTCTTTTATTTGTAGATCTTCCCGGAATTTTGTGCTTCGTTTGCTAGTGCATTCAGCTTTGCACTAAATTCAGTAATCTTCTTGTCGCCATTCATCCTCATATTTTCGAATTATGAGGTGAGAATGTCTAGATGAGTTATCCTTACGCTAGTTGTTCCTTCGTGTTAAATCTATAATTTGTCTTAAGCTTCTTTCATTGATTCACAAGATTGAATCTGTTTGAACTTATTCATGTCAATAGATATGAATATGACTGATAACGCCTTTGAATTGTATGTTAAAAGACGTTTTTTCCATGCCTGGTTGCATTTTGGGCTCCAACCTTACTCCACTATTGTACAAGCATCCTCATCGATGCCTCTTATTGTTAAACCACGGTGATCTTCCACCACCGCAAAAAGTAAAACTGATTGATTTACATTACATTATATTCAAATACAAGTACTTATCGCCCAAGTACACTTGAACACGTTCGAAATACACCTCAATATCCTGAGTTATTTCCAGACTATATCCAATCGTAAACCTCGCAGTTCACTCCCTCTTAGTTCAATACACCACACGTGTATGAACCTTAAAAATGAGTCTTCTCTCTCAACAACTCAACACACTTATTGTTTCGTAATTATGAACACTCGTGTAGACTCAAATCGTTTCCTTTTTGCGTATTTATGCTCTTTGATTTCTTGCTTTATCGAGTTGTGTCTATTGTTGTCGCACTCCTCTCCTTTTATTGACATTCCAGTATATCTATCTTTTTGTTTGTTTCTTTATTTAAAGGATGACCAATTCTCTAGGAATTTATTATATGACTTGCTGAAAAATAGGTTAAAGTTATTATGTTGTTGACTTATTAAAATTTTTTGTTAATTCTTGTGCTCTTGTTCAATCCTTGTGCTTGCCGATTCATCTTTGCATTCTAACATTAATGATGTTTCATTCTTACTGATTTTATACATTGTGTTAGCTACATATTTTTTAATCTTAAATAAGGTTAAGGTTTGGTATAATAAGAGGAATATTCCTACACTATTTCTCAAATCAAATGGACAAATATTATAACGAATGAGTGGGAATTGTTGCACATTGCTCTGTTTGTTGTATTCGCAAACGTCTGTTGTCTCCAATTGTTGACGAATGATCAGCAGACTTGGATTGGATTATTGAATCCTTCTTTGCTGACAAGGATTTTGAGGGTAATAGGGCACCTGAGACAACACCTTGTTAACACTGCAGAAACAAGGTTAATTGCATAAACTGATGAAGTGTCGAATGCCTCTATTTCGGTATTCAGACTCTTCATCCTGCGTACAGACGGTTCTACATAACCACTTAGCTTCAACTACATTTAAATAGGTACAAATTAGAGATTTTAACAAGTTGGGTTAGACCCGACACATCCAAAATTAAATTGGTTATGATCATTAATGGATTGGGTTCAACCCAACCATTTAGTTGTATATATTAGTGGATTGGGTTTATTTGGGTTAAATGGGTTATATATGTTAGATGTATTATGTAGATTACTAATATATATATATATATATATATATATATATACTATTGTTTAGGTATCCAAATCCTAATTTAATCCCAACTATATATTATATTTAAAATTTATGAATGAATTTAAAATTTTAGGGAAATATTTTTGTTTCTTCTCTATATTTAGAGATTGAATTTGGTTCATCCTTAAATTAAATACGAATTATTTTTTTCTGATACTAAATTTAAGAACATAATTTCATAGACAAAATTCTCTTTTATTCCTAAATTTAAAAACAACATTTTTAGGGAAAAAATGTTAAGTCCATTAATTTAATGACAAAATTTTAGATATTGATTTTGGTTATCTTTAATTAATGGACGATTGGTTTATCCTAAATTTAGAGAAAAAAAAATTTAATCTCCCGACATAAAATTTTAATGATAAATTTTTGTTAGTTCATAACTTACAGAATATATTTTTTATATGTGTCAAAATTTGAGTCAAAATTTTAGTCTTGATATTAAATCTAGAAATTTTATTTACGGATTTTGGTATATCTAGGGGTGTCAAATTCGAGTTTCGGTTTGGGTTCTTCGAATTTCAGTTCGAATTCGGGTTTCTCGGGTTTTAAAAATTAGATCCGAATATTTTCTATTCGGGTTCGTATTATTCGGGTTCGAAAGAATTGGATCCAAAATCATCCGAATTACATTTAGATAGTTAGTTTCTTCGGATAATTCGGATTATTTGGATTATTTAGGTTTTAGATACTTCGGATTATTCGATTTTAGGATTCTTCAAATACTTTACTTTTTTATATAAAACAAAAACAAAAATACCAAATACAATATAAAATAAAAAAATAAATATTTACTGGAATTTTTTTAGTTTTTTAATTTTTTAATTGGATTTTTCGGGTTCATTTGTTTTTATCCAAACCGACTTGACTTAAATCCGAATAACTTTTAAGATTTGAACACAAATGGATTATTAAGATAATTCATATTTAATAAGAATTAATTGGATTCTTAATCCATTAAAATATCAAAACTATGCATCTAACTAAACCAAATATCCTTTTAGATGGATTGAATTGGTTAAACTTGCTGCAGCCGACGTATATTGACATCTATAGTACAAGGGTTGTAAAACCCTGGAACTCAACAAAAAAATCAGAAAAAGGTTCCATTCAGTACCTAATGAAATCCTAACAATAAATATGTGCTGTTGTCGACGGCGTAATGCAAAAATCACCTGTAGATGATGAGATTCTGAAATTTGTTGCACGTTTTAGAAAGTTATCAAAGAGTTTTTGGACGAAACAGATTTTTAATAGAACGCGAGAAAGAGACTAAAATTAGAGAAAAACTTGCTCTTTTTACCCTTGAATGTTTACGGATTATAGTAAAGAAGGAATATGGTGTTTTATAATATTTCATATACGATAAAATAATTTATAAATATAAATTTTATTTAAAAATTATTTGATATGATATTTATTTATTAAAACCTTTCACCAAATTGTTTTGTTACTCTTTTTTTTTTTGGTTCATTTAGTTGCTATTTTTCTTCTGTTTTCTTTTGTTCATCTTTGATTGTTTTCCAGTAACGTGCTTGCACTTTGCAAACTCATACATGGCACGATTCCAACACCATCGATCCTTTTTATTAAATTTATGTTTTTTTATTTTTATTTTGTTTCTTCGTCAATGTCTTTTTATTATTACACCTGCCAAATCCTTAATCGTATTCGTATGCGTCCTTCGTCAACTCCTCTTCACATTATTATTACTGTCTCGGTCTGCTGAAACTTTCGCCAGCGGCTCTTCTGCTCTCTCTCCCCAGGTATGATAACCTGTTTGACCTTGAAATACTTAGTTCTTTCTCTGGTGGATCCGATCGCTTGATATTTTAATCAATTTTGTGTTTTTGGCATCGAAACTCGAAATTGATGATCTGGGTTTTTGTTTCTTAAATTCAAATCGTTTGGTTTGTTGGGTTGATGCACATTTGTGTATCTCCTACCGAAATAACCTGGAATCTTTGATTTGCCCCGACATATGATGAAATTGTATGTTTCCGTATTCTTTTTTCATTTTGGAAATTCTCGATTTCCCCTCCATATGATGAAATTGTATGTCTCCGTGTTTTTTTACCAGTCTCATATTGATTGGATTGGGGGTCTTATTCCATTTTAAAATGGTAGTTGAGTCTTGCTGTCTACTCTTCTCCTGAGATTAATTACCCATGAGTTTGTTTCGGGCTTGATATCATGATGATGCGTACACTCAAAACCACGTAGTACACAAGAAATTTTTTAAATTTAATGCCCCAATGGTTTGGTTTGATTATTCTTTGTTCAGCATCTTAAAGCGACTCATGTAGCTTGCGTAATGAATCCGTTAATTTCTCTGAATCGGTGCACTTTGATTCATCACCTCCTTGTGATCTATATGACAGGTAATGTGTTGTTGAGCAGAAGGGTCCACTACTTTATGCAGTAATATATGCTGCATTTTGGAGGCTATACTGGAGTCATTAATATTGCATTATAATTTGCCTGCAATATAGTTGCGAGTCGTTTGGTTTATCTTGGAAATTGGCTGTGTTCAGTTGAACAACTATGGGAAAAGCATCAGGGTTGCTTCTGTTTCTGTTGGCTTTTGGTTTCTTCATTGTCACGTATAATCTTCTGACCCTTATAATACACAATAGATCTCGAGTGAGCTTGATGGGTGATGACTCGAGTGGTAGTACAAGTCTTGATCCTATTGTTCAGATGCCTGACAACATGAGAAAGATGAAGAGTTCCCGAGCATCCTTTCATGTCGCCTTAACAGCAACAGATGCCCCTTATAATAAATGGCAGTGTCGTATAATGTACTACTGGTATAAACAAAAGAAAGATCTCCCTGGTTCAGAGATGGGAGGGTTTACCCGGATTTTGCACTCAGGTAATCCTGATAATTTGATGGATGAGATACCCACATTTGTGGTCGAGCCACTTCCACCAGGTCTTGATCAGGTGAGGACTTTTAGCCTTTCTCTTGGTTTATGATATGTTCTGTTCAATTGAGTTTACTCATTTTGCAATCCTGTATTCAGGGGTATGTTGTCTTAAATAGGCCATGGGCATTTGTGCAATGGCTTGAAAAAGCTACTATTGAAGAAGAGTAAGAAATTCTTCGACTGTCGGATAAATTATTGTCGGGTTAACTGCACTAAAGCTCTTCTTTTAATCGTGTTGCAGTTATGTGTTAATGGCTGAGCCTGATCATATATTTGTTAATCCCCTTCCCAATTTAGCTACTCTCCAATACCCAGCTGCTTTTCCATTTTTCTATATTACACCTGAGAAGTATGAAAGAATAGTCAGAAAGTATTATCCAGCAGATATGGGTCCTGTGACGAATATTGATCCAATCGGCAATTCCCCTGTCATCATAAGGAAGGTATAATTTCCTGCTCTTTTTATTTTTGTGTATTTTTCTTTCTCTGACGCATTTGATTTGGAAAACAATACCTCTGTATGATTTTTGCTAGATGGGATGCATATAGATGCTTCGGTGTGTAGCCATATATTGCTCTAATGGTTGATGATGACCTTGATTGTATAATTTTTAATGCAGGAATCACTAGAAAAAATTGCTCCTACGTGGATGAATGTCTCCTTAACAATGAAAAATGACCCCGAGACTGATAAGGCTTTTGGATGGGTTCTGGAAATGTTAGAAATGAATTCTCTTTTCATATTCTTTTTCCACAATGCTAGTTCGAAATTCGTTTTCTAATGTTTCCTTTTATTATGTTATATAAGGTATGGTTATGCTATTGCTTCTGCTTTGCACGGAGTACGGCACATCCTCAGGAAGGATTTTATGCTGCAGGTGTGAAATCTAACCTCGTGGAGACTATTGTAATGAGATCAATTCCTCTTTGTGTTCAAGATATAGTGTTGGTTTGGTTGTTTAGTAAGAACTGTTTCCATTGTTGACCTTTCAGCCTCCATGGGATTTGTCGACCAAGGGAAAATTCATCATCCATTACACCTACGGATGTGACTATAACATGAAGGTGATTACCCTTTTACACATTTGCTCAAAATTTTATTTGTGTCGTAATGCCTGGTTGATTGCTCTCACTCTAACCATGATGGAGTTAAGAGTTAAGGAAAAAATAAAACACGAAGAACTGATTTGAAACCGAAGAAAAGAAATGACAAGGGCACCGAAAGGTATCCTCGATTAGAGAAATGCTTTATCCCTCAGTTAAACTAATACCATTGCCTTCGAAAATTCTCCTTTACATACTTCCTCCTTAGCACCATTATTTATAGCTAAAGCCTTGAAACAAATATGAAATATTACAAATTAATAGTAGTAATCTTGCTAAACCAAGTTAGGGTTACTAGTCACAGCAAATCATTTATGATCTCCCTAATTGCCGAAATGATATGAGTCCTTATTTCTTTTACAATCTTTGCACAGGATCTTTATGATCTTTATCTCTATCAAATGATCTTTATGATCTTTGTCATTATTTCTGTAATGTTGATTTTGTCATTTGTTTCCGATTCTTCAAGTTTTTAGTTCTAAGCACTTGACAAACTACTCTGTTACAGAATTGCTTATAAAGGGTCATTGATCTGAGCTCAAAACTGCTTTTTCCATAAATACTTTCATTTATTTTCTTAAAACCACATCACTGAATCTTGTGTACAGGGTGAGCTAACTTACGGGAAAATTGGGGAGTGGCGATTCGACAAGAGATCTCATCTGCGAGGTCCTCCTCCCAAAAACATCCCCTTGCCTCCTCCCGGTGTTCCTGAAAGTGTGGTACGTGTCCACTCTCTATGAACCGTCAGATCACATTCACACATGTATACTATCGATTTGATCCCAAATACAGTTAGATGTTTTCTACATATTCCCCTGTGTGGTTTTCTACTATCGATTGAGTTGCTCCTCCAATTCTTAGGTTTCCTTTCCACTTATCTCTTGACAACTGACGAGAACATGATAAACCATCAATCCCCTTATCAAATTCTTTACCTGTTCCAGCCCGAGTTGTTCGTGTTTCTAATTGACATGGGGATGCTAGGTTGATGCTTGTTTGTGTTGCAGGTAACCCTTGTGAAGATGGTGAATGAAGCAACCGCCAACATTCCAAATTGGGAAAAGCTTTGAGTTACATCAACAAAGCCTTTCGCTGCATAGACACAAACCTAAAACAAAGCCTTGTAGTTCGTATGTAATCGAGCAAAAAAGCAAAGTTTTTTCTCCATGGTATTTTTCTTTTTGGAAATATTATAATTTCTTTGGTATCAGGAATTGAATGAATCTATGTTATACGTTTATACGTGTGAATTGAATCCAATTCTGTAAGAATTTATGTTTTTAATAGAGCAATTTCAACAGCCGTTTTTAAACCTTGCATTTCTAATAGATCCTTTTTTGGAGCTTCAAATACGAAAGTAATATTTGCATATGTTGAGAAACAATGCAACGTTTTTCTTCTTAGTACGTATATGCTCATGGATCCAATATTAGAAGTTCGTGAAAAGAAATAAGAAGTTAGAAGATTAAGTTAAAGACAGAATATGATCAGCATAATTATGTTTATTATAATATTTAAAACTGGAAAGTTTCCTTTAGAATATGTTGCATCTAAATTTCGGGGGTAGACCAAAGAAATATGAAGTAACGGTCAATTGTACTAAATATCCTTGAAAACTAAAAAAAATTATGTTAAAAAATAAATGAAATAAGGATCAAAAGAAAAGAAGATGAAAGATAGAACTTTATATTGAAGTGATATTTTTGTCTTACAAAATTGTATCCAAAAAACATTTATTTATAAATGTAAAGAATGATACAAAATGAAGTAAATTGAAGAGTGGTGAGTGAGACATTCAATATTATAACATTTTTCTTTCAATGTCTTTTGATTATGATAATATACCTCGTTAAAAATTTTAATAGGTAAAACCTAAAAGAAAAAATCTTAGTGAAGAAACAAAAATACATGTATCATATAAACATTGTTTCATTGCAAAACTTTTACTAAAAAAATTCTAATTTGTATAAAATTTAATAAAGAAAAAAAATCAACAATTACTTTTACTTTTTCTAAGAATATCATCATTATGTATTTTAAACGGCACATTTCAATCATATAAACCATGTTTTCAAATGTTCTCGTTAGATAGAATTTTAATGAATAAATTTACATGATTTTCATTGGATTTTATTTGTTGAACATATATTTAACCCTTTGTTGAATATCATAAGTAAAAAATAACTTCAGTGAAATATATTTTGTCTTATCGCCTTTGATATATCAATCAGTAAATTAAGTTATGCAAACGGTATTATCTTCAAATAATGTTGTGGATATCTTTTATCAATCGAAAGACCACATGTCTCTTAGATATAATGAGATATAGATCTCAACCAAACACATTCACGACTTGCCTCATTAATTGTCAATATTTATACATAGTTTGATGAAGTTGATACCAATGTTTGTCTAAGACAACACCATAAAATAGAAATTGCACCACATGTGAACACATACCTTGGTTGAGGTCGAGCTTTATGGGATCAGATAAATATCTAGCATATGTATAACAAAAAATTTGACGAGTTAATATAATATAACTACATGTCAATTATTCCTCGAAGATATCTAAATATATGTTTCACACCCATTTCAATGCCTCCGATTTGGTGATGAATTGTTTCTTTCAAGTAAACTCACTGAAAAATATATATCGTGACGTGTATTATTAACGAGATACATTAGTGCTCCGATGACACTAAGATATGATGCTTCAGGACCGAATAGTTCCTCATTTTCATCTTTCTGAATATCTAATGATTTAACTATCATCTAATTAATACATCAATTAATAACATGAAGCATCGAAATGATTTACACGATGGATGAATAGAACCACATATATCACCATCAATTCTTTCTAAAAATGATAATGACTCATATATTATTTTGATTGGTCATGTCCTTGTTATTAGCTTTCCTTTTCAAAAAGCAACATAAGTACATTCACAAGATCGTACATTTAAGAATAAATTCACACACATGTATATATATATATACAATATGCAATATGCATATATACATACACATGCATATTTACATTGTATGTATATAAATAAGTTCATAAACACACATACAATATTACAATATGCATGTATGTACACACATGCATATACACATATAAATAAATATATATTTGTATACATACAATGTAAATATACATAAATAAGTGTGTGTGTTTATAAATGTCAAAATTATGGTCATTTCTCCTTCATTTTTATCTCCCACAATCAACGTGTACATACTACACATACATGAGTTTGTTCAGCAAAATAAGAAACTAAGTAAATAAGATAAGGGAGAAAAATCTAAACAAATACATAAAAATATATTATATCTTCAATATGGCCTCTCAAATCAGACCATAGACGAATGAACTTATGCATGTCGAGGTTTACACTACAAAAAAAAAAAAAAACAGGCGATTTCCAACGGATATATCGGTTGAAAATCGTCATATTTCCGTTGAAAAGGATGATTCTTAACGGATTGCAACGGACTCCAAACTGTTGGAAATTGATCGTTGAAAATCTGCATCCGTTGCGATTTGCAACGGGCATGCAACGAATAATATCCGTTGATAACTTTCAATGTTATTGTAACAGATATATCCATTGGATTGTAGCAACGGATGTCCGTTACAAACAGTGCAATGATGTCCGTTGAAGGTTTGTAACGGAAATCCGTTACACATCCGTTGAAATGTAAAAATGACAGGAATTAAAAGCGTTCAACGAATACCCATTGGCAAAAATGGTGGGAACTATCAACGGATGTCCGACCAAAAAAGGCGGGAATTTTTCATTCCAACGGATGCCCGTTAAACTTTTCAAAAAATATCAACGGACATTCATTGAAACCTCGACGAAAAAATAAAAATTAATTAAAGTAAAATTAATTAAAAAATTTATACAAATTAAAAAACATAACTTATTACAAATCATCTAAATGAGTATCGTCATCTTCATCCCCGTGATCACCAACACCTCGTGAAGGTGTTGCATCAGAGTCGATTATCGAGTCTTGTCTCGACTTTGTTTACCCTGTTGATTCTAGTAATTGATACGCTCGTTCATTTAGCAATTCAATAATTCTCTCTATGTGAAGCATCTTTGCTCTAGTTTCTCGAAGCTCCGATTGCATTAGCTGAAGAGCATCTTGTGTTGTTCGAAGTGTGGTTTCGAGATGCTTGATACAACGTTCTTGTGTGTAACTCTCTTGTACCACAGGGAGTACCGTCGTGGTATTCTCGACGATATCCCTTTGGAGCAAATCGAGATCGTACAGACGCCCCTTATACGGTCTAACATACTACAAAATAAAAAAAACGTTAAAGTTAGCATCCTTAGAAAATATTTTATTTAATTAAATAATTACAAACAATAATCTTATTATTTATCTCTAAATAAATTTTGTCCTTTTATAAAGGACTGAGATCGTGGGAAGTTGAACCGCAGGCTTGTGATTGATTTGTGATCTTTTCTATTACAGCTTTCACGGTTTGTTATGCCCGAGGGTCGACGAGTTCAGGCTCATTGCTCTCTCCCCGACGACAGACTTCTTCTTGGCGTCGGTTTCTACAACAAGCTCAAGAAGAGTCAGTTCTCTTCTCATCCTTTGCATTTGTTAAATAATAGTAATATAATTAGTTCAAAATTTTATATAAAAATAAAAATTAAATAACTATTAAAAAATTTACCAATTCTTTCTTCGTTTCAAGAAAGATTTTGATCTCGGCGTATGGCAATGCAGACTATCTTCGGGAACCTTCTTGTCGTACCGATATTTCTTGGCCTTCTCGCTCTTGGCCTTGAAATCTTCGGATAGACAAGTTGGTTGAATACCTCGTCCTTGGCCTATATCGGTTTGGCATTCTTCTTGTAATAGTTGCACTTGGCGTTGTTATCATCAAGCTCAACCGAGCTTGCATGTCGTGCATCCAAGCTATGTAGATATGCGACTTATCCTTCTTCTGTAATCTATATGCGCGCTGAAAAATTAAATTACAATAAACTAGTTGATAAATAAAAGGTAAATAATAATTTAAAAGTTAAATTTTAAATTAAAATTACTCACGGCGGCATATAACTTCTGGCGTCACCTGCAAGAAATAGTATATTCGATCTTGTAGCGATCCCTGGTCTATGTTGTTGTTTGCATGTTTCAAAACGTCATCCACATCAAATCAGCACGTGAAAATGAATTGATTAGATAATATATATTATTAAATACAATATGAATTATGAAATTAAAATCTTACCATAACGTCTCGTCAGGACGTTCAGGGTCGATAATTGGAACGGAACGCTCGTCAAGATAATCGATCAATGCGTCTATGTCCATCATATCGTCTTCTTTATCAAATATCGTCGGTGCCGATATAGGTGAAAAAGATCGATATGTGGCGGTGGAGGCGGTGGCGGGCCTCCTACCAAACCCGCCAACATATCATCGTCACTGATCAACCGTCGAGCTCTCTTTATGTTTTATGTTTAAGTTTTGAGATATTTTCAGTTAGAGAGAATGTTTATTTTGGAATTGTATTGAAAAATAAACTGTTCAACTGATGATATATCGAAATTTCCAACGGACATCCGTTGGAATTGCCAATGGATGGCCATTGGAAATCACGTCACCTCAACGGACGTAATTAATTATACGACTATTGGGTTCTCAATAGGCATTCATTGCAATTTGCATTGCATGCCCGTTGGCAACGTATGTTCCGAGGCAACGGACGACGAAAAAATGGTACGTCTCCCCTTGCAACAGGCATCTATTGTGATTTGCAATGGATGCCCGTTGAGAACCAAAATCGATGTTGTAGGCGTAGGATAGCCATGATGACACTTTTCACCTAGAACTCGTTACAATCAACCAACGGTCATCCGTTGCCCGCTTGAATAGTCTCAACGGGCATATATTGCCCGCCTGAACAGTCTCAACGGGTATCAATTGCATTTTCCCAACGGATACCCGTTGAAAACTTTGAAACGATAAACATTTTCTAAGTATCAAGTAGAATTTAATATTTCAACGGGTTTTCGTTGATATTGCCAATAGATGCCTGTTGAAACTTGAATATATTAAATTAAAAAAATTAATTTTAACAAGTTAGATAAAGTTATATATTCCAATTACATAATTCGCATTTCTTATTCGGTTGATTCTTCGATTGTCGAGTCTTATTTTAATTGTTTATTGAATTCATGACCGTTTTCCTCTTCTGTATCTTCTAGTTCAACGTCTTCATAATCGCGTATGTATTCTCCATCTATGTCAGTTCTTGCGAGAATCTCCTTCCAATTGTCTATATCAATTAATCGTATCGACTCCAGGTGATCAGTTTGCAATGGATCTTCTTTTTCATCTATGCTTATAACTCCTCGCGACTTGATCTTTACTACGACCCACCATTCCCCTCTTTGACGTTTCAATGTTGTTGGATATTGCATCTAACATACTTTATCTGCTTGATCTATTGTGATGAATGGATTATACTTACCATATTTTTGTGCTAGATTGATGTCAATTCCTCCCCATCGATTTTTCCGTGTACCACGTCCTACGGTAGGATCGAACCATTGACATTTACAAAGTATTACCTTTAATCAACCGAGACCGAGATATTCCACATGTAGGATTGGTGCAAAATGTTGTAGAAATTATCACATTCTATTTCATTATTAATGTAAACGTCGTAATTGTATGACCTTCTATGTTTTTTTCGTGTTCGTATGTGTAGAATGTGTATCAACGAGTAAATACAATTGGCCAACACATAACATTTCATGAAGGACCATTAGCGAAATTATTTAACCACGTAGGATGTCTCTCATCAGAACATTTGACCTGTACAACATAAAAAACAAATGAGCACTTCATAATATAACATTATATTTTTATATATAAAAAACGTACGAATATACATTTACTTATGTAATATCTCAACCACGAGCCATAATGTTGAACTTTCATTTTCGTGAGTTCATCTGCATTTAAATGAGGATATGTACCCATTACTTCTTCATCAAATATCTTGTAATGAAAGTATATTAGCACATCTATCTGGAAACTTAACGTCTTATTTTAACCACCTTAATAATGTGGTTTTCGCTGATCCAGACAATCTGAATACTGGGATAGGTGCCTTCTATCTTTTAACTCCAGCTCAGGTCTTCGACATATTATCTTCAAATATTTTCGTGATTGTTTATTATCCTTAATTTTCTCAGGGAAAGGGGAATTCTCGATTTTTGTATCTCCCACGTGTTCCACGTTTACGTTTGCTTAGGGACAAGCAAACATTCAAATCTAGGGGATTTTGATCATCTCGTTTTTATACACGTTTCTCGCATGATTTTAGAGATGTTTGTGACGATCGTCTCGATGTTTACGTGTGATTTTATATCCATTTTACTTGTTTTCGTGTTTTCATGTTCTTAAAGGTTTTAATGCATATTTGGTTTGTTTTAAAGAACATACACAGGAAAAAGTACGAGCATCGGAGATTACAACGGAGCAAACGGGACGAGAAACGAACAAAGAATGGGTTGGACATAGGCACACACGACCTGGCTGAAGTGAAGAACCACATGCATGGCTGGGCAGGACCATTAGCCAAATCTTTTAACCACGTAGGATGTCTCTCATCAGAACATTTGACCTATATAACATAAAAAAAAATGAATACTTTATAACATAACATTTTATTTTTATATATAAAAAACGTATGAATATACGTTTACTTACGTAATCTCTCAACCACGAGCCATAATGTTGAACATTCATTTTTGTGAGTTCATCTACATTTAATAGAGGATATGTATCCATTACTTCTTCATCAAATATCTTGTAATGAAAGTATGTTAACACATCCATATGGAAACTTAACGTCTTCTTTTAACCACCTTAATAATGCGGTTTTCGTTGGTCCAGACAATCTGAATACTAGGGTAGGTGCCCTTCCATCTCGTAACTCCAACTCAGGTCTTCGACATATTGTCTTCAATTCTTTTCTTGATTGTATATTATCCTTAGTTTTCCCCATCACATTCAAAAAAGTGTTGATGATGTTATATCGAAAAAGTTCTTATCGATATGCATAAAAGCCAAATTATGACATAATATCAGTGATTTCCAATATGGTAGTTCCCAAAAGATACTACGTTTATACCTATTATACCATTCACCTTGGCCTTTTGGTTTTCGATGCCCACGATCTCCACCGCATTCTATCGATTCATGTAAATCTCTCATCTGTTTAATCATTCATAAAGAATTTGTGTTCCAGTTTGCATGTACAGTGCCTCTTCTTTCTATACCACGTTCTTTCGAAAATGTTTTTTTATCTTTTTGAAAATCATATCCACAAGGAAGAAATCTTCTATCACAATCAAATCAACATGGCTTCTTCTCATGTACTAGTCGAAATGAATCTGTATCTTCCACACAATATGGACATGCTAATCTCCCTAGTGTGCTCCATCTAGATAACATTCCATAGGCAGAAAAATCGCTAATTGTCCACAACAAGACTGCTTTCAATGTAAATGTTGCTTCGTACTCACGTCATAAGCAAAAATTCTATTGTTACACAGATATCTTAATTCATGAATTAAGAGCTGTAAAAAGATATCGAAACTTTTCTTTGGATGTTCTGGTCCAGGAATTGATCATCTTGTTTTCGAACACGTTTCATGTATGATTTTAGATATGTTTATGACAATAGTTACGATATTTACGTGTGATTTTGTATCCGCTTTACTTGTTTTTGTGTTTTTATGCTCTTAAAATTTTAATACGTATTTGGTTCATTTTGGAACTAAAAAACATACACGGAAAGTACGAGCATCGAAGATCAAAAGGGAGCAAATGGGATGAGAAACAGACAAGGAATGGGCCAAACATAGGCACACACGATCGGGCTGAAGTGAAAAACCACATGCACGGCCGGGCATGACATAATGCACGATCGGACACTAAATGCATCAAACACCTCTGAGAGTGATGCACGACCCAGGCACACATAGAGCACGGTCGGGCACACCTCTTGGAATAGTGCACGGTCAGGCGCGACACCATACATGGTCGGGCATTAAATGCACCAAATACCCCCGAGAGCTATGCATGGCCCTAACATGCAAACAACAAGGTCGGACATCTAAAGAAGCCGTTTTATAAACAAGGAAAAGATGCATGCCCGACCGGGCTGCATACCATGCACGGTCGGGCATGACTTGGTAAGCTCTCTTACTTTCGCTTTGAGCAGAATTTGGCACAGGAGGATTAAAATTAATATAGAACGTGAAGATCAAAGGATAGAAAAATTCATTTATTCACCATTCTACACAGCCCTCTTGACGGGTGACACACAAGGAGACCGGAAGATCGAATTGAGACTATGCCTCGTTTGATTTCTATGCTCCTTAGACATTCTATTTTGTTTATGTTGTTTGGTTTCCAACTCATGACTGAGTAGTTGTTTAGTTCTAGGAGAAAGGATTCGCCCATTGCCATCCCGGAACTTCTTTGATTTATTTATGATTGTAACTCCCGTTTTGTTTACCTATTCTATGTCTGAATGTTTAATCATCTTGTATTGACGAAGGTCAAGTAGATGCGTATGTTAGGGATTATGAGAAGGATCGAAAAGACAATTCTGATCCTAGATGATCAGGCTTAGAACAACCTAGACTAGGTCACAAAAGTATAGTAGTAACAGTTGAGGGTTAATCGGATGAATCATAGAATATATAGGTTTAGTTTAAGGTATCAGCCACGAAAGTAGAGGATAACTGATTAGATCATGTTTCTATGCCTTGAGAGAGGATATGAATTACATTAGATTCGTCCGCCTTAGATAACTTGAATGGAAATGCATGATTAGATAGATTGATCGTTGGTTTCTGATGTGGTTAATCTCAAGTATTAATTACCTAGACTAACGCTTCCGCAAGAATACGGATCGTATAGTACCAGGATCGAACACGAGGAATCCATGCAACTCTAAAGCTAGTAACTAATGAATAGAACATGTAAAATCAACAGGTGAATGGAATGCAAATGAAGATAAACTATCTAACTAACTAACAGATTAAACTAAATAGACTAGACACCACAGGTTTCGAGAGATGCACGATGATGTAACGAAGTTCTAACAAGATCATGGTTGTAGATATCATTACGTGTTCGGGAACTTCAAGCTCTTTTTTAGGGAATGACTCTCCCGATGCCTTAACCCACTATCTAGCATGTGTACTAATAATCTCCCAATTGTGTAATCTCACCTACTAGAAGCATTATGATAGCATGCGTATACCAATCTCCCAATTGTGTATCTCACCTACTAGACGCATTAAGATCACTATCCTAATTCCTTAGTTCAATCGACCGAGCGGCCAAGGTTCTAAATCAATTGAGACTCCATATCATGGCTACGTTCCAAAATCCAACTCATCTCCCAATGCAATTAGATTTTTATAATCATTCATTCAAGCTACCAAGAAGAATAAAAACATTACAAACAGCCGATCAATCCGAAAAGGACGAATATTATAACCAAGCATTAAGAACAAAACTTCATTACATATCGGCAAAGCTCTCTAACCCATGGCTATGGACCTACTCGGACATGAACTTAGAAAACGAAACACAAAAGATAACTATATTCAACATGGATAAAGAATGAGATCCCTCCCTAATCTATTACCGACATCTTCAACAGCTCCTCCACGCTCCGGCTTCGTCGTCCCGTCTTTGCCCTTGTACGCGTTCTGCTCTCTCTACTCTCTCTT